>WBNH01008298.1:0-443508 GCA_013401255.1 Urocolius indicus
TGCTGTGTCAGGGTGTCAGTGCACTCTGCCTCTCACACGGGGCAGGGGCAGGGGCAGGGGCCGGGGTGCCGCCGGTGCTCCGCGGCAGCAGCGCCGTCTCCTGGCGGCCGCCGATGCCGCAGCGGCTCGGGCTTGGCGGCTGCCTCAGCTGCGGCTGCTGCCCCGCCGGCTCCTGGAGCAGAGCATGTTGCGGCGGGGTTGGGCCGTGCTGGGGAAAAAAAAAACAGCGACGTTTTGGGTTCGGTTTTTTTGTTTTTTTTTTTTTGTAAGGAAGGATTTAAAAATCAAGGAGCCAGCAGATGCCAGAGGAATCCTGCGGGTCCGGTGGTGGATGTTTTGCGCGCCGCAGAAACGCACGATAAAAAGAATAGGAAGGGAAGAACATCTGATCTAGCCATCAGATCTAACTACAGCGCTTTAATAGCAACTGCGACTCCAGATGTTGTCTCCAGAAAACGAATCAGTTAGGCAAACGAGGGATCCCTTCATAAATCAGAGCGGGAAGAACATAAAGTCCAGTAGCTGCAGACGGTTGTTTAAATGTCCCGGTGGCACCCAGTCCTCTCATGTACCTGTAAGCTTTGCTACGAGCCCCCTCGTCGTTTGAGTTGCTGTTTACCTCCTTGAATACTGGTTTGATTCGGAAAAAGCGTTCTAAACGTTCCAAACCTCTTACCCTGAAAATAATAATACACCAGCCTTTAGGAGCTGAACCCAGCAGAAACTGGTGTCACTATTCATAAAATAATTGAGTTTACACAAAAAGTGATTTCTGTAATAGCCCCCTTTTTACTAGTATGTACATTTTATTTAAAATTACCGACTCAAAAAGCAAGGTAGGGGGAAAAAAAAAATCACCTCCAACAACTTCCTGTAATTGCGAATTATTGTGAGGGAAACAGAAGGAAAAGATTTTGAAATTATGAGCCATTATGCTAGAGAGAGAGAGAGAGAGAGAGTAAGTGAGGGAGAGGGAGAGAGAGGCAGTGGGAAAAAAAGACATCTCGGCTTCATGAAACACAGCTGACAAGCTCGACTAAATTACCCCCGGACCATTACAAAAATCACTTAATTGCCAACCATTTTGTTAGGTCAATTGACTCTAATTGAAAAAATAACAAAAAGCTTATTATGCTGCAAATGCGGCCGTGGAAAATGAGTCTTCTGTTAGGAGGAAACAATAATTCTAAATTTCAGCTGCTGCTAACACTACAAAGTTCAGTGTTTTCTTCTGATAGAATCTACTGTGCAGGAGAAAGTGAATATGCTCCAATTGATTGATATTTCTTTTAATGCTGCTCCCCCTTCTTTCTTGATACTCTCATCCCCTTCAGCCAACCCACCCACCCCGCTCAGTTTTATTTCTCTTCCTCGTTGCCTCATGGCTCTTCTTTCTGTGTCAGGGTCGGTGTCAGTTTTTGTTCCAGGGCTATGGTTCAGCGGTGTGTGAGGCTGCTGTGACTCCTCTCTTCAGCTTCTTCACAATAACCTCCAGACCCAACATTTTTCTCAGCCAAACCCAGGTGGAGGTTAAGGAGGGGCAACTCACTTAAAACCTCCTGGCCCCCTTCACTCTCCTCTTTCCCTCACACAGAGCAATTCCTTTAAATTCTGATAACAGAGAATTTCTTACATATTTTCCCTGACTACATACCTTAGAAAAGATCCCCTAAAAGTACATTAAAAAGCACAAACCCTGACTAGCACAGAGGATTGTAATTAAAAACTCTGTCTGTGCAGGGGAAAGCTTATTTATAACGACACAATTTTTAGGAGTGTGCACATGAGTTTGTTCCTTTCAAAAGAAGATAAACCGGCTGGAGCTCTCTCATTGTCCCAATTACAGGTCTGAATAGTGGAGGTTCATAATGGGATTGATTCTGCGCTGTGAAAAGTAATTATTTGTCCATAAAAACCAGGAGGCTGCAGAAATGAACTCGGATGGCAACAGCCTCTTTTGTTCAGCTCCTTTGCAATGGAGAGGTAGGGAAATTGAAGAAAGTTCTCAGTAGCCACAGTGCGTGATTAAATATTTCCATAACCATATCTATACGTTTACCTCTCGCATTGTGCTCTGCAAATCCCTTTTCTGGTTTTACCCTTTCAGGGGAAGTGCCTGACTGGGTAGCATTTTTACAAGGCCCAAACCTCTTGAGCCGGCTACGTTGAAATGATGAACAAAAAACAATGCAATACAGCAGGATGCTCCTTCACAGTATTTAAGAAAGAGGGGAGAAAAAAAGAACTTTGTCCATGGGCACGTGTGCATATATGTTTTTACTGTGCCTTTCACGGCTAAGGTAGGTCTTCCAGTGCTTTATAAAGCTGGGAGTTAAATACTGGTGGCGTGGTGCCTGTGTAGCCATTATGTGCTCAGCATACGTTTTTATTGTTTCTTTATATAGAACCCAATATCACTTACACAGAGGGGGATATAACAAATATATCAGAGCATGAAGCACACATATGTGCTGTTTCTTTCTGAGCATCCACAGCTGTATATAATCAATGGAACATTCCTTTGGAGTGCACCACAGGTCAGCAGGAACCTTGACACACAGCTGAATTTATGAGTGATCACGTTGTTTTAAATATGCATCACTTAGATTTCTACAGGTGTTTAAAGGTTTGCCCCAACATTCCTTTTTTTTTTCCCTTCTCTTTTTTCTTTTTCCCCTTTTATAAAAGAACATGCACGTGGAAAACAGAGATTGTATAATTAAGGCTTCCATTTGGATGCTGAAAGTGATGTAATTCACCATAGCTGACAACAGAGAATATTATATCATCTGTAAGGGAAAAAAAAAAACCATCCAAAATGCTAAACTAAAATCTTAAATTTGACTGGGTATATTGCCTATAGTCAGGGATCAGAAAGCACTAAAATCCTGCAAGCCTTGTTGAGTGTGACTTTGTAAGGCATCACACAAAACACAATCCCCAAAAAGCATTAAAATTGAAATCTATTTTAATCCTGCAAAACACATGTCTGTAATTTCATTTAAAATACACATCAAAAATAAACATCACCTCACAGAAACCCTGACGGCCACACGTGACTTACAATAAAACAAGTATTATTAATTATCTTCTTCCTTTATAGCAGAAAAGATATAAAATTAAATAGATTAAATCTTAACAGAAAACAATGTGCACGTATTGAGGAAAGACAATGAGGCTTCACAGACCGAATAGAACCAATTCCTTTCAAATAAGTGGGAAAGCTCTACAGAGAGAAATAAAAGTGAGGAATGGTGAATTCTGTAACACTTGCCAGACCAATGAGCTTCATCAATTAATCACAGCAAAATAATCACCACCTACATTAAAGAATAATACATGAAAAGGACAGGGCATAGCTTTAACTTATTCAGAAAGGGCTGACTCCCTAATCCCTCTGAGTCTTGACATGTTAACTGGGTAGCGACTAATTAGATGTCAAAAATTCATAAGCACTCTTTAATATTGCATATATCTGCGGCAGACATTTCAATATGAGGGTTGTATACACAGAAGTCACTATAGCATTAAAACACAGCAGGGTGGGAGAAATAAAAGGAAAACAATAAAAACAATGGCCCTTAAAAACCCAAGAGAATGCCTCCTTTGGAAGTGTGTACTTTCTTATTCAGAAAAGGTATCACCTTAATAAGAATTATAGGCAAAGAGGTTTCACTGTTCCATGCTGTGTGGACGAAAAGAGGGAGAAAAGACTGACTTATCAAAGGCACTGGCAGGTAAATAGTAATTTACTATGCATGCACAATGAACATTACACAGTGCCTTGACACAGGGTGATAATGAAAGACATGCTATTGTGGCATCCATCGAGGGAATTTTTTTCTTCATTCTTCCTTCCCCTGTCTCTCTTGAGCAAAGAAGCAGTGATGTTTCCTGGCAGCTGCCTCCTGTTTCAAGCCATTTCACATAATATAGGAAGAACCTGAAGTTTAGTGTATTAAGTAAGTGAGTTAGTTTGCTAGTTTGGTGATATATACATTGCTCCTGCGTGAACATATATCTCAGATGCAGGAGTCTGTATTTTTATGGAACGAGCCTTTTCCTGTCTGAAGAATTATATGAACCTGATATATAATGCAAGGCAGCGAGATTAAAAACAATGCATCACATAATACACTGTTTTATGACTTGCATCCTTTAATTGTGGCTCTCAGGAATAAAAAGAGAGGAATGTGCTCTTGTTTATAATGCAGAATTACCACTCTCTCTTTTGACTAACGACGCGTACTCTATAGACCTGGTATTCTGTGGAGGTTCCTCTATTTTCCCCTTTACCGAGCAGTAAAGTTAAATCTCACTTTTGCAATGCCTGTAACTAGCTTACAGCCAGCGAGCCTTACAGTTTAACCTGAATGCAGTACTGGAGGCCTTAACTGTAATCCTGCTGTTGTTTAAACGTGACATGGCTGCAACTGGAATGTTTTAATGATTTTAAAAGTGGGAAGTCTCGTAAGATGATGGCATAAGGTAGGCAGCAGCCTCCTTGCAGAGAAAAAAAACCCCTTAGATTTCTACATCTCACTTGAGTAACATCTAAATAGACAATGTGGCTGTCCTTGTAAGCTGCAGCGTGTGTAATAATGATGTTTGCATGTATCAGCTGATTAGTGCTTTCATACACCAACATCTCTCACTGTGACAGCAACTTACGGATTGAGGTATTGCAAGAGTAAGAGTGAGACGTGACTTAATGATTGCTGACCATGAGTGGGCAATTGTTATCTGGTTATACCTGGCCTTTCCCTCGAAACATTAATTTTGTTTCCAAAAGGCCTTTTATGATCAACACTGAAACTCTAATTAACTGCATACACTTGTCATTACTGCACTATTCACACCTCTTTCTTGCCATTGTAAATGTGTTGCCCGGCGCTTATGCTTTTCCCCTCATTTTCCGTATCTTGAGCATCCGAAGGAGTTTGGTGGGCACACAGCTTAGGGTTTTTCACTAGGATCAAAATATTAAAAAGTAACAATCGATCAGTGAATTATCAGAAGGTGATTATTTTCAATGCGAGTAGTATTTTTTGCTCCCTTTTCATCCCCCCTGTCATGTTTGTGCTTGTGTATAATAATGCTAATGTTAACATTACACCGCTCTGGGGTACTTGGCCAGCAAGACAGTCCCAATGCAAGATGAAGATGCAAGGGTAGTTTATTTCTAAGCACAGTGATTTAATCGCTCCATGAAAGCTAGGGTTTGTTTGTAAGCTGAGGAGCAGAGTGGGCTTGCATACTCCAACCGATCTACATGTGCAAAGCACTTTTCTACAGACCCCAATGAACTTGCACTTACCATAGGTACTTTGTTCAGGATTTCCTTACAAATTTGGGCTTCCTGATACTGTGATTTGATCAAAACCAGCAGCCTACCCACATCATAAATATCTCATAAATTATTCTTAATACCCAGGATTAATGTAATGGAAGATGTGGGCTTGGGAGTTTTTTGGTTGCAAACGGAACCATAGAATCCTAGAATCATAGAACAGCAGGGTTGGAAGGGACCTTTAGAGATCATCCAGCCCAACCCCCTGCCAAAGCAGGTGCCACCTAGGTCAGGTCACACAGGAATGCATCCAGGGCAGTTTTGAAGACCTCCAGAGAAGGAGATTCAAAAGGAAGATCGTTCATTTCAAAGACATGCCTCCTTGGAAAAGAGCTGTTGAATACCTGTTTCTTATTTGTGTTGGCCAAATTCACATGACTTTCAGTGGGACAAGGTCAGAAATTACATGAGTTCCGTGCACCTAAGTAAACAGTTTAACTAATGCCTTATTTAACAGCTGAGAATAAAGTGATGTAAGTACCCTTTATTCACCTAAAATTCACCTAAATCCTCACTTATAAAGGAATTGGGTTTTCCAGAAGGATGTTCTGTTTCCTGATAAATCTGATTTTCCAATAGCACTGAATTACTGGGTGAGTCTAAATCCAAACCAAAACAGCCATGGTCCTACCTACAGCCTGACTGCTAATCAAAACTCTGCAAGCCCGGTAGCACTGCTAAAGATAGTGCATTAGGGCTGGTCATAGTGTGACCTTAAAAGGGGCTTTAAGAGCTGTGGTGGGGAAGAAAACAGAATCTGTGTTAGTGATCAATAGCTGAGCATCCCTCTAGTCATTGCCACGAAACAGGCAACTTGTGAGCTGACAAATTTAGAACTCTGTCTACAAAATGTTCCAAGCCTGAAAACTGAAGTCATGCCAAGGAAAGGTCATGCTCAGCAAACACATGCAGGAGCTTGAAGATTTGGGGTTTGGGTTGCTTTTTGGGTTTTTTAAGGGATAAAAAAGATATAGCTGAGTAAAAATAAAAATAAGATAGATGCAGTTGTGGTTCTTCTTAGGCCAGACCAGGCCAGTAAGTTTCATGCACTGTTAGTTAATAAAGGGAACGGGTGTGTTCACAAAGGGAAAGGAATGCGTATCAAAAAAGTGCAATCTCAGTCAAGACTGGAAGAGTATTTGCTGATAATACTGGAGCCTTTTCATGGTTTCACACTGCTTATGAACTTCCAGAAAGACGGAAGGAGCTAAACAGAAACCGAAATAGAAGAAAGGCTGTTGCACTCTGAACATTCCTTGAAGCAGTGAGATCAACTAGTGGGAATGCCCACTGGAAACAGGTGTAGCTTTGAGTTCCTTACGAAAAGGAAGCACTGGTCTAGGACATTTTTTTTATTTTTTTTTTTGCTCCTTCTGTCGTTCTGTACAAACACCCTCCTGGGCTGAGATAGAGCTGACTGATGCCACAACACTTCAGAAGCTCAAATTGTTGAGAAAGCTGAGAGGAACAAATGGGAATCGGCAGAACGCATCACCAAAAGGACAAATAACAGATGGACAAACATAATTCCAAAGCAAATGCCAAATACTGGAAGGAACAACAGAGTTGGGTAACACATTGGAAGAGAGGCAAAATAGATTCAGAGGACCAGCAGAAATGCCAAAAGGCCTTCAGTAGAAAAGGTGAAACTAGTTGGTCATAAAGAGAAGCTTCTTTGAAATTTAAGAGTATTTGTAGTTAAAAAATAGTTGTATCTTTTTAGTATTTTCTTATTTTAAATATCCCCTTGGCACTGTGTGTTTGCTACTGGTTTAGAGCACTCTCCTCTGCACACTGGAACCACTTGTGGACATGGTGGCTACAAGAAAGCGTTAAATCAGGATGGCCAGATCCTGTTTTAATTATGTAGCTCTTCTGAATGCCTGTGATGACCACTGCAATGTGTTTATTCAGCTGTGATCTAAAGGATGTTACCTGGGGAGTAGCCCATAGACTAAATGGGCAGATGTTAAAACAAGCCAAGTCTGCTTAACAGCCACCTTTGAGCTTGATTCTGGCACTACAATGCTGTTTGTATACATTCGTTAGGGTTGTAAGGTGCTCTCACTCAAAAAGGCGTTCATGGCCCTGACTAGTTGTGCTCCACACTATTGATACAGTCATAAGTTAATCACAGAACCAATGTCCTTTTAATGAACTGTTGGTCTACCTTGCTGCCACAGCCAAAGATTTGATTGTGCAGAGGCCTTATAATACAGGCTGTAGTTCTATTGGAACAATATTGACCAAGGTGGCGAATTAGAGAGTTTGGTCCTTTCTCTACCCACTGTTGGGGTCAATTTTATCACTTATGTGGTTAAAAGCACAGCAAATAGACACTATCATTGCTCTTTAACCAAAGCTTACAGAGTTACATTTCTGACTACACTCGGCAGAGAGTGTGAAAACTCCAAGATCTCCTGTTTTTCCTCTTCTTGCCAACAATGGTTTCTGAATGTCAACGTCATTAAGGACAAGAAGTGCATATGAAGTGAGTAATGTTCAATACCTACACAATGACTTTCTTTTTGTTTAGAAACACAGTGGATTTCTTGCTGACCCTTTCAACAACTAGGAGTAGCTAATTTGCTAGCTCAATGACTCATCATCAGCTCAGTTTACATGTAACTAACAAAGGTCAACCATGAGAAAAAGTATTTGATTTCAATACCTAACTCAAGGAGGTGAGAGATGTCCATGGGTATTTTTGTTTTTTGACTGCTTGATACAAATCCCTCTAATTGCAGGACGTGCCTGCTGAATAGTTCTAGGTTCACTGCTTCACTTCAAATTAGATTTGAAAATCATTAAGTCAGCTTCCTGAAAGGGTCTGACCCGTGTTGTCTGTGTACAGTGCAAGTGCGACGTCGGACAAGGGGTTCTGCAATCACAGGTCACATGTTTCCGTTGGGTTCTGCTGACTGAGGTCAGGAGATGCTTTTTCTGAGTAATTCGGCACAGTTTCAGGCCTCAGCTGTGCTGCTGGGGGTCACTGTTCTTGGTCAGGTTGCCATGGGGAAGGGAGAAGGGAAAAGTGGACATTTGTGCTTCCTTCCGTCTGAGTGCACCGCACGCTGCTTAGCACAGGGCGCTTTGACGGGAAGTGGCTGTGAGGAAGCCCACGCTTGTTCCAGTTCATCTATCACAACAAGACTTACTCTGGAGTGAAAGAATACCACCTAAGGGATGCAGAAAATGCAAAAGAGCAAAATCAGAGCGTGTGCATGCTCACAGAAGAAAACTCCTACAGAAAACACTCTAAAGCATAAGAAGTGTGGTATTGGGCTGTTTAGGGACGCTGCTCTGTTTAGGTTGTGGGGGATTTTTCCTCCCAGCACTCTGTATGCCAGAGTTAAGTGGTCATCATAGAAGCAGTTAGTATGTAAATGCCAGTATGGTTTTGGTGCTGATGCCTCACTGATTTGCCACTTGTGGAAAGCTTTGCAGCTCAGGGAAGGATCCAGATCTCCATATCAGACCATTTGCCTGCTGCTCTTCTGGTTCTACTAGCAGAAAGCTCCAAGAGAGTGTAAGTCAATAAAAAACAATAATCTATACACATAAATATGACATGTTCAAATAGGAAAGAAACATTTATGAAAAAATAGAGAGATTGATGAGCAGATAAAAAGATAAGTTCTCTGCTGGCACTGGTTAGCATAGCTTCCACTAGCTGGTGAAAGATGATACTCAACTTGCCAGATAATTGGATGAATTGCAGCCTCAGTAATAATGCTGTAAACTATCAAAGGTCTAATGTCCAGAAGCAGATGTTCTTCACTGTCTTCCACTCCCTTGGCATCATATTTTGCACTTCGAGTGATGAGGACTGAAAACAGTGACTGGCACAATGTTTTATGTCTGGAAGGAGAAGAATATGCTCCTGATTGTAACTAAAATACCATACATAGGATGTGCAGGAAGAATTTCCAAAGGTGGTAGTATTAACTGACAGTAACTACTCCATGAACTAGATTCTGCTGTACTTAAGTGCTTTCACAGAATTATTCCACTAAACAGTTATCTGTGTTTGGCAGGAGGCTGTATTTGCTGGAGAAAAGCTGAAACTGGTTCATCTTGATTTTAAGATGAATTTTATCCTCTCTTAAGTCACATGAGTATTTCATGTATGTGTTTTGGCATGCTTCAGGTCAATGTGGAAATCAGCTTTTAGACAAGTGTAGGATTTAGTTTTCCACCTTGGAAAGTATAAAGTAGGCACTTTTCAACTAACTGAAAGACCAAAATATGTCGTGCATCTCCATAACGTGTTACAGTTACTTTGCCATTCCAAAGTAATACGGGAGCATATTCTTGTTCTCCCCACGAGTAACCATTGAACTTAATCTCCACAAATTAAGTTCAGGTGTTAGAAATGGTAATTCTTGTTAAGTTTTTTGAGATTAGTGGCCCAAACAAGTGCTTCAGCTGCAGGAAGGGAAGTAGCATGACCTCCTCAGTGTTGTTTTCTTGGCTGACCAGCTCATGCACAGTGGCTGGCCAAAAGGCACATGCATAGCTCTGGCACGTGTTTTTGTCAGGTAATGACAGGATCTGGGAAGGCAACAATGATAATATGTATTTTGAAGAAGAGATCGGGGCGTATGATGAAGATCTGAAAATATAGTAATATAGCCACAAGGAGGAAAAAGGAAACAATGCAGCAAGACCATGGAGACACAAAGGACATGTCTGCAGGATATCACACTGTAAAAGTCCATTGCTCACAGAACAACTTATTTCATTTTGCCAGGTAGTGCTTGAATCTTCTGACTTGTCTCACTTGAGACCTACTGGTTGGGTTTGTTTTTGGTTTTTTTTTGCTGGCACCCTTATCCTTTGTAATTCCAACACAGGACTTAAGTGTTAACTTCAAATCCTGCACAGATCCAGTGACGTCTTTTCCCTTTACAGAACTTACAGTGGGAGAAAGGAGCCCTACTGCACAGAAGATTTGAATAGATGGATAAGTAGCAGTGAAAGTATTTGCATAAGGAAAAGAATTATATTTTATAACTCAACATGAGAAGCATAGATTACTTTGCACATACTTATTAAGATTAGTCCATAAGAATTCATTACCGGCATCTTACTGGAGAAATTAGTTATTTCTTTCTCAGTCAAAGATAACACATAAAACTTTGTTTGTACAGCAGACAATTAAGATGGAGGTTATTTCCTAACACTAATGAAAGTTCTCCCTTAGAACCATTGCAAATTTCTATGGACCTCTAACCTGTCATTTTCTTCTGTTTAGTTCATTGTATTTTGCAACAAAGAAAACTGTACCCGGCTGTGCACAGAAAAAGAAAAATCCTTTCTCAGACAAAAGCAGCAAAGCTCTTTTGTTACAAAAAAATAGCACAACTTCAGAAAAGATATTTCCTAATAGAGATCACTTGGCTATTTGACTGTTTTCAGCATGCAGAGGGTTAAGCCCAGCTGAGAGTGCCAGACATACCTGTATTCATTCCATTTTGAATAAAGTGACAAATTCCTATTCTTGGCCACTGGAGCACAAAATTAGCCCTGTGCTTCAGTGAAAGGTCAACATGGGAAGAAATAAACAGGAGGTGAGGGGTCACGACCTGTGTATAGAACAGCAAAAAAATGGCTGAATAAAAAAAAAGTTAATTCTACTGTACATTGTATTTTCCATATAGTCAGGTCCCATCGGAAATGTAAAGCAGTCCTAGAGTGTTGTTCTGGGAAACCAAAGGATGAAATGTGCTTATATTTCTTTATACTTCTTTTTTTGTACAGGGACCATTGATATGGTTTGTTTTAACAAGCTCTTGTATAAACACATTTGCTCCTATGATCCAGGATCCAATGGCTCTAGAAGAGGTTGAACTGGTCAAGCCCAAAGGACTCTTTCATCATCTCTACCTTTTAGTAGCATCTTCAGTGCCTACCAAAGACCTAGAGACTCCTGCAAAGTGCTCAGGAACAGAAACAGTCAGCAATGGGTATGAGAGTCTGTCAGACACTAAAGGCAATGGAAGGAAGCAACAAAAGTGGTGTTTAGCTGTTCCACTCATGTCTGTGTTCATTCTTTGGCACTGATGGACTGAAACGCTAACCCCATCTGATACTGGATATCGGTTCTGTCTAGTTCTGGAGTAGGAAAGCAATTGCTGTCTTGTGTGCCCTGAGTAGATGTAGTGGAGCTGTGAGTAGTAGCAAATAGCAGGTCAGAGAAAGTAAACTGGGGTTCAGTGATGTACCTCACGCACTAAGAGCTGTGGCCGTGGAGAATGGAACAAAACTTCCTCAGAGCTCAGCTCTTCTGGAAGATATTGCTGGAATCAACACTCTGGAGATACTGCTCAAATCACTTCTTATTTGGCCTTGAACACACAGTTCTGGGGTTAACATCAATGTCCACTTACTGCCTTGGAAATTTGATTGTCAATTGAAAATAAAGTGTTACAGAAAAAAAAGCCTTCTCTGGAAGTGCATATGGTTGACAGAAGGGCCAGCTGGGAAAGAACAGCCCTGCCAGAAGTAGTTGTCTCTTTTAAAACTGATACAAAATCAAGGTGTGGAACCAAAGAACACCTTCATGGACAATGCAGTATTGACTTATGGAGTATTTGGCTTTGTAAAAAGAAAACATTCAAGAAGGTAGAAGAGTCATTGTTCAATCTGCAATGACTGACAAAAGGATATTTATTTTCTTTTCTTCTTCTTTTGAAAGCTGACTAGCGGGGTCTTTGTGAAATATGTCTTCATCATAAAATTGTACTTCACTGCAACCAAAACTCTGGGTTCTGAAAGATTGATTTTGACTAATTTCCTGGTTTAAAAAAAAAAAAAAAAAAAGTGGGAACAAATGGAATCAAAATGATTGAAACAACCTGCTTCAGTGTTTTGAAATTCAAAATTCCCTGTTTCATTTGAAAGTGCTTTTTGTTTAACAAGGTGGCTATATTCACGTGAGAGAAGGGAAAAAAGAGAAGCACAGATAATTTTTTTAAGATGCTGAAAGGTATATCAGCTTACTCAGCAAACAAAAGTTTGGATTTTTGTTTACAAACTGTATTCATCACAGCGTCAGGAATGTCTGCAGAAGGGGAAATCGCGTCCTGCCCATCTCTGGGAAATGTTCTAAATGGACCTCAATATGGTTACCTCACAGAGTAAGGATGCAGGAAATGCCTTGAGTGAGCAAGTCATGTGTCTTCACGTTTCATTGCATGGGCTTACACAAGGAGATTACAAATCCTTTTTGTTTCTGTGCTACTTTAATTTTATTTTCCTCATTTTTATTTGGTGCCTTACCAATTCTTTACTAACTTGATCATGTTATTTTATTCTGAAATGGATATTTGCCTTCTGTTTGCCTTATTTTCCTTTCTAGGACTTGCATGTGTTTTTGGCTTAATATGTCTCATATTAGCAGTAGAGATTTGCAGTGTTACGCCAGTTGGCACTTCATACTTTAGCAGGTTGAAGAGCAGTATGAGGTCTCGTGTGGAAAATACCCACCCAAATTAACCAGTTACAATCCTTTAGCAATCGCTTGTATCTCTTAGCTACTGCACATCAGGGAACGGAACAGTTCTGATAAAGCAGTGGCAGTTATCTGGTGGTTCCCAAACAGTATGAGCCCAGTTGAATTGTGCTGCAGTGGAGAGAAGAGAGCAGCTATCCCAGTCAGACACATGTCAAACCTTAGCGAAAAATAGATGGTTGAATTTTGCATTACTACTTAACATTAAGTCTGTTTGCATGCTGTGGTGAGGTATCTTGTTCATTTGAAATCAAGCCATAGTATTTATTCTGATCTTAGGAGAAACGACAGCAGCCATCCCATTTCTTCCCATTTCTTCATGGCTAGCAGGGATAAATGCAAGTAAAGTGTACATCAACACCAAGAAGTCCATGAGATCCAACAGAATTCATTTGGTTGAGAAAGAAGATGTAGGCTTATATATCCCCTGTATATTGTTTGACTCTGTGTTTTGCTATGTGCAAGTGTTTTGCCATGACTGCAGAGTTGATGACACCACGTCAATGTGACGCCAGTGCACAGAGCACAGTGAATGGACGGACATTCATGTTTTGCAGACTGAGATGATGAAAACAGAGCAGAGGGATAAGCAACCAGAATAACTGTTTAAGTTCAGACCAACGTGTCTGGTCTGAAAGTCCTGGTATCTGTTAAAAAAAAAAGAGTCAATAAAATGTATATAGCAATAATATTTTTACTATTAAATTAATGCATTATTTACATTAATAGTAAAAGATACTGATTGCATCAAAGTGGAAGTATTGCTACAGAAGTGGCTGCTTGTGACAAAGGTAAACGTATTAATTATCAATTAGCAGAAAGTAATTGAGGGAGAGGAAGAGAAAAACTGATCAGGAAAAGATGACACTTAAAATGTTCTGTAAAATACCAGTTTGGGGTTTTTTTTTTACATCTACCTTGGATGATCTGAAAAAAAGATGTCAGGAACATAATTACTAAATACATCTGAGATACAAACCCTTTTGTTGTTCTTTTAATCATTTGAGGGAAGAATATTAATTCCTTGGAAGATTTTTGCCCTTTTCTACAAATAACAAGTAAAATTAACTAACAGCTCAATTATTTCCTTAATGAGGTAGCTCCCCTCCCCACTGACATGAATTCAGTTTCATTTTTTCCTCTTCAAATGTCTTCTATTCTACTATCAATCAAATATTTTTTCAGCGCATAATCAGGAATTCCTAATAGAAGGAAAACCAGCTCAAACTGATGACAACTACGGTGTCTTACTTACAACCATTGCCTATCATACAAGTAGCCATACTGGTGATTACAGGTCGACTAAGGAAAGCGAAAAGTAACTGCTTTGAATGTAAGGTAGTCACAGAGGAGCCAAAGTTGAGGCCTTCTATGAATATTTAATCATTTATTCTATATAAGTTAATTACATCACATTTTAATGCATTGTCTTATCCCAGCTGTGTCTTTAATGAACTCTGCTTCATAGCTTTTAAGAAAATCCACACACTAAATTTTCTAAAATGATGCCTGAAGTTGTCTTCTTCATTCACATCAAGCACTTTAATGAGTGCCTCCGTTTTCAGAAGTGTTCTTTCCACCGACTTGAAGGAGAAAAAGAAGTATTATATGATTTAAGTGGCAATCACGGTTTAGAAGCAATAATTAGCCAATAGTCAGTGTGAACAGTTCACGAGCAATTGGCAGGCAGAAATTTGTTTGCTTAAACTATTCCGTGGGTACTTGGAAATAGGGATTGTGACACAAATCTGAAGCAATGTAGAGATAAATTAAAAATCCCTGCTCACTTACTAGCTGATTCACAACCAGGGATTTTGATTGTCCATAACTAATGTCAAACAGTGCCTAGAACGGAATTTACTCTCTAGAGGAAAATGACTTTAAAATGGTGTTGACAAGTACATTCTGCACTAGTTTGTTTGCTGAGAAATGCATACATATACAATTTCCTGAAAGATGTCCTGGGACGACCCTGTCTGCAAGTGACACATGTATGGCTGGTGCTGACCACCGTAAAAAGTGGTGGTCAGTGCTGCTGTCTAGACGTTAAGAAGCATCTAAAGGTTTGCCTCCAGCAAAAGCAGGTAACTGACAACCAATAGGATGACATTCTAGCCATTTGTCTTCGTTGTTTCTTGAACTGCCCAACATTGCTCAGCTTTGGCAACTTAGGCTAAAATACCCCTGCCCAGAACCAAAGGCACAGAAGCTGAATATATACGCCACTGCTTTTCAAACAGCAGAGCACAACCCTACAACTTAATGAGTAAAAAGCAATAGTTGCAAATTATCAATATTCTACTCTGCATGACTCTAAAAATTAATAATGGCAATAAAAGCGTGGCTTTTGATATCTAAAAGACACTAAAGACTAGAGCTTACTTAAAATGTCCAATTTACATCTTTAATTACATCCTAATAGGTTTGTTAAACTTTCCATGTGGTCTATTTTTCAGCAAAGAACTCAAAAGGAAAAAATAGAACAAAATTATTTTTATCTTCTGAGCAGAACGGTTTGGTTGGTTGTTCACAAATTGCCATCTCATTTTTTCTGGTGATTTTTTTTTTCTTCCTCATTTCTTCCACTGGTGTTTTATTTGTATTATCACCCACTTTTCCTACTGTTTTGCTACTTTACAACTAAGCTGAGTAAACAGAGACGTTAAAAGAAGAAAGACAATCATTAACTTTTCAGTTAAGAGCAGAATGAGGGGAAAATATTGTTGAAAAATATTGTTAAAAAGGAATTTTTTTTTGTTAATTTCACACATTTTGTTGAATTTTTAATCAAATAGATGTTTTCTTTGTCTTAATTAGCACAATCCTTTCCTGGTACTGATTTTCCTGGGCTATGTGATACATTATTACATGAAAAGATTCAACTTGATCTGAAGCTTTCCAGTTGCTTCCAGAAATTATTTTTTCCAGAATATTTACCTTAACATTCTCCTTTCTCTGGAAATAGATTCAGGACTGTGTGGCTGACCAGTAATTTCTCATCCACAGGGGGGAAAAAAATGCAAGGATTTTGCCTTTATGAAGGAAAGAAACAAATGTGACAAATAAATAAACAAACAGAGAAAAAAATTCCTCTTCGTGGTTCACATCCAATATCTCCACAAATCCACTTATGCAAGGAGAAGAATACTAATTCGTATTAGACATTTTGGCCTGAAACTGTCTAAATATATCCTGTATCTAATGATGAGATCCTGCGTTTGTCTCTACTGAAAAAGGTCTTTCTGTACATCATACCTTTGTCCTGAAGAAATGCTCTTTAAGTTTATCTTGGGGGAAAAAAAGTTTGAGAAAATGTTTTAGCTCTTGTGATTCGGCCATGAATTGGTCCATCAGCCGAGCAAAACAAGAAAGGAAAGGATTATGTGTGAGTTTCAGCTGTCTTGGGGAACTGAGATCAAGAACACATCTGGCAAAAAGAAGAATACTCATTTTTTAAGTAAGGAAGTGTGCAAGAAATCAAGCTACCATTATGAGGTGCTTTGATACAATAGGAATTAAAGAAAGAGTAATGTCTTTCATTTAATTATTCTCTTAAAAACCAGGTTTGTATGCAAAAAACAGAATTAGTACAATGAGTACAACTGCATAGATTATTTAAGGAATGCACACGGATCCAGTTCTCCTTGGTAGAAGGCCCAAAAACAAGTACAAACCCAGTTACTGCATAACAATATCCCATTTTATAGCTGAAGCAAGGCAGGTTTCTGGTATATGTAGATTCACTGGCACAGTTCATGTAATTCAGTGGTAATGCCATGCCTGCAAAACAATATGTTAAAAATAGCGAGAATTACTTTTATGTGTGTCTTTGTCATGATGCAGTAACCACAAACAAGCCACCATTGCTGGCAAAAGGAACCAACCAGCCTCTGGCCACAAACTTCAAACCAACGCATCATCAGGTCAAATTCACCACATAGAGGTGCTTGTCTTTCACCCATAATGAAAATGAATACACTATGAAAAGGAAGTGTCTGGACCTTTTACTGTGGGACCTGCCTTCTGATGATCTGATAGCCTAAACTTTAAAGAAATTCAGGCCCATTAGGCATCATGGCGGGGCATCTAGAAAAAATGCATCAGTAAGCATTTATGGCTGACCGACAGAGTTAGATCGTGCTCTATGGGTTCCAACGAACCACTCATCAGTGAGACTCCAAGGAATTATGAGACATTACAGTACAACTTGTACAGCACAATCCTTGAGAACAGCTTCAGCTCATCACACATACTTGTGGCTCCAGGCAGAACTCCTCCAGATGAGGGGGTTTTTCAGGAGTCCCTAGGAAACGCAGACTTCAGTAGTTTACAATTCAGTGTGGGTATGGCCTTTGCCGAGTGTCATATAAAACTAGTGATAACAATTCCAGAGGAGCTCAGCTGAATGTCGGGCCCAGCATGTAGTCGATAAGGCTCAGTTATTCAGTACTGACACAGCATGGCAAAGTTATGAAGACATTGCTCATTTCAGCTCCTATTGCCAAGGCTGGGTGCTTGACAACTCAATCAACAAAGGATGGAAACGGAAGAAGAAACCTGAATCACTGTCTTCTGATGAAAAAGATATTCCGAATGATTTCTTTGTTCCTCCCTTCTAATAGAAGGCTCTAGAGAAAGGATCAAGGAAAGATTAAAGCACCAGTGTGGTGCCCTAGCGGGGCACAGGTCAACATGCAGTGGCACCAGCAATGACAGCAATGACCGTGCTCTCTTCCCAGGAGAATTTCAATCACTTCAGAAACCTCACTTTCCTCTCCTCTGTGTACCTTTCTACAATTACTCTCCTCCTGTATGTTTCTTCCTCTACCTCAGTATGCTGAATACTCACCTACAGAGTGCATATTTTCCATGTGCCGAGTAAGTAACCCTTCTCCCTTCTCTTAGTCAGTGATTTTTCTCACTCAGCACTTCCTCCTCAAATTCTTTCAGTGTCAGGTTCCCACCCACCTCAGTGACTGAAGATAACTATCATCCTGCTATTCAAATTAATGCAAGTAGACACATACCCTTTTTCCCTTGTTTTCTCACATTTTGGTCTTAACTGGTTGGGGCAGGAGAATAAAGACAAGCAAGTGGCACCAGGCCCATTGCCCTTTGAAGTGAGCTCAGCTGCCTCAGTAGTGAACTTGCATGTGAATCTTGTGCCCACTGCAAAATCTGGTCAACTCAGCAAATGGCAAGAGATCTTTATTTCTACTTGAAAAAGATGGCCTATTATTTGACTTATTCTTGCAAAAATGAAGCTGGGATTCTCACATGGGATAGGCATTCATCATTCAATTGGATCCTATTAGAGTGCAAAAGGGGTTGAGACCACTTAGGATGCTTCCAGTGCAGAAACTGCAGGGATTATTACCTGAGGAGGCAATGGTGTAAAACAGTATAGAAGAAATGTTAAACTGTCTCCGTAGAAGCCTTGGTTGGTTCTGGTGTGAAGTAGTTTCCAGTTCCCATTAAGTGAGATGTGTGTAGGTCCCCGTTGCACAGGTTTCCTTTAATGTTCTCTAGGTTGCCTACCAGCACGATAAAGACTCACCATATTTGTAAGCCCAGAGTTGAAATTCTCATTAGCTATCAACTGACAGCTCTCCAAAACCCTCTTGTATCTATGTGTAGCCACAGTCTGATGACTGAAGGTAGCTTCAGGCTGTCCTGTGTGATAAATCATTGTGGGGCATGAATTTGACTTTACTTTTCTGTTATAGACCATACTGTCATCATGCTCCTACTTATTTTAAATTCTATGTGTGCCACTTACTTAAATGGAGACACTTGAAATTTGTGCTTGTATACACATTAGCACACTCCAAACTGCTATTTTTTGTGCTGCTTTACTTCTCTGGCCATAGCCTGTCCAAGCAGTGTACTGATGATAGTATTGGAAGCTGGAAAATCACCTCTTTTTTCATTTGGGGCTTTATATATGTGAATAAGAGCCTTTGCTTAGGCTGCAGTACTTCTTTTTATTCGTACCATTATGCAGCAGTTGCTGCTCTTGTGGAACTGTTTAAGAAAAGGACGCACATTTCATATGATAACTGCAGTGCCCTAGGCACAAAATGGCAGAGTTAAGGGTGTTTTAATGTTTCCTTAACATTACTTCAACATATTCAGACCCCAAGCATTATTTTCTAATCAAATGCAACACTGCAAAACATGAGAGTATTTGCACTTTCCTTCTATCAGTCAATGCACAAACTGAGAACATTCAAGTCCTGTTTTCAAACAGACACCAACTAGTGGGAAATAGAAGCCGACTGCCCTGCTGCCTCGTGCAGCCGTCACAAGCTGATGAGGCACTCCTCAGTCATCCACAGAGCTGACACGCTCGGGGTCCCAGTGCGTTAAATAAATCTAGTTATGACACTTTAATAAAATATTTCAGAGGTATTTATTTGAAGCCAAAGTTTGGAAGCAACACAGAACATGTTCCAGCAATAAAGCTCTTACACCTGGATGTTAACCTCTTCAATGCCCTATGGACATATGGCTTCAGTCCAGAAAAGCAGCACCTGTAGTTGTCTGTGAATGTCTGCCACACGTCCTCATATTGCAGAGAAGTTAAACGTGACACAATTTAGAAAGCAGGGGAGCACGCTGACTCCAAACATGCAGAGTTTACTGGTGCTGCAAGATCAGTGAGCCAGTGTAGATGGTACAAAAATTGTTCAGTTGCAGCTTGCTAGATTAGGGAACGCGATTTGGATTCAGCCTGTTAATGTCCTTCATTATTCACTGTTCTCAAATAGTTATGTGAGCAAAGCTATGTTCCTACAAACATCCACAAACAGCAGATCTGAGCTCTTGCCAGATGAATATAATCAGAAAACAAAACCTGTTTTCTGATAAAATGTCATTCATTTTGGGAGAAAGCAATATGGGAACAGATATAGCAGCACGTGACCGGTCGCAGCACTCAGCTGGCAAATCCTAACTGCTGAGTGATCAGCTGAATGCCTCTGCTTTGGGTTGTCCAAGGCTTAATTGAGCCGCTTGCAAATGAGGAGCAAGAAAGTATGGTCTTCCCTATCCTGTTCCTCGGGAAAGGAACTCTGTGAAACACTTCTAACTAGAGCAGGGTTCAGCCAATGGGCTCCTGGCTTGTCTTACAGAAAAACAAAATTGGCCCTGTGAATCTGAACTGCTTTGACAGAGTTTGTGTGAATTACAGAGATGTCATGCCACACACTCAGAACAATTCTGGGGTTTGAAAATATGGGGGTATAAGCTGGGTAGTTTGTATGGCAGCAGATTTTTCCTGTCTTGCTCAGTGCTGGAGGGAACTGAAATACAGAAAATGAATATGCAATTAAAAGTCCCACACAAAATGTAAAGAAAAATATCTTTATTGTGCTCTTTCTGTGCCAATATCACAAAGTAATTACCCAAATGCTTAGTGAATTTCACTGTCCTGCTGCTTTACAGAAAGCAGTGTGACAATTTACCAACGACAATTAACATCTCCTAAATTCATTTAATTCTATCTGTGAGTAAAACGTGCCATCCACGGGGTTATCTTTGTAATCTTTTATGGACTGACGTTTTCTTCTGTTTCTGTTTCAGATGGACATTGCTGTGCCTTTAAGTACAAAATATATACATATATATATTAATAGCCTCCAAAAAACGCGAAACCTTGTTTGCAATCAATGCATATTCCCCTTTTGTGTAAGAATAACAGATGTTGATAGAAATAGCCATTGGGTTTGTAAAGAACCCATTTCATGTGTCAGAATAGTTGTGCCTCTTCTAGATGAAATGTCAAAAGCAGGCAGATATCTCAATGTGAAATGACCTTAAGAAAAACCCGACCTCGCCAAAGATGACCTTTTTCCAGCAAGAAACATTAAAATTACAACCATATTGATGCTTCAGCTTCAAAAACAATATGTATTTCTTCTTTAGTATTTTTCTGTGCTGGCATCCTACGTATTTTAAATAAAGATGTACCACAGTCCACTTTATACTGTTTCTCCTGAGCTCATTTACGGCCTCGTGTTTGTTTTACAAATGTATTCATACACAGGGACAAGCACAACAATGTTTTTTCATAACTATAGATACATATACAGACACATAAATGTAATGATATACATTCATAAAGGATCAAACAAAATTAGCTTAATTTCTCAAAGGGCCTAACATTTCTGTGTGTCCATATTACATTAGTAGAATGTATTACTTACTGTAACCGAATTAAATCTGTTCACAGTATCTCCCTTTTCTGAATTTTTAACAAATCCCCGTGGCCTGGCTTTCTTAAGGAAAGTGTGTGTCTTCTCAGAGTGTTAATCAAGCTGAAGTGCCCAAGGTTCACATAAAGTAGCACTGGAGAAGTATGTACGTGTAATAGCGTAGGTGTGTGCATGTGCCACGGCTGGTTACTGACATGCAGTTTCTCCTTTAAACCAGGAAAACAAAAAACCAAAGCCCCAGGAGACCCTTTGCTGAGGACTGGAGAAGTAGAATTTCTCTTTCTGCGAGTGACGCAGGATGTCGGCCTCGGCTTTTGTTCTAAAGTTCACAGTGGTTTGACATGAAAGGCTGAAGTTCCTATACACCAGAGATCTTCAGCAAGGCACCAGATGTTCTGAAAGTTCTCATCTGTGTACAGGATATTTAATGAAGTACACAGGGGCTTTGGAGGTCAACAGTGTTAAAAGTTTATCCAAAGTCTGCCCGTATGAACCAAAGCTTCAGCACCGCTCCTCCTCAGCTGCTCTGAACCTCCAACCACCTTGTTCCCTTGCTACCTCTTTCACTACCCACAATCTGTGCTTTGTCCTTCCAGATACTATTCCTACCTCCTCTGGAAGACACTCTCTTGGCTGAAGCATTGGGGAGTACTCAACATATCCTCTCAAAAAGCGTGCTGGGAAAGGACAGACACAATCTCAGGAGATGTTTTGGGGGAGAGTTGCAGAATAATCTTTTTCTCCCTTTTGCCCCCCTTTTCTGTCATGTCCCGGCAGAGATATAGAAGAAGAAAAGTTATTTCAAGTTCTCCCTATTTAGGGATGTTTCTTGCCCATTCCAAGCAAACTCTCTCTTATGAAATCATTACACTGAATTACTAAATTGACTACAAATCAAGCTTTCTTTTCTCAGATTTCATTCTGAGCAGGCACTGCTACCCACACATTTCATCTTGCTCTGTTTACTTTGGGGTCTTACTGGCTTGCTCTATCTTACACTGCCTATGTCACTACACTGAGAAACCACCAGTAATTGCTAAACTTGATTTTGTCAATTTAAAGCGTAGTATCTTGTTTGGTAGCTTCCACTTCCCTCAGACCCTTAACTTGACACAGAAAGCATCCTTTATTGTCTTCTATGAGAAAAAAAAAAACAAACAATGCTGCCAAAATGTACTTTATTGTTCTCTGAATCCTTGAAGGCCTTTCTGGTACTCAGCTGTTTAATTCTTCCACACAGACACATTCAGGTAACACACTCGTTTCGTTTGGGACTATTCTTAGCAAATAATTCATCCAGATTATCAGTGGAGAGCTTGTTCCAAAACGTTTGCTGCTGGGAGAATTTGGACTTCTCAGTGAATAACCAAACCCAGAATATACAAGTGCAAAAGGACCTGCCCCGTAGGCAGGACAGAACAGGTGAGATGTAAGCAGCCAGAGTGAGCACGCCAGGAAAGGAAGACAGAGGTAGGAGAACAGAGCAAGAAGCAGCAGGCTACAGTAGCAGCTTTGCAGAGTCAGTTTGGATTCTTTTCTGCCTGGTTTCATCTCTATGATTGGACAATAGGCTCTTTTCTTAGAAGGGACTCTCAAGAGGACAATAGGATATTTCTGTTGCAAACTTTAATGTGCCAGAACACATAGATATGTCTCTGTGTCTCCACTCACCAAACCTCACTACTTTTAGCTGACCACTTACTCTTATCATTGCCAATAAGCATTTCACCAATGTAAGTGGTGACCTGATCTGGTTAAGGTTTTTCAGGAAGCCTCTCTGCTTTTAAAGGATGCCTTTTTATTCTCAATAAAGCCCTGTACTTCTCTGCTTAACCATAGTTTTATTCTCACCATTTTACTTTGTTTTTGTTCTCAGTGATACACAAACCATCTGTGCCTCTAACACAATGTTCTTGAATAGCCTCCAGGCTGTTTCTGTGGTTTAAAAGTTTCTTACTTTGCCCTTCAGCCTGCTGTTAACCATTTTCCTCATAGTTTAAAAATCTGCCCTTTTAAAGTTTGTCACTTTGTTACTCTGGGGGAAAACTGTGTATGGGGTTTGTGTGGGAAGGTTTTGGTACTGGAGGGGGCTACAGGTGTGGTTCCTGTGAGAAGCTGCTAGAAGCTTCCCCTGTGTCTGCTGGAGCCAATGCCAGCAGCTCCAAGATGGACCCATCTCTGGCCAAGCTGAGCCCATCAGTGATGGTGGTAACACATCTGGGGTAACAGATTTACAAAGAGGGGGAAAAAAAACCCTGCCTAATTGCAAGCAAAGAGGAGTGAGAATATGTGAGGGGAACAACTCTGCTGATATCTACACCAGTGAAGAAGGGGAAGAGGTGCTCCAGGTATTGGAACAGAGGTTCCCCTGCATCATTTGGCGCAGCCCATGGTGAGGCCCTACCATGTAGCCACGTGGCAGAGCAGACATCTACCCTCAGCCCAGGGAAGACCCCATACTGGAGCAGTTGGATCTCCAAAGGAGGCTGTAATCCTGTGGGAAGCCCACACTGAAGCAAGGTCCTGGCAAGATCTGTGGATATCTCTGCAGGAGAGACCTGCAGAGAAACAGCCCCTGCCGTGGACTGGAGCCAGTGGTAACACACTGACTCTCCATTTAAATATAAGAAAAAATTATGTTTTTTTCCCTTTTTCCCCTAAGGTGAGGGAGCACTGGCCCAGGCTGCCCAGGGAGGGTGTGGAGGCTCCTGCTCTGGAGGGCTTCAAAACCTGCCTGGACACGTTCCTGTGTGACCTGATCTAGGTGGGAGCTGCTTTGGCAGGGGGGTTGGGCTGGATGAGCTCTAGAGATTCCTTCCCCTACCATTCTGTGATTCTGTGTGATAACTGAATACTACAGTAATTAACTTCTCCCTTTCCTATTGTGTCCAAGTTTTGAAACTTGTAACAGCAGGTTTTGTAACTTTTTCCCTGTTTTCTGTGGATATCTTATAATCCTTTTTTTTTTATCTCTGGCAGACTAGCTGGATTAGGACATGCTGAATCTTCTCATTAATGCTCTGCTTAGCTCAGGTATTAATAGACTAAGAGTTTAAGCAGGAGCACTGTCCTACATTTGTCCATTCATTTGCAGGTCTTGAAAGGCCAATAGGCACATGTATACACATGTGACTGACAGTTACCTTTGTAAATAAAGATTTCCAGATGAGATTTAGGATACATAAATCCTGCTGGTTCTCCTTTGTCATTCAGCAGTAATTAACAGCAAGAACCAAGGTGTAAGCACAAGGAAACTGATTTGAAAAGCCACCTGAGGATCCCTAGCAGACACAGGGGTGTGAAGGGGAGGCGTAGGTGTGTGCGGCTGAGCAGCGCACCCCAGAGTGTGTAGAAAATTGAGCACTATTGCTTGATAAAGCATAAGCCATTTGTGTCCTCAGAACCATGTTCTATGCCTGAGATAAGACAGCAAGCATCTGTTTTTTAACAGCTATCTTTATTTAAGCCAAAGATGAAGACAGGACTAGAAAGTGAGAGAGATGAGGTGACACGAGGAAAGTTAGTTGCGTTGTACAATTTTCAACTATAAATCAGCATCATTCAAATCACTGCAGTCAACCCGTTCATCATTTTCACTTACTTTTGGTAGTTACCAGTGAGATTGGCTTCATGTTCTTCGGAAAGTTCTTTGCATGCACGTTGCTTCCTCTAAAAGTGTGTGTGTGTGTGTGTGTGTGTGTGTGTGTTGGAGAGAAACAGAGTAACTGGGAAAAAGAAGGAAAGATTAAAAAAAAAAGCCCAAGGAGAAAAAAAAAGAAAAGTAAATTAAGCAGAAAAGACTACAGACTACATAATGCAAATCCAAAAGCAGAGGTGTTTCCCAGAAGCTTTTGGCCCTGTTTTGATTGCAACCATGGCAAAGAAATCAGTAGATCCTTTTGGCTGGATAGGCAGAAACTAATCCCATCCACTCACAAGCAGCTGATGTAACAATGTCCAGAACTTACTGGGGGATGGCAGCCAGAGATGAAAAGAATGTTGGCCAGAAAGAAAAGATGGGACAGAGAAAAGAGAAAGAAGAAACAGAGAAGCTAAGTGCCATTCACTGAGAAGAGAATCTGGCAACTGAGAATTAAAAAAAAAAAAAAAAAAGGAGAGAATTCAGTATCATCAACTCTTACCAGCCCATAAAAACTGTGCCTGTACTCCCATGTGCAGCCTCCGTGTGTGCATGCATGCTTATTTTTCTATGTGACTCTAATGGTGCTCTGGGGTGAGAGAAGATGGGAAATCTATGGTTAAATAGCTCTTTTTTTGCAGTGTTTTCCAGCAATTTCTCTGTTAGGTTTGATGCTGACTATTTTGACCTGATCAAAGGGCTGGGTACCTAACAAATGAGGATGAGGACAGTGCATTTAAGATCTGGAGAAGCAAGTGCTTAGGAGGATGTGGGATCAAAGAGCAAAGGGAAAGAAGATCCATACTTCTTTTCTTAAAGGAAGACAATTACTCACAGGATTGAACAGTGAGGTTCGTCTATTTTTCTATGCAATGTTCTAAAGAATGCAAACAATGCCTTAATCTTCAACAGAAATCCCCTGAAAGTATGCCCTGAAAGGGCAGTGTTTGCTCTGCAGTGCCTAGAAGAATCACCTTGTGTTGTTTCTGGCTGCTTCTCTTCCAGGGCAGGAGTTACTGTAGGTCTGCTTAAGCAAACCAAGTTATAAATATGAAAACATTTGTATTCCACATGACTGACCTCTGCTGTGCTATGGAGCCAAGTTAGGGAATGCTGGATATCTGTGGCTCCTGGCACAATCAGTTGTTAGTGTCAGAAGAAGCCATTGATATTGAAAGAAGAAGCAACAATACCGTCGCACGCTGGAGGAAGCGTTGAGAAGACAATTGGAAAGGCAAGAGGGAAAGACTGTGAACATAGCAAATCCACACTTAGAGCACCATCACATCATTTCTATCACATCATGCCTTTCTCCTGCAGTTTTATGTATTAATGCTTCCTTAGGTTGCGATTTTTAATCTGTTCTGCTCCATTGCACAGTTATATCCACCCTGAACTCTTGAGAGCATCTCCGGTTCCCTTAATGTCTGGTATAATTCTCCATTTCCTTGAGACATAGCCAAACTTCTTCCCTAGTCTGTAGCAAAGGATCATTTCATGCAATTGATTTATATCTTCCCATCCTGACTCCGTAGTCAGTTACAGCAGACCTCTCTGGCCAAGCTCTCTCATTTTGAGCTTTAAGGCTCTGATGTTAATGCAAAGACAGTTTTATATTTTTATTTTACAGCTAATAGTGAAGCCATTATTAGCTCCTTTTAGGTGTAACTCTAAGGACCTCTGTTCTCCACTTTGAGGCTCAGGTGCTAGTGATATGACCTTGGGTAAATTATTTAACCTCTCTGGCTTCTGGGCTGGAGTTTTAAATTGCCAGGGTAACTCAGGAGGGATTCCAACACAATCTGTGGAATTTCAGCAGCAAGAAAAAATAATGAATGAAAGAGGCTTCCTCCCCTCTACTTCATTTTTCATACCTAAAGCATCGTTGTTTCCTTCCATGTTTAATTTGTTTGTAGAACCTTGAAATCCTCCTGTGAAAAGTACTCTACTGATACAAATTACTGAATGGGTTACAGCTTCTGGAAAACCATTGCCCTGCCCTTTATGGTTTGCTCATAATAATGTCTTGGAAAGCTGGCACAATTCAAAATGATGTCCCAATGCCAGCTTGTGCAGTGCCTGGGAGTTTCCTTAGGGACAAGGCTCAGACAGAGGGTAGAACCACAGCAATGCACTCAAGGTGTTGAACTCCTTGGCACTCCGTGATTGCCTATTACTGCTTTGTATGACACTCGTGCTGGGGCACACCAGGTTCATCTTCTGTCATGTCCCCTTGGCCACTGGCAGCCAATCTTCAGCCCCTACTAAGGAATGAAAATTGAACAACATTGCCTTGGATTTATTACCTATAGCGTGACACGATGGAATGAAAATACCTCCATGATTTCATGAAAGCAGAGAATTAAGTATTCTAGCTGGTAAGACCTTAAAAATAAGAGCAAAAGTGGTGGCTTCTGTGCCTAGTCCTAAGCATTTTTTTTTCTAGGAGGAAAGGATTTCCTTCATTTTGTCAGACTACTGCAGTGACAGTCACATATACAGAATTGTTGGGGACAAAAAATTACCCTGAATTTTCAGTGATAATGTGTAGACAAACTGGTCTGGTGAACTTAGTCAACCACAAAGATGATTGAGATTAGTAATTTGGACATTTGCTTTCTTTTCTGGAAGAGTATCCAATGTTTCAATTACACTAAAATAAAGAAAAAAAGGGGAGGAGGGGGCTGGAAGAAACTTGGAAGATTAGATTTAATTTATTTTCTCTCAAATGAAGCCACCAAAAAAAAAAAACCCTTTAGCTCTGAAATCAGAAAGTGAACTCTTGGGAGCTGGGACGGGGGTTTATTTTTGGTTTGTGGATTAGGGTGGTTTTTTTTTTTCCTCATAAAGATGCCTAAAATATATCCAAGGAAAGCCAAGCTCCATTAAAACAAAATAAAAACGTGAACAGCAGCCTTTCAAATTTATTCAGACTAATGAGCTAGTCTAAATTTTGAGAATACTAATTCACAGAAGTCGGTTCTGTAGTGGGAGAAACACAACAAGGTTGTCACAGGCTGTGAACAAAGTGAATTGGTTATATGACTGACAGTAAAGATTTCTTTTAACATCAGTAAAAGGAGGCTGAAGTGACAGGTAAGGGGACAGATGCAGAATTCTGCAGCTCTCTGAGAGTTTGTGTACTATCACTAAGGGACAAGTTGACTTGATACCAACTTAATAGGCTCAGCAGGGGCTAACGGCAAAGGGATGGAGACAGTAAATGGGTGTAATAGGGCATCTATACTGTATCAACATAAGCATGAAAACCATCTAGCTGGTTGTGGCTGAGGAAATTAATCACATTACCTTTAAAGTCAAGCTTGTCTTTTAATCTAGGACCTGCTCGGTATACGATATTTCACAGGAAACACGCACATAATTTTAGTCACTTTTACTCATCTCAGAAATGAATTTAGCATCATCACAAGGTAGCTTAAATCCAACATCACCTCTGAGGAAATGAAATACTGAAGCGAAACTATAAATGGGAATCTTAAAACCAAAAGCACTTAAGCAGGCACAAAGCATTTAACATGCTGTGTAATCTGCTAGCAAGGATGCTGGCACGAGAGAAGGTGAAGCTTCCACCTTTTCCTTGTGTGTGGCAGGTCCAGTCTAACGAGCCTCTGAGACAGTGTTGGCTCCCGCTTTCAACCAGAGATGAATTAAGATGGGAGATGTCTTGTCGTCAGAAATAATTCTAGAGTGGGAAGAAATCCTGCTGTGCTGAAAGTTGACCTCTTGGACAAACACTCTATAATAAAAAGTGCTATTTGCTACTAGCACATCGGGAGTTTTAAATCATCAAACCAAAGTACCCCAGGCTCTGACAGTAAAATTTTCATTCAAAGAAGGGCTCAGCTTCACAACACAATAAATTATATATGACTAGGACATATAAAACATTTAAAGATATACAGAAATTCGCTGTATTTGTGTTCAGTAGACGAGTTCAGCTCTTGAAGTACTTTTTTATGTCAATCTTGCCTGTTCAGGCGAAGGAGGGGGGAGTCTTTTGCTCAAAACAAGCAGAAGCAAACTGAACTGGCCATTCCACCTAGTGTCTTAATTTAATTGCTGTGTGAGACTTTATTGCGTACGGTGTGCAACTCTACGCAGAGATTGTGGATGGTGTGCACCTATTCGGGGAGATTTCATTGCCCATTGTCATAAAAAAATGAAGGATGTCCAAAAAATCCGCAGGAAAATCTTGTAGTCATAAAAAAAAATAATGCCAACGCTGCCCAGGGTTTAGAATATTGCTGGGTGGGATATGCAGAAGGAAATGATTCCCTAGTAGCTGTTTCACGAACCCAGCGACCTCCCAATGAGGCTGGTTTTAGACATAACTGCCAAGGGAAGCAGACTGCTGGACTCATTCAACTGTCACACAGCCACTGGCCTCAACATAGCCAAAAAGAGGGGAAAAAAGCGTGCTTGATGCTGCTTCCACCAAAAGGAGTATTCAACCCACCAGCATATCTGATGTAGCAGCTTTGGGCAAATGTTTCCTCTGACAGTCCTCACAGCAGCAAGTACCAGACTCCTGTATCGCGTTGGCATGGCCCAAAAAATTTACTGCTGAGAAGCCTTGAATTTCCATGCCAATTAGGAGAAAAAGGTGAGGAAACAAAGAGATTCAAATCGGGGAATGCTCAGAAAGAAAGTAAATGTAGGAGAGGAAAAATTGTTTGTTTGAGGCCAGTTCTCCACAGACTGACAAAATTTTCGTGCAGAGAAAAATAAGGAGATTTGGACAACAGGCTCTTTTCGAGCACAGATGAGCTCATGGCTTGATTGTAAAGCAAGGGCGAGGTCCCTCTCATCTGCAAGTTCATACATGTCCACCTAAAGCAGACTTCTAACCATCTCACGTTGTGTGAGCCAGAGGCAACTAGGACCACAGTGTGCTTTTCTGTGCAAGACACACTTGCTGTTGTGTTCCCAGCTGGAATTGAACCCCAAACAAAAATGCCCAGGTATGCTCTGGCCCTCCCTGCTGGAAACAGGGAAGCAGTAAAATGGCTTCAGGCTTGACCTGTAGACGTAGGATTAATGGCCAGGATCCAAATTGTTAGTTACTTGTGGAATATACACAGAAAGTACCAACAAAATCAAGTGAAAAGCCAGGAGCATAAGCTGTTTCACAACAAGCAGCGACTTTTCCCCTTCCGACTGCACTGTGCCCCACGCGATCCTATGCAGCTTTTGAACATATAGAAACCAGCCTAATAGACACACATAATCGTTGTCTAGCCTTCCTAAGCCTGTCAGCTACCTCCCAGGATTAATTTACATTAGCTTGAAAAGTAATTTATAGCTAGGTTAGTGAAAGGGGCCTCTGAATGTCAGGGTGTGTCTGCGCCAATCACCTCACTGCAGCAGGAAGTCTTTTATCAGTGCGCTGGTCTCTTTTTCCATGTAGACAAACCCTCAGGTGCTCACAAACCACTGGCTTTCAGCTCCCTTAGGCTCTTTTGAAAACTGTGGTTTTGTGATTAATCCCCCTGTATGTGTTATAATTGTATTCGGTGTATTATCTGTTAGGTGCCATCAATATATAGACAGGTCTCCACTGCTGGTCTTGTTGGTTTTGAGACATAAACTCGGGTGAGTTTACATCAATAGTCCTTCATCACTTTACACGGAGAAGATCTGTCTCCTTTTCGAAGAGGAACAATGATATTTTAGGGAGAAAGTCTCCCTAAGTGTCCCCATGCATCCAAACATATCTTTGGCTGCTGCTTCTCCCATTCTTCCCACTCCCTCTTTCTTAGATGTGTAAGGCAGTTGTCGTCTCACTTTTCTTCTGAGGATAGGGACCTTAAATCAAAACAGAGTCAAAATGTATTCAATAACTTTGGAAATAACACCTTTTTTTTTGGTTGGTTTTTTTTTTTTTTTCACGAGAAAGAAGTTTAACTGCAGTGTCTAAGTATGCAGACAGATTCATTCATGTGTGTATAACCTCTTGCCAAACCAGCATTCCAGGGTAGGTATTCAGTTAATCACAGTTTGCACAGGGACTTCAGCCAAACCCTCAGGTAGCTGTGTGATGTTTTAGTGTTTTATTTGCTATAAGTCAGTATCCTCTACCTGTGGTCTCAGGAACCTGCCACAATCAGACTGGAAGCCATGAGAAGCAAAACAGCTGTTTACTCTCTGATTTGTTTTAATGACTTCTTTCCGTTCTCACAGATGAAATTTGCTGTTGTGCCCAGTCTGTGTAAGACACAGAGCATCATAAATGGAGAGCAAGATATAACAGTGCCAAGAGACAGAGCTCAAAAAAATCAATCTTTATGGTGCCGTAGTCATCTTTTTTTTCCTACTTACTCCTTTTTGCAGGGGGAGGGAGGGGGTAAGAGATTATCAGCGGAGAATTCTGCACCTGAAACATTGACATTAGAATAAGTTGTAAAAACCTAGTGACGGTTAGCAGTATTTCAGCTAAGCCTTCAGTCTGTCTTCTGGACAATACAAATAACAGCGTATTCTGAAGGCAGAGCAGGAGGTAGGGCGGGACACAAGGATCTTTGCTGACCATGCACCTCATAGCACAAGCATTTGTAAGGCTGCAACATTTTTTTAAACCCCTCTATGTTTAGGAAATAAATACAGGACTCTAGAAGGATTGTTTCACACACACAGAGAACAAATAGAAGAATTAAGCTTGAAATCCAGTCCACTGACATTAAACCCAGATGTTTGGACTTCATGCAAGTGAAGCGTGGAACAGCTGCAGAGAGGAAATCCAATCTGAACCCGCAGCCAAGCTGAATGTGGGGCCTTCATGGAGCTCTTCAGAACCGAGGGGCAGAGATAGGCTGTCTTCACAGCCTCCAGCTGGCACCTACACTCCTCTCCTCTGTTGGTGCTGGACCCTCTCACCACAGCCGCAGGCACCGCCTGGGTTTCAACAAATCTTGTTTAGGATACATTACTCTGAACTGACTTCACCAAAATTCTATTCCCACATACGCACTCAAGAGTCAAACTTCATAAAAAAGAATGAAAAGTTGTTCCACAACAATTTATCAAAAAGCAGATTGTTTATAAAATGTAATGAAGTATTTATCCAGTTTTTGTTTTGCATCTGAATTCTGAAGCAGCAGTAAAAACATGTCTTGCATCTCTTTTGAAAGGTTCAACGTCTCCAGTATAACACATTCCAGACTGACAGAGAAGGATAAGGATATTTGTATACATAGATATAGGTGATATTGATATACAGCTGTAGACACACACACATATTGCATTGTTTACATAATTTATTTCTCAGCTGAATCTCTTCAGGGTCCTGATACAATGCAATAACTCCCTTATTCAGAATTCTGCACACAATTTCCAACAAGTACTTAAACATGCTTTAATTTTATTCCTGGAAGTCTTAAAAGCATTTAGAAAGCTGTTACTCTCTCTTAGAAGAAGAGCCCACAATATGAATATGAATACTGGATTAACTATTAAGGCTAATGTAACGTGTTAATAATACAGCAGGTTCACACTGCTGGTTGCTTTTAATAACACAGCAATACATTGAAATTCATGCTACCTGGCAGAAATTGTGTCCATAGCCTCATATAATCATATTTAGAAGCTGCTTTCAGACTACATCAACTCAATTCAAATGTTAGAAACAAAAATAACCCAGCTTTATCCCTACATAGTATCGTACATCTGAGAACCTTAAAGTACTTTAATTTCACATAGTATTAACATAATACAATAGTCTTTTCATATGCTCTTTTATTCTCTTTTGACTTCTTCCTTGCCTTTTGTCTCCTCTCTCTCTTATTTATTGCCTATACACAATTATTCCAGCTTCTTTTATCTACACCTGTATAGATTAATTCCTTTTGATATGTCCATACTGCATGCACTTGTGTATCTAGAACGAGCTCCTGCCTTCAGATTCATATCAACCAAAGAAAAACAAATTCTAGAATTAAAAGAAAAACACACAAACCCCAGAAACACTTTTCTATATCTTAAATGTGCTTCTTTGTAGTTAAAACATCAAACCTCAGTGCAGAACAATGGCTGAGACTGTTGCTAATTACGGCTTAGAAGAAAGATTTTCACTTTCCTGACACAGAAAGCTCTCTCATTGTTTTTTGTTTTTTTTTTTTTTTCACGGCCCAAGCTGCAGTTGTCAAAGAGCCAAAAGGTGGAGAAGTTCTGGGAACTGATTAGGGAGCAGAACCAACACTAACATCAGTCCCATTCTTCCACCGAAAAGGGTCATCATCTGCAGAGGGGGATGTAACTTGTGGAGGATGGTCCACATCATTAGGCACTTGCCTGTGCTCACGCTCAACACTTGGTACACCTGAATCGCCTGGAAGCCAGAAGAAGCTCAAAAGGCAAGTTAGCCATCTTCAATATAGAGATCCTAGGCAGTTTGGCTAGAAAAGAAACTTGTTCTCAGATGGCTATTTTGCAGGGATCCCCTTTTTTATGTTGTAGGAATCTGGATAACGACTTTGTCAATCAAGTGTTTAGCCAATTCAATACATTGGTATATAACAGTTAATTTAAAGAGAAAAGCTCTATCATAAATAATTATCAGCTACAGAAAAAAAAACATCTCCCAGGAATAAAAATTGGGTCCTCTCTCAAACACTCAGATTGGCCTGATTTTTGTTCTTACTCTCAAACGTGTTTTTTAGAGTAAGCTTTTATACATTGCCTAACTGTTTAAAAGAAACATTAAACTCTTGACAAATTGTGTTTCTTGTGGAATTCACTTCTGTCTGATCAAGATCGATCTATGTTCACTTTTCTGTTGTGTCTCCTCAATCGTTCTGAATGTCTTTTCCTCATTTCCCTGTAAGAAATAATAACTAAAGATAAGAGGTAGAAATAACAACATTTTATTGGCTTTTGAGTGGCAAAGACAGTCAAGTGCTACATCACATAAGAAGCCATGGGTGTTGTGTTAATTCCTCTTTTAACACTTAACTTTTAAAAAACCCCAAAACAAACCAAAAAACCAAACCAGTAAAAAGAAGGAAGGACAGCAAGGACACTTCAAATCAGAATATGTGTGTTTAAACAAAGTATTAGGTTTTGTAGATCCAAATCCAAGAGAGGCCTATTTTTTCTCATCCTCATTTTCATACTGAAAAAAAATGTTCCAAGAACAACTATTCTCATGAGGCTTTGGCCCAAGATGGCAGGAATCTTGAGGAAAAACAGATGCTTTCACAAGACCTCTGACATCCAAAGCACAAAAAATCTCACAAGTTAGTTTCTGCCACATGCCACTACTTAGGGCCAAAAACCTGCTGCGAGCAATGTAGAGAAATGCTGGGCTATTGAACTAAAAGTAAAAATTTCAGGAGTCTTCTAGTCACAGTCTTAAAGTCCAACCCCAAATCCGACCGCAAAATGGGCACGGTCCCCTCAAGAGTAGCTCTCACGTCTGTCATTGATAACAAACTCTCACATCTATTGTCAATGAAATAATGGCTGATAAATAAGCCTTTGGAGAAAGAATATGTCAAACGGAGCATCTCATTACAAAGAGACCAGTGTATTTTCATAGCCCGGTAGCTTTCATCATCAAATTACAAATGATGACATGAAGTACCCAGATTTTATTGTGATAAGATGTCTGGGGAAGAGAGAGTGCAGAAGAAGCCAGTTTGACTGTGGAGATACAGTGTGGTGGAGCTGATTTTCTGATGGAAATACCTCTGTCTTCAGTTTACTGTTCAGCAAAAGCTGAAAGAGTTAACAAGTGCCACTTAATTTCTGTACACACAGTATCAGGTGTACAGTTCCATATGGATTCAGTTTGAACCATGTGAATATTTACATGTCTGTGTTCATAAGTAAGGTACTTGACACGTAGTTGACATTAAATACAATCACAGTTAGGTGGGTCTGAAAGTTATAAAATGCCATAAAAGGCTTCCAGCCCCATGTTCTCTAGACCAGAACTTCAACAGGATAGACTGGCATAGATCCATATATTTCAGTGTCTATTTCATACCAGCTCTGAGCCTGGCCTTATATGTTGGGGTTTTTTTTTTGTACACAATCATATTCCTTGATTATCTAAAAATAACACCTTATGATTGAGAGATGTTGTCAGTTTTGGAACAGGATTTTCTGTAACATTTTGAAATCTTACTAAAGTGAGAAAATAGAACATGGAATACTTTTTTTTTTTTTTTGCCAGATTTTTAAGTTATGAGTAGAGAGAGGATCTTAGAAGAAAATAGTATATCAAGCTCATGAGTGCAAGACAGATATTTATGACATGATTCGCTTCAGCCTTGTAGAATGAAAGTGGGAGTAATAAAATGTGTGCAGAGGAGTGTGCAAACTGTTGCATCCCCTGAATTCATTGAAGATGACGTGAAAAAGTTGTTTGGATGCTTTATTATGTGTGGATATCCTATAAAAAAATGCTAGCCTGGAAGTAAAAGCGGCCAGAGATAAAGATGAACATGATGGGGTTGACACTCCAATTAAACTTGAAAACCTCTTTTTATGTTACACATTAAAAATCATGTTCAAACCAATAAACGGAATGAATAAACATAGTATCATTGTATGTGTATTACGTTTCCATAAAAGCGGAACACAGGACTCGACTGTAGTATTTCAGTGGTGTTTAAGTTATTACAAGAGATATGAGTATTGCAGGGAAGCTTTGGGATAAGGTAACCTTTAGGTTAACACATGCCCTTAAATAAGTCAGTGGAGCCTCTAATGTTCTCAGCTCAGCCTTATTTGGAGCACTTCATTCTCTTAAATATATTACAGAAGAGAAAGAGGTTAGGATGAAGAAAGGTCAATAAAGAACAAATAGACCTCTCCCATAACTGAAGGAAAAACTCATTTGAGCTCCTGGGTATCACTGTGATTCAACCCTGTGTTTTCTGGTCCACTTTTTTACCCTGTGACCTGCACAGAGATTATTTGCTGTCTCTCAGGAGGTTCTTTTGCTCCATGCTTCTTCCCCATACCACCTAGAGCATCACTATTGTTTCTCCAAAAGAAGACGAAAAGGCAGTCTGAGAAGGGCTCAGAATTAAAGAAGGAAGCAGCTAACAGGACACAGCCAAAATTGCATGCAAAGTTATAGCCCTTTAGATTATTTCAGGTGGGGCAAAGCCAGCGTGTGAGACATCTAGCTGGGAAAGGCCATGGCTTGTCAGATTAATCCATGCAACTAGCAAGATACCTTTGTGCCATCTTCTTCACCTGAAAGAGCATATACCTCTCACTGTCACTCTAACTATAATGACAACCCTTTCTTGCACCAGTGTCATAAAAGCATAGAGGCTGACTCCTTTATATGGACAATTTTCCCAGCCAAACCCACGTGGAACACCAGGAGGGGCAACTGGGATTTTTTTCCTAGCTCCAAACGTCTTCAGCGCAGTAAGGTGAGAGCAGCATCTTAATTCTCTCTCTGCCCCCAGTTCCTGCCCTGAGACTTCAAACACTGTGAGTTTCAGAAGGGAGGCAGTCTGTAATGTATAATCAGGTGTGGTAGCTCTGTGTCATCACAGCATTTCTTACCCACCAGGGTGGAAAAGAGATGTAGCCAACCTTGGAACCTTGAATAGGTGGGGATATGTTAAACTGGGGTACCAGAAAGGACATGTAAAAGAGATGATTTGCACCTAAAGTTAATGAATTCCTGCAATCAACTTTTACACCTACTCCTCAAACAATACTGTCAGAAAACATTTTTTTCCCTAGGGGGGAAATATTAGTAAACTGACTTTTTACATTGTTTACAGTTTTCCTTTGAAATTCTTGCATCAGTATCAAAACTACACCCAGTCTTTAGCAGAAATGGGAAATTTAAACCAAAAGCAATCTTAAAAAAAAAAAAAAACAACCCAGCATTTACCATTCAATGGAAATCCATTATCTGCAAGAAAAAAAAAAAAGACACTGTTCCAGAATAGCTTGACTGGCTGCGGTCTTCAGCTGTTATATGACTATTATTTTTTATGCTTTTGTTGTTATTAGTCCTGGTTGTTTCAAACAAACCAACACTTCCTAAAACAATATTGTAGCGCAACAGCTCATTAAATGAAAATCACAAAATCTCGTAAAACGCATCTTATAATGGAGAAATATGAAAGAAAAGGAAGGCTGGGAAGGCTCACACTGAATTTTAAAGCCCATCTGACTGCTGTGTGACATATAAGCACGTTGTGTTGTGTGCAGCGTTTTTTACCCTACACAATGGTTTACAAATACTGCGGGTTTGCTTTTTTTCTTCCATTAAAAATGTCATACAAAGTCATGCACATTAATTGAGGTGGATGTGAGTGAAATGTAACTCTTGGATTTTATCATGTGTATTTAATTCAGGAAAAGGAGGAGGGGGGAGGGGGAAAAAGATGGCTCAACAAATTGTGGTGGATTTATTTTCTTCATTTATATTAGGTTACCCAGAATGAAAAGCTGCCCAATGGATGTTAGATATAATAGCCACAGAGTTTAATATGATTTCTGCTGCAAGAAAAACTGGACTAGATAAAAAAACCCACCATATCTTAATGATAGGTAAATAATCCTTTAGTATCTCAGATGTACATGCTACAGGCAGGAACTCTCTGTTCATGAAAACTCTTTTATTCTTGTATGCCATTACTGTAGAGATATTGCTTTATTGGTAGATATATTCCTACACTGATAAATAGACTGCATAAACAATATGCCCCCCCATAAGCAAGATAATGCTAGTACATTCTAGCAATAATAGCTCCCCTGCAGGAGGCTAGATTTTTCCCTTTTTCTAAATGCTAACAAGAACTGCTCTAAGGTTATTCAAGTAATGAAAAACAGGGGTAAAATAAGTGTGGCGCACAGAAGTCTCTTTCCCTCGCCTCTTCGGTCTCAGGTGATAATGTCACAGGTTTCTTTATCTCCATGTATCCTGATGGCGTGTGTGTGTGTGTGTGTGTCCATGTGCATGTGTATCAGACATCTCCTTATTCAATAAATAAATGTGTGCACTTCTCCAATGTCAATAAAGTTTTACCTGCCTGTGAGATCCCTGCATATATTGGATAGCTATTTCATTTCAAAGACTCTGATGAAGTCCATAATCCAGGGGAATGTAGCACAAGTCCCTGCATGATGTACTGTAGGGTAAGCTGCTAAGAACCACTTGCAGCTCTGCGTGGAGTCACATAGTTCTCTCTGATAAGTTGCCTGACCTAAGAAAGCTGAAAAAATGTCCATTATTGTGAAGACTGTTGAAAAAATACTGGATTATTAGTCTGGCTACCGACAAGATCTTGAAGACCGGTTCAGTTAATGCATGTTGGTGATGATGCTTTAAAAAAGGAAGGCTCGTTTATTTTTTAAGTTATTAAAATACTCAGTTTTTTGCATGGTAGATTCTTAGGATCACTTTCTCTGTTCATATACACACACAAGCTGTGACTTGTTCCAAGCTAGCCCTGGCCCAGAGATATTCCCGCTCTTTGTGCAAGCTGATGGACAGTAAAAACTGTTGCCATTGTACTGCTTCATCTTTCTTTGTTCTGGAAGAGATGGAGTAGAAAAGCATAGTTCCACATGCAGCTCTCACAACAGTGTACATAGCTGTAGAGAAAATTACTTAGAGGGCCTGGGCCAGGCAGAAGGCTGAAACAGAAGTGTACTTACTCTTCGTGTTCACACCATGGAGATGGCTCTTAAGTCTGGATTTTACCATGGTCTTTGAGGCACGTTCAATACATAGTGTAACCATAGCTAATTGTGCTCTGAGACCAGTAAAACTTCACTGCATTAAGGAAACCATTTTTGTCCTGCCGTGGAGAGTCTCACACATTTTGTCATGAATCAAGAGGGTAAGAGGAAAAGGAAAGAGGAAGAGCTGGTGCAGAAAACAGACGACAGTCTGGGTATTGCTTCAGAAATGCTTTGCTTTAGGAGAGCCTGCATTGTTATCCATCTGCCTCTCCTCTCACAGAGACCACAGTAACAAACATAACAATGCATTAGCTCAGGGGTTTTTAAGGAAATGAATCTTGTTTTCCTTAAGCATGCTCCATTCTCTGCTTATAAAGGAACAGAGGTTGAGAGGAAAAATGTAGGCAAATAAGTCTTTTCAAGTATCATCATCCACAACACAATGTAACTTCATTTTTATAATGTCTGTCACATAAAGGCCATCTCAAAAGGCTTTACTGTGTTAAATAACATATTTACAGAGGAAAAAAATATTAATAGCAGGATGGAGAAGAAATTGAGACAGTGAAAAGACATAGCTTTTTCTTTTCTAGGTTATATATGGAATTGGAGAGATAGTCAAGCAGAGAAATGGGAGAGTCTGCTCCAGATGGCTGCAGGTAGGAGGACGTAAAGCGATGGAAATGTACCAGTATCAGATAGCACCACCAGAACAGAGACCTAGAGGAAGATGAAGGGACAAGTAGAAAAACAGGGACATGGATTCATTCAGATTTGATTAAATTCCACCCACCTCTGGGGTTAGAAACCAAAGCATTTTGATGCACATGGTATGCAAAGCAAAACTTGCTTCCACATAAACTTCTGATAAGCTTCCATGAGGAATCCAAAACTCAAGTTGAGTTTCCCATAAAATGTGACCAGAGTTGTAATGTTTTTCATTGAGACAAACCTGATTTCCCTTGTCTGCATCTCACCATCCTGGAAAACAAATTATATCAGGTCTGATACCCCTACTAGAGTGGTTCTCTGCTGATAAAACTTCAGAGGCACAATTGCTCCTGGTCATTAGATTCTGATAACATTTTCTCTTTCTTAGCATTAATGTTTTGTAGTTAAAAAAAAAAAAGCCATACTAATTCACAAAGGACTTTAAGAATCCAATATGTAGTTCTGACTTTGAGTAAAAATTGTTTTCAAGTTCTGCCTGAGATGAGATGTGTAGTCGTTTAACCCTGGCTGATGCCTGGGGCCTACCAAGCCACTCCATCACTCTCCAGCTCCACAGGACACGTCTGGGGAGAAAATATGATGCAAAAAAACCTGTATGTCGAAATAAAGACAATTTAATAAAGCAAGAGCAGAGATCATGCATGAAAGCAAAGGAAAACAGGAGATGTTATTCCCCACTTCTCATCAGCAGGTGATGTTCGGCCCCTCTCCCATGATTACAGGAATTAGCAATCCTCAAGACTAAATTCTCCCTCTGGGATGTAAGGGGCAACTAGTTTCAGAGAGGAAAAGAAACACAAGGTAGGATATGGCCCAATGCTTCTAATGAGGTTCATGTGCCCTCTGCATCTGCCAGGTTCCTTGTCTGCTTAGTGCCTGTCTGCCGGCCAGCAGGAGTTAATGGTTCTGTAGGCATTGAGGCTGACTGCTTTGCCCTCGTCTAGTGAGAAACACCTTTAGCAGGAAAACTGAAATCCCATGGCTCATCAGAGGCTGTATAGCTCTGCACAAGGGTGATGGAAAAACAACCACCCTCAAACCAGTTCACTGTCCTCTGCAATCATTGACAGCAGCTACTCTCGGCTGGCTCCTCTGGTTGTTCATTTTCCGCCGCATCCTCAAGCCTTTCTTTCACTTAGAACCTTCCACATCAGAATGATCAGGTTTATGTTTTTGAGGTCTTTCATGCCAGCATATGGGGTTCAGTATATATAAAGCACTGCAAACTGGAAGAGGAGAATAAGGAAGTGTGAGGTGGTGATGACAGGGACAAGGACGTGTTCGTTAAGAGGCACAGAATGTAAACGGGTTAGGTGTCTTCTTGAAATCCTTGCTAAATAATGTAACAATATCACTACTATACATTCTAGAAGCAAAGAGCACTTATGATTCACTATTCCTAATCAGTTAATTTCATGAGATTTTTCCTTTGCAGTATGTAAGTAGTACCATGTCATCCCATTTTGTGGGAAATGAAACGATGCAAACACAGTAAACTGCTAGTGGAGTTCAGAGTATGACCTAAAAGCTTCCTTCTCTGTGCACCAGTTGAAAAAAAGAAAGATGTAATTGTCATGTCATGAAAACTATGTTCTAGACTCATGATGAATATAAGAATAAAGCTACTCATCACTGGAAGTCTACCACCGTTTAAGTGGCAGAGACTGGGCAATTGAAAGGGATCCCAGCAGATCTTCACAACTTTCAGGCTCTGAATAACCTGAGAAATGTTAAGTTCTGGTAGTGCTGACTTTGCAAACGAGATGGTTTCGAAGCTATAAGGGAAACTAGACACCCTACCCTGGTTCTGTGTACTATCTGTCTTTCTTACTTAAAAGAGAAGTGGTGTAGGAACTGAATGCTAGTCACCCATGCCTATGGCAGGCACTGCTTGTGAATCTCAATTGCAAGCCAGAGTAGTCTTGGAATTTGGAAAAAGATGATTCATCGGAACTAATAAATGCAGAGAAAGAATTGTTTAATTCAGGTCATTAGGTTACCCATAATATATTACAACACTCACAAGAACTCAACAGCCTTGCATTTCTGTGAATTGCTATGTGTTCTATGTATTCCTGATACATTCTTGTTAGCATTTGAACACTCCTGGGCTCTTGTACCTGCTGCCCTCAATTACTTCAACAAGGAATAGCTCTTTCTTGGCTCTGTTACCACTTCTACCTGCTGGGAAGGAAGGAAGGAAAAAAATGTCACTATACAGGTAAATGGGAGCCCTGAGATGTTTTCACTTACTGAAGGCTGGCAGAATTCTCGGCCTCTCAAAAGCACTAGAGAACACAGTTCTTGAAACTGTATCAGATTTTGAGACATTCGAATTCCACACACAAAAACAACCCCCTATTAATTTTGAAACAGCTGGCTGGTGCAGTGACTACATGGTTGGAGTCAGTAACTCCTGGGTTATCCTTTCCATCTCTGTCTCACTGACTGCTCTTGGACAAAGCTTTCCATCTGGTTGAGGAAAGTTTCTGTCCCAGTTTCTTCACCTGTAAAACAGGTGAACAGTCAGGAACGTCACAGATGCATCCTGGAGCAAATGTCAGCCTGGGAAATGGAAGAGATGGAAGTTGGAGCAAACAGACAAGAGGGTTTGAATGGAAGACAGGAAATTATGTGTGGGGGAAACAGCACCGTTGAGAGCTTCTGCTGTCAGCAGTCTTGCCCAAAATAACATCTGTGCTGCCATCTCAGCCAGAAACAGGTTGTAACTTCCTACAAGCACTCACAGAGTAAGGGCTTAAAGAAAACAGGAAACAACACACCATTTTTGTGGGAAAGATTCTAACTGTTGAAGCATCATTCACTTCATGGTGGAGAGGACACAGTGGAGTTTGGGAGAACCATAGGGTCCTGTGTGGGAGTCCTCAAAGAAAAAATCCCCTCTTCAGTCTATTTCATCTAAGTCATCCTTTAAATGTTGAGGTAGTTTATGCATGCCTTTGGCACCTCACTAACCCATGATAAAGATGTAGCTTGAAATCTCCTCGGTACTTCCTCTGGTTGGGTTTTTTTGAGCATACTGGGGTAGACAAAATCCTAACCTGCCCAAACATATTCTCTCTGGAGGAGTAAGACACCTACCCCCTTTCTAACTGACAAGATGCTGCCAGACTGTGGCTGAATCAGGTGTAATTTTCCACAAGTCTCTTCCACCCTGGAAATGCTTCTGTAACGCCTAAAGTAAAGACTGCTGCCCGACACTGTCAGGGGACGCGCTGCAGGGAATGAATCTGGAAGGGCAGAGACAGTGACAACAGTTACATGGGGTTTATCTGTCGTTGTCAGTACATCTTCAGGGAACCAGCACCATCAGCCAAGTCTCTCACTGTTGCTTCCTAGCGATGCTCTAACCTTTGCTTGCTTGTTTATAGAACAACATCCATTTTTAACTGGGAGAAAAAGGAGGGAGGAAATTTATAAAACTGGAATGTTCCCACAGATGTGGTAAGAGAGAAGTGCTGCTTCTTTTTGCTGAAAATAAAGGTCCATTTGGAAAACAGTCTCTTTAAAAGCAACGTGTGCACAGTAGATGGAAATCTTTGATGGTTTCTGTGAGAATTAAGCACCTCTTAAAGTTGTATTCATAAAACTGTAATCAGCTAAAAATGCATAGGATGTACACTTAACCTTGGAAATTTCCCTTTATATATCACCTGAGGAAAGGATTAATCTTAAATTTGAGACATGTGCATCTCTCATCTGTAACCATGAGGATAATGTTTAATATCCAAGCAGGAATTGAATCTCTCAGCATTTTAAATAAAGAATTATGAAATGTTCTAACAAATATCTCCTACTCCGCTGAAAGAAAATGTAGTTCTTACAGATCAGACGTGAAATAAAACCAGATCAAGAATAAGGATTTCAGATATGGCAGAGAGCAGAGCATGCAAATACTCTGGGATGTGACAAGAGCTGCATGATCTTCAAGCAGTAAGTTCATGCTACTGAAAGGTCTGGTGCAGGCTGTAAAACAGTTTTCAGTGAAAATCTGGTTTCACTTTCTCACAGCTTTCCGATTCTTCCCCTTTCAGGTAAAGATTCTGAAATCTTACATTCAAACCGAATTAAGAATAAAAATGACATTGTGAAAAACAGAGATGTGCCCATTATTCTGCCACACTGATATCCATGAGTTTGTCTCCACTGGAAGGGCTTTGATATATCAGGTGTTCCTGGCCCCACAGAGTAATGTGTCTAGGTCCTCTGGCATTTTAAACTGTGTCCCAAATGAGAGTCCAAGAACTAGAGGTGAGGTTTTAGGTAACGGAAACAGGGATTCTCCTGTACAATTGCATTATTCCCTGGACTGCAGTGTGATCATCCCAAATCCTCAAATGTGGAAGACCACAGGTGGGACCCTCTGTCAGCAGCTGATCTTCTGGGGAAAATCCATCACAGAGCTAGGACTGAACTAGAATTTATATTAGAGAGGGAAATAAAACGCACAGAGGTCCTGCAGCTGAGTTTCTGAGATTTCATTTTGCTCTGAGCTCAGAACTACAGACATCATTGGTCAAATCCCCTGTTTGGTCAAATCTCCGGTCAAATATCTGAGAGTTCAGAGGGTCCCAGCAAAGCTTCGTCCTGGCTTGGGGCGGGATGGAGCTCATGGTCCGCAGCTGCCGCCAAGGGGCCGCAGCCAGGCCAGGCGATGCCACATGACGCCTGGCTCGGGATATCAGGGCAGCGGCCACTGCGGGACCTGCGGCTGAGCGGCGTGAGAGAGAACGGTGAGTAGTTACACTGCGCATCGCTCGTTGTTTCTTTGGCCATCATTGTAACTGCCTGCTCTTTGCGGTGTTCTATTAAACTGTCCTTAACCCAGAAAGTTCTAGAGCTCTCTCTTGATCCTCCTCCCCATCGTGCTGAGTTGGGGAGGAGCGAGGAGCTGGGTGGTTTTGGTTGTTGTTCAGTCAGAGCTGAACCACCACAAGCTCCTCTCGTTTTGTGCAACAGGTTTCCTAAACTCCCTTTTGATGTGCGTGGTTCTTATCTATTTGTAGAAGCTCCTAACTAGATCAAAATCGAGTTTCTTTCCCTTGATGGCTTTAGATGGCATCAGATAACTTCATCTTTATGTGGGATCTAAGAAGAATGTTGTGAAATATTAAAAAATCTTCATGTACATGACCTAGAAGAGGCAGCTTCTTGACAGATTGTCTTATTAGACCTTCTAATTTGGTAGATTTTTTGTATAATTTGGGAGAGAGGGAAAAAGCATGATCTTATTCTAGGGCTTTTCTGTTCTGCGTGACTTTTGTTGTTTAATGGTCTCTGTCATTTATGCTACACTGACTTTAATTCTCAGGCTTATTGGATTTGTGATACTTACTTCCATGTGTCACTTTAAGAGCAATACCAGCCGTTTTCCTTTCAACAGAGTTAGCATTTGGTTCTTCCTTCTGTTGATCATCTCTAAAGAGGAGAAGCCCAATACCTTTACGCTGTCCTTTCACATTTAACTTGTGACTTTGTTTTATGGCTGGGGTACAATACTGAGATAAACAAACATGTATATGTGCTTGACATCAGATACCAACCCCACTTAGGTGTCCCTGATGGCTAGATAGCTATCATCTTTAGTCCTTTGATGTGGGGTTTTTGTGTGTGTGTGTGTGAGATCATAATAAGGTCGATATATTCAAAATACAACAGACATCAGTAAAAGAAGGAGGTAAAATAGCCAATGGTTGTATTGTGAGCTGTGTCTTACCCTTTTTCTGCCACAGGAGCTTAAGCAAGTCACTAAACTTCTGCATGAACATTTCAATGATTTCTGTGTAACATATGAATAAAATTAATTATCTGCTCACAGAGGCAAGCCTAAAGTTCATTAAGATTTCCAAATACCTTGGAGACCCTTGATGCTAAAGTGAATTTTTATGGCCAGGCAGATGTATAATATTACCAGATCCTTGTGGCAGGAACAAGCAAACACCGTTTACCTGGCCAAACAAGGTCCTAATCCTCTTCGGAACTTAAGGTGACCAGAAAACTTTAAAAGACCTTAAAAACCACCCATTAAGCACATGGTAAAATCTGGAATTGAGTGCTTTGTCAATATTACAAGGGAAAAAAACCCAAAACCCAGTTAAACATCTACTTGGGGTTTGTGGGACTTGGGTTTTTTTGTTGGAGGGTTTTTGGGTTGTTTTTTTAAGGTTTATGTGCTGAGGAGCATGGCAGTCTCATGAGCTCTTGTCCTTCCACTGCAGTAGTGTACCTACCTTCTGGCAACCACAGCATTGCATACCTGTGAAAACAGCATAAGCAAAATATTTAACATAGTTTTAGACACCTTTTAATGCTACTCCATAATTAAAGTAATTTGTAGCATGTATTAAACATTATTACATTGGTTTTGTGTTCTGATTTTTAATGACTTTTGAGAAGAACCACTAATAACAGAAAAATAACACCGTGTTAATTAACAGCATCAATTCCGAGTGAAGTTAATGGCACTGTTTGCATTACTAATGCAAGCAGGATTTGGCCCTTAGGAAGTCATTTCATATGGCAGTTACATGTTTGTCTCTGAAGTATCAATACCAGCTGCCAGGTGGGCGGCTGACAGTGAAAAAAAATGTAGGATTAGATTGTTATGCCAATGGAACTTTCTGACCTGACAGTGTAGGATTTTTGTTGAGGATGACAGGAAGATGCAACTATAGCTGGAGAGTGTTTAAGCCCTCAACACAATGGGGAGAGGATTTGCACCCAATGACCTTGAGAGTAGAAGAACAAGGCAGAACAGAAAGACCGGGAAAAAAGAGATAAGCCCTCTGAGAGCAATCAAGCAAATGAGTGAGTGAGACTTGAGGGACAGTTAAGGGTCAAGCTGTTTACATAAAGACTGGGGCTGGAGGTCATAGCAGAGGCTAAAGCCCAGGTTAAGCCATGGTTCCTCACATCCTTAACACCAATTCAAAACAAAGAAGGTAATGAAGTCGATTTTCCTAATTGATACTGGACACAAAGCTCTCTGCTTTGTGTTTCAGCCTGTTCCCGAGCTCTCACCTACATTCTCAGTTCAGTGTGACTCACTCAGCCCATGATCCTGAATGAGGGCTGCTTCAAAACAGGGCTTCAAAAACAAAAGCAATTATCACCTCACCTGCTTCTTTTTGTTATTGGAAACATCAGCTCCCCTCATTCATTATTTAGCTCAACTCTTATTTGTAACAGGAGATAAAAGTAGAAGGAGGAAATATTTTTCTACATATTAGGAAGATATTTTAGAGTTCTCTTCCTAAAGCACAGGAGGGATTAAATATCATTTTAACCACTCCCAGGTAAGAGTCTACATGCTGAGTTTGCTCCTTGTTTTAAAGCGTTACGATTGCTGCAGTGGTTCCTCAGTGGAGTGGTAGATCCACACAGCCATGAGCGTAACATGATCTTGAAAAAACAGCTGAGTTCCTGAAAAACATTCTTCTTTCTTGTTTTTTTTTTTTTTTTCATTCCATATACATTCTGCTTTGTGCAGCACTGGGAATGCTGAATCCCAAATGGGTACTCCCAGCTGGCAAACAATCTTAATTGAAGGAAAGGTAATACTTCTAGAACGTTATCTAGCCAAGGAGTTTGGAGTCTTTTGGTAACGCTAATTAAATCATTCTTTCAACACCTGGCTTGAGCTGCTATTGTCAGTCCCACCTTTCAGATGAGTAAACTGTGTCTGCCTAGTCCAACTTCAGATGTGGAGACAGTGAATGCAGTGAGCAGAGAATCATGCCAGACTCCTTTATGCCTTTCAACACTTCAACTTGCTTATTTTCAACGATTCTTTTGTCACTGTGCCATGCAACATTCCTCATGCTGAGAGGGCCTGAGGGGAACTTTCCCTTTAATATATTAGAAATGCCAAATAAACCCACTGCAATTGGGACATAAATGTGTTGAGGCCAACATATGAGAACTTTCAATAAAATAGCAGTTTCACAAAAAAAATGCCCATCAAGTTCTAATTCAGTAAGGGATAAAGAAACTCTTGAGAAGCTGCCTCCTCCCCTGCCTTTCCTTAAGGCTTTTGTCTAGAAACCACTTGAGGGCATCTCTAGAGACAACAGACACCTTTGGCCAGTAGTCACAAGCAGCAGCAATCTTCACCTCTCAGATGACTTGATGGCTGTGTTTCTAAGTGTATATGGATGTCCCACCAAGTATTTGGCAGCTGTTGGGTTTCTGACACTGCCAGTAACAGTTACCTTTCTTCACTCCAGCCTGAGTGAAACCACTGAAAATCAGTGGAATAGATGGAACAGGTATCTGGACTCCTCAGCTGGAACAAGATGCTTACGTAGTCAACTGCTTGAGAACTTTGCTGCCCAAATGTACGTAGTGACTGTAGAATAAGACCAGCGATTTCACAGAAATGACATTTTATTGCTCTTCCTTTATCAGGTCCGTGTAAGTACAGGTGTCCCCTCTTAGATGTGGACATATCTAAGAGTATTATTTGTGAGCTTCTGTTGACAGTACATATCAGTGCTATATATTTTTTATACTAGGATGCCATATGAAATTCAAAACCGAACAGGTTTAGAGCAGTGTTTTTCACAGATGTGAACGCAAGGCTTAGCTCTGTTTCTGAAGTCTACAAGACTTTTCGGATTTTCTTCCTGAACCATTACTGCCACATGACCCTCCCACTCCTCAAAAGACCCTTTTATCTTGCACAGTCAGTCCCTACAAACACCACCTGCTTCCTGACTCTGTTTCACTGCTCTTCTTTCCAAACTAAATTTTTGGGTAGATGAACTTTTGAGAAGAGACAGGAAAGCATCTCTGTAGCCTCACACTTCCACCAAGCATCTTTTCTAATGGGAGTGGGAGAAACGCTTTCACTGACTCTGTCAACAGATGAAGGGGTTTACATTTCCTGGTCTGTATTTGCTCTCTAAACAAGATAAAGGACACCTCCTATTTTATACAACTGTTTGGATGCCAACAGAAGGGACAGTCATCCAAAACATGAAGGATTCTGCTTCAAGTTTTTCAAGAATAAGGTATACAGGATTCTGGATCCTCAGCTACATCCATAACCAGAATACTTGTGCATATCCCCATAAACCTCAATGGGAATGCTGCAGCTTAAGTCCCCAAGGAATAAAAAGCTGCTCAGTAAAATGTCCACAGGTCACTGCTTCGTCTCCTGGCTTGTTCTCATTTTTACTGCCTTGGATCTTGCTTTTAACAGAGTGCATTCCAAATCATCATCTGGAAGTAACTGCACACTCTACCCATCTTTCCCCCTAAAGGCTAAGAATGTGTCCACCATCTACAGTGAAGACTACATGAGATATATGAGAATTAAATTGGTTCACTTTAAGCCCCTCAGTATGCTACAAGCCTGCAAAGAAAAACAGAAGAGAGCAAGAGACTGTTAAATTTTCCCAGTAATCTGATGAGAAGAGAGAGAGACAGACAGAAAGAGTTCACTTGGCTAATTTTCTAGCCAGCAGCTACAGCAGTGCTTCTATTAGGAGATATGAAAAGAGACAAAGAGATATAATAGCTATAGATTGGCTTTGTAGGCCAGAAGAAGTTCTAACTATGCTGTGGGGATGAGGAGGTACAGAAGCATGCTCTCAAGGGATGTTTTTTACTTTAATATCGTCATTTTGGTGTATCTCTAGCTGCATGTTCACTTAACACTGACTGAAAATAAAGGTTGTAACATATCACACTGACTGCCCAGATAGCTGAAGTGAAAGCTGGGAAAATGCATTGACCTTGTGTTATTCTCCTTTGTGTTGACTTGGTGTGATTCAGATTCAAATCTGGTTGGCCCAATGTACTGGGCAGAAACCTTCCTTCAGTATATACATTTGTTTCATCTTATCTGCACTCTGAGGGTTTTTTTCCTCCCTTATTAGAAAAGATGGGCACGCAGCATCTTGCTTTATAGTCTGCCCAGTCTACTGTGGCCAGATTATTCTCAAACTTATTTGTCAAATCCCTTACCCAAAACTTTCTTCTTGTACTACTTCACTCTGAACAAGGAACTACACATCATTCATTCTGAAACTGAAGCAGTACCGTCTCCCAAAGCACAAGCATTTGAGAGTTACGCATTTTCATATTTCTCATCCACGTTAAATCCAAGATCATTTTGTTCCTTCTTACCACCTCCCTCTTCTTCTCCTGCCTGCCTGCCTGGATAAAAATAAAAATGCCTTAAGCAAAGCCTTTCATAACCTTGTATACTGGGATGGTTAGACCAGAGCTCCTAACATGAGAGAACACATTTCTAGGAATGGGTGTGTGCCTGAAAGCAAGAAACTAGATGGGACTGGATATCCTGCAACCACTCCTGTTTTCATGAGCTAGCTAACTTCCATTTAAAACACTTAATAATTTCACTTTCTTTCCATGAGGATGTGACCTTTGGAGAAAGAAGCTCTTACAAACTTATGTGGCATTAAACAACAACCACTTCCTCAGAGACATTTCTGCTTCCTGGACATACACAGGTAACAAAGAAGGGGAGTTAATATAAATGAAAATGAGACGGATGCAGATAAAGAGGACTGGTAGCTATACATTGTTTTCTGTTCCATGTGATCTTTGGTAAGTCAGAATTTTCCCTTAACTCAGATTACCCAGATATAAGGTTTAAGTTACTGACATCTCCAGTGTTATATCGAGGTTTTGCTAATTGGGTAAGTATGGATAACTTCAGTGGTCATCTCAGACTTCATAGCTACACTGCACAGCTCAGAGAGCTTTGGTGTTACAGCCACTAGAGGATTTAAATCCAGCTAGTTACAGACTTGAAATGTTGTGCTTTCTCAGGCTTAGGTCCACAGTGAGGTTTTGGGCAAATCAATCCAATTTTTAAGGATTGTAGAGATCCTGAACTTCCCATTCACCTGCTGCCAAATTCTGAATCTTTAATTATATAGACAGTGTTTAACTTCTTCACTGGAAGCAGTTGAAAACTCCATCCAGGATGCCAGATAACCAACTGGTTTGGACACTCCTCTTCAATGGGGAAAACAAAAAAAAGAGAGGAAAAAACTCCCAAAGACTTCAGTCCCTGCTCCAGAGCAAAGAAGTTAGATTTAAAAACTGACTCTGCAGAGAGCAGTCAGAAAGCAAGTGCTTGCTTGTTTCTGTGCGTTCCTCACAAGGAGAGCCTAAGCCTGAGCTAAGTGTCCAGCTCCACTGGGATTAGGAATCTCAAGAGATCCCAGTCCCTGAGAGAGGAAATTAGCCTCTTCTCTGGTGTGTGCTTTATGAGATGCCTGAAGTTTCCTGGTTTTTGACAGTCCAGCCTCTAGGTTTCTCACTCTTTGCGTTTCATGTGTTGCCTGTAACAGTTTGCGTGGGGACTGTGAATTTCACTAAACTGCTAGGCACCTGAAAATTACACCTTGCATGACCTGAGTCCTTTTATGGATCCAGCCCTCAGTTCACCACACATTCCCCTGTTAAGACTAAGCTCATCTTCATGTACCTGAGCTCACTGCTAACAGCTTATGACAAACAGCTGAAGTCATTCTAATTCCCTCTAGTACAAGGTGGGGGACACACATGCAGAAGGTAGTTCATTATGGTATTATAATCATGACCTGCTTATACCCTAAAGTCACTCACTTCCATTAAAGGCCGAGAGAGCGACTGTGAACTGAATCCCAAAGTGGGTAAGTAGAACTGTTTGGAGAGAAGGTCGGTGAGGTCATGGTGGTATTCATGGTGATGGCAACTCTCATGAATTCAGCTAGTATTTTTTTTGTTTAATTCCCTTCCCAGAAATCTTCCTGAGCTTTAAATAATTACAACCTACCACTATTTGTTTAGGATTTTGTTGTGTTAACCAACACATGTTCCTACCAACTCTTAATTTTTCATAAATTCAAATATTTGGTGTTCCATACAGGCTGAGCAGCTGGGCTGAGTGAGATTAGCAAAACAAGTGGATCTGAGAGAATGTTGCCGTTTGCACAAATCTTTCTGTACCATCAACACTGTAATGACTGAGAGGACTGTCACGTATAATCATTAGTGTTCTCTGCTTTAGCTCAGTATATATGAGTTTTGAAGGACATTGCTTGGAAGCTATGAGAGCAGAAAAAGACAATCACATGGACAAAGAAATACCAGTAGCTTTTTGATACTTACCTGTGCAAGTGTGAATCACTTGCACTGCACAAAAACATTGTGGGATGTGCAGGCCAGAGGCAATCCTAGTGCCTGTGTGCACCAATGGGCACTTCCAGTTATTCCTAAATTGGGGACCTGCCAGTTACACTTCAACCAAGAAACAGGGTAGTAAATTCAAACAGCCCTTCCTCTTCAGCTACCTTGACCAGAATATAAATTTGGGTAGATGTGAATTCTTTCCTGAATTGTTTTTCAAGGCCTAAAGAAGAAAAACAAACTGAACTTAAAATCAGATTTTCCTTTTTTTGTTGTAAAAGAGAGAGAAAAGGAGGATTTCCTAAAGGAAGGAGCTACATTTAGAAAGTCTGTCCTTTTTAACTCAATTCTTTCTTCATGAGACACTAAGTAAAAGAAGAAGAGGCAGATAAAGTCTTTGAAATGACCACTGACATTCTTTCCTTCTGGTAAGACACGCATTTTTGAGCCACAGATCCATTTCAAATACCTTGATATCTGCAATTCAGCATTTCCCCAAGGAAAGCCAGAAGACCAGTTCCCATGTCTGAAGGCCAGATTAACACTGTACTGTTTAGCTTAACTGTCAGATCTGTACACAGGAAGACAACACCATTCACTATTTAAAAAAAAAAAGTGACATTCAGGATCTGTTTAGGCAGCATTGCTAAAAGGTCTGACGCACCAAGTGAAAAGGAACCTTGTCCAGGAACGCTAGAGAAGCTGACCTCTCAGAGAGGCTCTCCAAGATTGACTTGGTCAACAGCAATGGGGTTCAGTGACCACCAGCCAGGAGAATTCTTTTTGCTGATTACAGTCAGCACTGTTAATTTTTATGGCTGTAAGTGGTCAAGACCTCAATCTTATGTCTGGTGGAACCTGGTAAAACACAATGTCCTAACATCATGCCTGGGCACTTGTTCAGTACCATCTGTTAAACAGAAGTGTTCCCTGACAGCCTGCCATTTAACTATTGGACTAGTCCAACACTTACTTAGCTCACAGGCTCTGACAAGATCACAGCATAAACCCATATCATTAATTTATTATTACTAATATTATCATTATTACTATTGCTGTATCACCCTCCATTTACAATCACAAATGGAGTGCCATTGTGCTAGGCACTGTAGAAACATGCCACGTAAAATAACATCCATAACTCAAGGGCATTACCAATGGAATAAGCAGAGATTCAGTAGGCATTGAAAACGCTCTAATTATTGCCAAAAGAAATGATGTGGTACTGTGACTGTTATCTGCATCCTTGTTTGCCACTAAAATGTTAGCATTTGCCAACAATAATTTCACTGTATTATTCAACATGATCCTACACTGTTCTGAGAGTATGAAATTACTAGGGTTGCTATGATTTGGGTGAGTCCTGTTATACCAGCCAACTATTCCTACTCCTCACGTGTAGGCCCATTCTTATTTCATTTAGTCTCAACTATTTGAATTAATGGGTCAGACATTAGACAAAGCCAGGATGGACCCCACTGGGGAAAATGCACAAGCTCCAAGGAACTCTGCAGGTTTTCCCCAGTGTTTCCCCAGTCCAGATCTGGGCCAGTGTGCTCCTTCCCATCTTAAATCAAAACAAATCACAAAAGGCTCCAACCTGGCTTTGTAAGAAAGTAATTCTGGTTCATGCAATGGTGCATGTCAGAAAGTCCAGCATACCAGCAGACTATAAGAGCAAAAGCAATAAGAACAGCAAATCGTAACAGAGGCAAAAATGAAGCTTTTTTTTCTTGTGTATGGTTTGATTTTTTTGTTGTTGTTGTTTTCCAGAGAAGTGGGGGGTTTTTATTTTATTTTGGTTTAAATCCTTGCTTTGGGACACACAAACACAAACAGTTTAGCATTCTGAAACTGCTTTACTGAAAATAGGGACAGGAAAAGGGAAACTTACATCTTTAATTACTATCCTATTGTTGGTGGAATTTATAAATGATGATATTGTTACCTGAGGGCTCGCTGACAGACTGCATCACTTCTCCTCAGTCTGGCTGTAATCCCAGCTGCTATTTTTTTCCTTTAAATCCTGGAATGCAGACAAAAAAGGGTTTCCCTTCAATAAACCAACTGTCTGAACCCAGATTACTGTGCTGTGTCACTAAAATAAAGGATCTGGCATTAATCTCCTCAGCTTTTAAACAACAATATAAAAAATCTACAGTGTTTGCTGGCCTCTTCCCCAGGTAATGGAGTTTATTTCATACATCAATCCTTATAAAACCAGAGTAGAGCTCAGACTGGGATTGAAACAATTGATTTGCCTTGATGCTGTACCCACCGTTGGTTAGCTCTTTAAACCCTTGTCAGTAATTAGCCAAGCTCTGCCTGTCCAGCACACGGTTAGATGGAAAATTAAGGACTGGATGTTTACTGCTTGAGAAATGCATTGTAAAACGTACTCATCATAAGTCACTTCCAATGCCACTGCTTTGTGAAAAGCTCAAACACCTCAACATGAATGAATGGAACTACTATCGGAAAAAAAAAATTGTTTTTCGGTGGCAGGTGGAGAAGAAATGAAAAGAAGCCATTGTTAAGAGAATCTTCTTTCAGTTCTTCATTCTTTGACCTCCTGTGCCGTCATCCATCTGCACCCTAGGGGAATAAATTCCTCTCCACGCTGCAGTTCCACTAATATGGATAACTCACAGGAGTCACCAGCCACTGAGCTGAGAGAGTGTGCAACTGTAGCTCTGCTGCCAGGGGAGCAGCATGAGGCTTCCCAGAGGCTGACAGATCAGCTTGGACAGTGATTGTGTCCACATACACAAGCTGTAAGTACTATTGGATTTGGCTTGAATGACTAAATAGGAGTAACATACCTGTGCTTAAAGGCATTCACATCTTTCACCCAGCAAACAACTCAATTCACTCAAGCTCAGTATTGTGGTAATCCAACATTAGCCACTAGTTCTTTCAGGGATGTCTTCATTAGGATGAACCAAAGCCAATGACGTATAATTTAGGGGTTGGATTAGATGATGTCTAAAGGTCCCTTCCAACCCCTACTATTCTATGATTCTGTGATAATCATTGAAGATGACGCTGCTAGAAGCCTAAACATGCTAATTCCTGGATCCAGGCCAAGTTCCATGTTGATTGTTCTGTTCCTCTTGCATGAAATGCCTGCCTGGCTTTTAGCTGGAGACCATACCCTTCATCATCTAAGTCTTGGCACTCTCATTCCAGATAACATTGCAGAAAAGCATCCAGACAGCCTATTTATCAGGACAATGAACAGCATCAACAGAATGAATTCAGCAAATAGGTAGGGCACAAAAAAGTAAGAGAAATAGTTCTTCCAAACACTTGCTGCAATCCTCTTCTGTACATAGAAAGGAAAATATTACTTTCCTTCTTTGGAAAAAAATTCTGTGGCATAGTATAAAACCATGCAGCGTTGCCCAAACTTTGTGCTTTGATCTTTGCTTTCCTGTGTTCAGTTTTTTTAACCTGGAAGAACCTCAAACTTCTCTGAAAGAATTAAGCAACGCAATCAGTTAGACGGAAACAGAATCTGAACGGCACATTTACAGCAGCATTTGAAAATCAATGCAGAGGAAATTAGCTCTATGACTTCACAATTAAAAGAAGCAAACAGACAACTTCAGAGAAAGTTAATCCCCTAGGGAAAAATGAATGGAGCTGTCTCCAGTTATACAGAAGACACCAGACTCAGACGATATGAAACGAGGGGGGGTGTTTTCTGGCGGTTTTTTTTTTCATGGTCTTTGCTGCTACAAGCAGAGAGATGGGAATTCAGAATTCCCTGGGCCCCTGTGGAACTCAAAAGTATCCATATTCCTGTAATGTAGCTTCTCTGTATAAATGCACTAACCTCCCACTAAGAAAATTAGCTCTTTAATCACTTGAATCCAAATAAAGCATTGTTATATCCTAAAGGCACTGAAGTTCTGCACTTTTAAAAGAGTGTCTGAACATTTCCCAAACACACTAAGTGGGGGGGGATGGGGGGGAAGTTCTTTTATTTCATTTTCTGTAATTAAAGAACAAGTCAGGTAGAAAACAAAGCAGTGTTTGCTTGCTAAAAGCAGAAGACCTGCCTTATACAGCTCTTATACTAAGTGTGAAAATCAACATCAAAAAGGAGGAAGGAAAGAGAACAAAAGACTGAAAACTCCCCAGTGTTATTCCCTGTGAAGATTGAGACAGCAAAAGGTATCTTACAGACTCTCCATGTGCAGTGATTTACAGGACTTCAGGTTACAATTTCAGCTTTTCAGGTTTGCAGTGAATGTTTGGCTTTTTCCCAGAACAACCTGAATCAAATGGCTCCCTCATTCATAGTTACAATGTGCTGACCGAAGCACAAAATTAGGCATGTAAAAGTGAGATGTAAAGGGAATAGCTTTGGAAGTCCTTAAGTGACCTCCTTCAACGGCTACAAGTCCCAGAAGATCCCATCATCAAATCATCTTCCTAACATCTCTCTCAAAACAAGCACTTTTCTCAGAGAAGCATACCAGAGACAGCATCCATTGTCCTGATATATTGATATGAAACTAATAATGCAGCAACTGTCTTTTTTGATGGATACCTCACAAGTTCGGCCAGTAACAGAATTCATCACAGTCTGCTGCTTTCAGCAACTTTTCCCACCCTCAATTTTTAGTTGATTCCCTTGGACTTTATGTTCAGGAGCTCTCTCCTTGCTCCTAAAGTAGAAGCTTTCATCTTCTGAGCCTGCTTCATGAAAAACTTTCCCCATATGTCTGTGGAGACAAAGGATTCCAGGAACTTTGCTGTCACGGGGGCAGGCTGAACTTGAGCTCAATCTGCATGCATGGTGCATGGACAACCCTACAAGTCACATCAGCTCTGAACAGCTCAGCAGGTTTGGTATGATTACAGTTGGGATCAACATTTCAATAAGGAATAATTAGTCTTCCAGGTGATTAATTCATTGTGCATATTAGACTATCCAAATTATCCTCATTAAGGCTGTATTCCACTATCTCAAAGCTTAATTTTTAAGTATATGACTAGTATCCTTGAAATCTTGGGGCTCTTCACATACATAATGTTAAGCACATGCACAAGTGTTGTAACGAACAAGAGCACTGGCTCTTTTATACCATTTTTTTTAAGTATTTATCATTATTTCTTAAAACTTATTTGCTATTTTTGTTTGCTTTTCCTTCCCCTCTTTTGCTCCATCCCTGCTCTTCTATTGTTAGACACTCATTCATAATGCACTAGTGCTGGGACCCCTAATCAGGGATCAGGGTCTCATCCTGTGCTGGGTGCTGTAAAAACACAGAACAAAAAACCTGTGTTGCAGAGACTTTTGATCTAAATGCAACACCTGGATATAGCCAGATCATGAGCACAAGGCAACAATGAGAAAATGCACAGTAACTATCTTAAGAGCAATATCATGTTTCAGTCAGAGGAGCCAATGGTACATGACAGGGTGATTTGCTATATTAGACTGCAAGGTTATGTTCTTCTTACCTGCTGCTTGCGTTGCACTGAATTTAGAAACATAATATATAAATATGTCAGGCAGCATATTCAGTGATAAGGACACCAGACTGTGGCTAAAAAGACCTGTTCTCTTTCTAGTTCATCTGTACAGTTGACAAATGCCACTGCACCTTTGTGTGATTCTACGAGCTGCAACAGTCTCGGAGTTGCTTGGAAGTAGAGTGGCACGTAGCAGCCAAAGATTTTGAGTGAGGTTCTTACAGAATGCTGCTATAGAAATACTTAGTGGGGCTAATAATAACAAATGTATGTTGGGTGTTCATGTCTCCACGCTGGAGTCTGTTCAGTAGCCCTCTATCCCAGTAGATGTGTGCATCCTTGGCCCATGGGATTTCACTTGATTTCAGGAAGACTTACTTGTGAGAAAGATCAAGAGGAGATAGTTGCACTGGATGGAGGCTAATTAAGTGTCATACTCTATTTCCACATTGCAGAAATTCCATCTTGCACCCTACGTACATAAAACTAGAAGCTAACATAAAGTGAAGCCACCAGAGAAATTGTCCCTAGCTTCACTGGGATCTGGATGGATACCTTGGAGGGGCAGCTGGAAGTCTCTGTGTGTATTGCTCTCAGGTGTCACAGGGTCATAAACCTATCCAACAAAAGGGAAAAAAGGTGTAACTATATACATACCACATCCATACACACACATGCTTGAAAGTACCTGCCACAAATGTTGATCTGTCTTCCTCTTTAACTTCCAAAACTGGAGATAAATTTCTTAATATGGATTTAGTTAAACTACTGCTTCTGGCATTTGTCGTCAAAAATGAAAGCGCTGAATAGAGGGAGTGGCAATGCTAATTAGCCCCTGTCACAATTCATGCTGCTGTTGTAAGAATTCACAGTATGCAAAGCAGGTTCAAGCTACCCTAAGTGTCAGGCCCTGCTACTGCTGATAGAAATTGACAGTGCTTGGGTTGAAAGGCAACAAAAACACTCTGTCTTCTCTACTTTATAGATAACATGTTTTTGCTTAGTCAGACTTAAACTGCCCGTTACAATAAGAAAATTAGAAGGTGAAGGGTTATCTTAATGTGACGACAGTAGTAACAATAACAGCACCCCTTTTGCACTACAGCAAAAGTAGTCTGCTACATTCATTCTTAAATAAGCAGCTAGATCAAATGAAACTGCGATGCAACTTACCATAAATGTCACAGAAGCAAATATAACACAGAGTTAATTCCACACCAAATGACTGAGCATTTGACTAAGCATATCATCATTCAATCTGGGAGGTTGCTGCTTTATGTGAATCAAGGGGAACCAAACTCAATGAAAATTAGGAATTTTTTCCAGTTACCTTGTATACTTCTAACTATAAAAAAATCTCACAAAGGGCAGTTTGGTGCCCATATCATGACAAGATCAATCTCCATTGTACTCACTTACGTGTTGCTCTGTGCAGAAGCATCCTTTTACTTGAAGTACCAGACAACCTTTGCTGCAACTTCGCTGCACGTTCAAACGGAGAGGAACAAAAGGCCTGTCCATTTGTGCACAACAGGGCTAGGAAGCTTGAGGCTGAGCAGGAATTAATGTTGGCAAAGGAGTGTTTTCATCCAAGCCCAGGATATTACACTTTCCTGGCCATATATAGAACTTCTTTCATTTCTAGATTGAAAACAGCAGGTGACTTGATCCTTAGAAGGAACTGATGCTCACAGCTTTGTCACCAGCAGGTGTGGTTACCCCTGTACAGGTTTTCTGGGATACATGTGTTATAACTGCAGTACCACTGAGGGAGTACACAGTGACATCTTCATCTGAAACACACCGAAACCTGTTACTGTTGTATGTATACAGGCAGTAAATGAAAATACGCAACTGCTGAACATAAGCTTAATACACTGCTTCAGAAGAGGGCTGAAAAACTACTGATTTTTAAAACAGGAGGCTTTGAAATCTTGCTGTAAGCTTCAGGGTTCTCAAATTCATGAACTCCTGTTGCCTGCCCTACAAAAACAAATTTCTCTCAATTGGCTTCACTACCATAGTGTCCTGTCTCACACAGACAGACCTATAGAGGGAAACATAGAAGAGGTTGGACCAAATTTAAGTGACCTGAGATGTAGTTTGGGTAAAAAAATTGGGACTGACACTTCTCCCCTCTGCAGATTTTTCGATACACTGTACTGAAAGAGGAGAGCAGACTTTTCCACATTAGATGCTTCTACAGACAGTGCCCAGAGCAATTAGTGTGCTTGGGTTATAATGGAGCCAGAACTCCTACCATAACCTACCTGCTTGCACACTCCCTCTAGTGCGCTGCTGTGCAAAGTAAATTGGGCTGCCAATGCACACACTAAAAATGCCTCAGCAGCCCTTATTGTACAGAGAGTCAAAATGTTCACAAAAAAATCAAGTTAGATGAATTTTCTTAATAAGTGGCTAAAACATCCTCAGCATTTCCGGAGCTATTTTGCTGCTCAAGGGTTTTCAATGTGATGCTCTGATGATAGAAGAACCACTTCTATCAAATATTAAGCTACTGTAAATTTACTATAATTGAATAATTTGCCTCTCAGCTTTGGTTCACTAAAACTGTAGCAAGGTTCTCATCTCTAAGTGATCGTTCCACAGTCTGTTTCAATATATGTCGTGTCAGACGAGGCTCATATATAGTACCATTTGAGATTAGTGATTCCAAAGCCAAGGGACCTTGTAAAAGATTTGGATGATTGACCATAAAGTATGTAAGTATTTAGTCAAATTAAATTGAGATTAGGGTTTTGAGCTCCATATTTAAACACAAAATAGTTGGATCAATCTTTGCTACTTCAGAGAAGTATTATCTGTGAATTCAAATTAATAGAGCAAATTCTGCAGAGACTTTCAGCAAAAGGAATTAGAGGAATATTTGCAACTTTCTGTGGCCATTTCTATACAACAAAAGCATTTGTACAGGTTTTTCCATCCCTGGAGAAGAGAATGGCGAGTGGAGAGTATAAGAATTCTTTCTCCATTAACTTGATCCTGATGTTGAGTATGTTTTTATTCAGTTTAACCCAGTGAAAGTGGGGACCTTGTACTTCTAGGAGCTGTTTGGCAAGACATGGACAAGCACAGTTTTCAACGACTGTCTCTCAGTAATGAGGTCATTTGTTACCCTTACTCTCTGTGGAGTAAAGCCTTTGAGATGCAAGCTCTGCAAGGACACAAACATGCTGAGCAATCACCCAAAGACTCCGAGCTTGAGAAGTTTTGGGGTGTGCTGCTGTGAGTTTCTGATGGACCCTCAAAGCCAGACACTAACACTGCCACTGTCCTCCCGATTTTGTCCCAGTGTCTTTATGTGAAGAAAGCAGCACATGGTATTTCTGTTGTACTTCTGTCCACTCATGTGAAATTCTCATGTCTATAGCAAGCAATTTCTAATTTCAAAGGTAAACGTAGGTGTGTATAGATCCTGCATCCTCTCTGCCTTGAAGATATCAGTGGGCAGGGAGAACAAACTGTGTCCATCATAGGGAATCACACTAGTGCTTGGAAGGAACAGACCTGACAGAACTATGCATGTAAGGTTTGTTCTCTACCAGAAGATTAGCTAATTGACCTCCATTGAACAAACAAATCCAATTTGATGTGATGCCAATTTTTTGGCAATGTTTGAGGTCTGTCTGGAAAGAGATACGCTAAAAATGTAGTGCATAATTCTTCAACCTAAATGAAAGTACTGGAAATAATCTGTTAATGTCCATTTCTAGTTCAGCTTTCAAGAACAAAGTTATTTGGTAGTTTTTAATTCAGTGTGATATGTGCTTAATTTGGGATGTAATACTGAATATTTTGTCCACAGCTACACTAACAGTAGTAATGTGTGTATTATCTCTTTGCTCTTTAGAGTTTGTTATAACAGAGAGTAAATAAGGAACAACCGAATAGAAGCAGCTTATCTTCTCTCTCTCACTCATCGTTTGTCCTTGTTAGGATGAAAAGTTAAAGGACATTAGAAACCTTTAACAAATACCTTTTTTTTTCAGATTAATTTCCCGGTCCAAGATGGAAAGATGGGTGTAAAAATGTCAGAAAAATTTATATGCTGTATACCTGCATATGTACACACCTTGTGCTCCCAAGAGGCCAAGCTGTGAGAGTAGGAAAAGATCTCCCTGTTCTCCAAAACATATCATTCAGACACATGGGGTTGTTGCCAGTGTCCAAATGGTGTGAGTATCTTCAGTACGAGCGATTCCTGAAGGTTATTGCAGAGCAGCTCCTCAGATATTCACTTGGAGTTTTAACTTAATGAGTTCTGAAGGTGTACATATCCTATATCTGCATATCCACGTGCGCTGACCAAAGCCAGCGAATCCGTGCTGAATGGTTGGAATGTGCTTGGGAAAGTCACTGCTGAACTGGTTAATAAGTGAATCAACACAAGAAAGTTGGAATGCATTTGCTCTTCCTGTCAGAAAATCTGACTGTGCCCAATAAAATATCACAATTTAAATACTGAAATGCAACCCAGCTGTAATCATGATCATTCTTTCCTGTGCCAGACCCATAAACTTTTAAGTGTTTTCATACTCTTGGGACACAAAGTAGTTTATTGCTACTCTCCCATCTCTTTTTTATTTATCGTGACCAGAATTGCCATATTTAACTTCTAACCCTTCCAGCCTGAGGGTTAAGTGAAGATTATTCTACTACTAACGTTCAAGTTGGACAGCATACAGTTGAGTAGTAGAGAAAGTTCGTATACCGAAGATGCTTAACTACCTTTTTATTAGATTGTCATTTTCCTGACTGCTGTGCAGCGGTGTTAAGCATTTAGCAAGTTATTTGCTTTGCTTTAGAAAAATATGTTTACACTTATCCGTTAAAATTCTGCTTCTCACTTACTTCAGTTTCTCACACACCATCCCTTGCTTCTTTTTGCTCTTTTTTTTTAACGCATAATGCTGGTTTTAAAGGAGGCTGTGGAGAGCACCAGTGCTGTTGCCATCAGAACCTTTCAGATCCCACAGCTGCATTAAGTCAACGAAGCAGTCAGTCTTGTCTTGAGCAATTTTGATGTAATCAAAAACTGTGTTCTAACACCCTTGGCTGCACTTGTGCTTCTGTCATGGCAACATTACGACTTTTTTTCTGTTGAAATAGCACAGATGCTGCTATGCACTGAGAAAATGCTGAGAAAAAGAAAAAGCAGCCAAAGGCCAAAATCTGCTGCCATTGGTGCTACTGTAAATCTGGAATCACATCCATTGACTTCAACAAATCAGATTTACACTAAGGTACCTGAGAGCGGACTTTGGTGATATCCATACAGCACTGTGAGAGGACACAAGGTTCTGCTGACAGGGCTTTTTTTCTCAGGACTTTTACAGCAGAAAGATGGAAATACAGCCTCACATTTTCAAAAAGGGGTAAACACAGCACATCATTCCCAGAGTGCCAAGTTCTGCCCTCATGTTTGTCAGGAAAAATCTGAAGCAACTGAAATACAAGGATTTTTTTTTTTCAGTGTGATTGTCTGTCCAACAAGCTGGACACTTCACACCAAATGTATCATTCCTTGCTTGGTAAAGGCTGAAACAGCCCTCAAGTTTTGGACTCTGGATTTTGGATCTTTCCTTGTTCTTTCTTCCTTTTGAAGTAAAGCAGGACAGAGTATGGATACCATCAGTGTCTAACAGAGCCCCCATAAGGTCTACATCCGTGGTTAGACCTCAAAGCTCATGACTCAAGTCTTCACCTCTATTTTGGCCAACTAGAATCATGATCTAGATATTTTTCACTGGGCTAGAATGGAAATGCCTCTGAAGTTGAAGCATTTCCATTCTAGCCCACCGAGGAATTTCCAGATCATGATTCTAGTTGTCCAAAATAGAGGTGAAGAACTGAGGCATTCTTGGGGTCTTGAGGAATTCTGAAGCATCTTCCATAGGTATGTATATCTTTATCTTTCCCTCCAGATATCATCCAGGGAAGTTCACAGATTCCCAGGGACTGTTTCTTATGGATCTAGACTCCTTACCACCAGCCATATGCCCACAAGTTAAGTATCTCACTGTCTGACTTCAAAACATTCAAACGTTTTTGGTTAACTTCAAAATATTTAAAGCTTGGACTTCAAATATTTTTAACAGGTGTTAGAATGTTTGCTAAATAAAGATCAACATAAGCATCTTTCTAAAACTCTTCATAAACTGCAACCTAAACAAACGAGTATTTCTAGCAGAAAACAAAAATCCTTTCATTGAGGGGTTTTCATGCAAAACATCCTGCCTGCACTCTCCTCTGCTGCTGCATCCTGACCAAACGCTACAGAAACATCACAGTCTTCTTCCGTATCATTTGTGTGTCAAATGGCTTCCACTAGCTGTGGGTAAGTGGAGGCTAATAAGTAAAATTACACTTCCAGCCACAGGTTATCGCTGCAGTGTAATGACTTGAAAGCCATGTTCTGTTTTCAGTTGCAGCAGTGCCAATCCAATGTAATTCCACTTGAAGCTGGGGAGAAAAATCTAGGTTTCAACTTGGTGTAACAGAGTTTTCTTCTTTTCTTTTGTCCTATAAGAAATACAGTATCCTTTACGTGGTCACTACTTTGGGTACTTACTTGAGGCCTGTAAAAACAATAGCCAACTGCCATTAAACAGTCTATAAAGATTCCCTGCTCTCTTCACTTCTACCTGCAGGCAGTCCATCCAGTGTAAGAGAGAGGACAGTTCAGAGTGAGACTGAAAGACACAGAGCTGTAGTTGCTGTAAAAGTTTTGTTACAACTTACCTGAGCAAATAACAGTTTTCAAGAGAGTCCAGAATTGTGATAACTGAGAAGAGAGAGAAATGTCACATGAAACTTTTCCCCCTTTGCTCTCCACAGGCTTCAAGCCCTGTGTTGCACCATTTAGATGCACAACAGCAACTGCAGTGATTTTTGTTGCAAAATCTTGAGGAAAAGATCTTAATTTTTTGTGTCTGTTTTTATATAGATACATATGAGAGAATGAAATATATCCCCATTGTAAGAGCTTTACGCAGTTTAAATTGTGGCTATTTTGACGTCTTCAGAGAAAGAGTGTTAAAGTGTCTGTTTTATGAGATAACAAAATCTAACAGGAACCAAGCAAGGGAATTTCCAGTATGTCCACAGGGAAAGACAGATCAGGCCCAGTATTAGCCCTTTAAACATAGGGTGAAATAATATACTGAAGACCATCTATTCCACTTCTTGCTGTTGCAAAGATGATTTGATTTAAAGCAGGGTTTTTTTAAAAGAAAATACTGTTCTCTGTCCATTGAGTATCTGCTCTGATTAGAGTAATAAAATAGAACCAAACAACTTTGGTCAGAAGGGACCTTCAGAGTTCCCCCAGAGTTTACCTGACTCATGCTCAAAGCAAGGCTAACTAATGATTTTTGAGGCCGACTTTGTGTAAGGTCTAAAATATCCCAGGTCTAATTGTGTGTACTTGGGGTTCTCTTTGATTCAATTTGATTTTTTACTCTTGAGGTTTCTGAAAACTGCTGTTTTCATTCTCAGATCAAGAGTGAAGAGAAAAAATGTCATTTGAATCTCAAGGAAGGAAGGACTTTAGGTACACATCATAAGATTTTAGGCAGAGATCAGTGTAAAAATCAACATCTTTAAATCAACCTCATAAAAGATTGCAGATCACAATTTGATTCTCCTACAAAGTAAAGTTATAATATTGAATCCAATTTTCATGTGGCAGGAAAAGGGCCATTTTCAAAGGACACTATTCACCAGTCTTTAGTATTTAAATTCTCTCACTGAAGAGGGTTAATTGCTAATCATACAAAGTTTTTGAGAGAATGCCATTCTTCTGTGTCAAATCCTGTTTTCATTGCACTCAACCTTATTTTAATGACATAGAACTGGACAAATGGGGAAAAACACCCATGGCACAATTTCTGCCAATGAATATTTCAGCAGGTGCCTCTTGGCTAAAAGTCTAGATAAAAGCCTTGCTCCAGGCAAATTAAGAGCGGAAGAAAAGACTTCTAAGTACTGAGAGCTTATGAGAAAAGAACTAGCATAGAACCCTAGACATGATCCTTTCAATCAAAAATCCACCGATCACAGCAAAAGGCAATTACAGCAGCTCCTCCCTTGTGTTGTAGTCTGTGTTTTGCTGCTGTGTACAGCAAAAGTGTCCTGTTAGGAGAAGTGCTTAACCTCCTTTTTTTAGTTGTTTAGTTGTAGCTGTTAACACCATTTCCTCTTTTTTAGAGGACAAGCAAGTCTCTTAACAGAACTCCCCATAAACAGGGGGTGTAGTCTTGTACTAATCTGAGTCGGTTTATTCAGGAGACTATAGAAAGGATGGTGTTGCTGTAACACATTGACATGATAAAATAAATCCTGATCGAAAGTAAAAAGTGGGCTTAAGCCTGGAAATGTACAGCCCTGGGTAGCCTTTCTTCTCTGGGCTCTCTTTTGAACTCTGGCTTTAAGGAGTTTCTGAGTGCTGCAGAAAAGCACAAAAGTGGGATCAGAACTGGGGTAGAAAAGGAGAGCTGGCACAGAGAAAGGAGAGCTGAAAGGGGCATGAGTTATATATGAGATAGCAGTGGGCTTCTCAGGGAAAACAAAAGGGAAAGGCATAGAAGAGTGGCAGCACCATAAAAGCTGTGGGCCAAAGCAGAGCAAAGTTGGGGAAGTTTGGGCATGTGGTTAAAACTTTTGAGTAAAACAAAAATTCCTCGGCTTCAAGATTTCCCCTAGGCTTGCAACTACTCTGTAGTTGTCTTCCAGGGTTTTGTCTTGCAGTACAGACCAAAACTTTCCATGCCATGGTAAAGCCCCCATCCCCCAGGAGGGTGGGCATACGCTGCACTCCAGCCCTCAGCTGCACTGACACAACGGCTCCTGCTTTCTTCTTGTCATTTCATCTGCAGCCATTAGCTCTTCTTACTAATTTCAGAGACAGCTCCATTAAGAAAATAATAAATCAAAGCAAAATAATGAACAGGATTAAATGAAACTCTGTGAACTTCTTTGCAGCCTTCAAATGTCTAAACCAAAACTATTATCTGTACCAGGCAGCACAAGAAAAATGACTTTTTGCCCGTATGTTTTCACACCATTTTTTTTATTTGCTTTTCTTGCCTCCTTGCTGTTTGTTCACAATATATTTGCCTTTATGCTTTCTCTTTTCATTCATCACTTTCCTGTCCATGAACATCCCTCAGACATATTCCATCTCACTTCTCTTTTTCGTATTTTCCTTTCCAGCTGTCTTTTTTTTTTTATTTTTTAGCACCCTTTCCATTTCTGGTTTTATCCCAGTCCTAAAGCAATTATTTTGGAGAGAATAATCTTCTATTCCCATAAAAAAGGATCCCTTTAGGAATTACATTATCTTCTTAAAATTATCGTGCAGTGGAAAAAAAAAAAAAAGGCTCGAATTTTGAGCTACCAAAATCTCTGTGGTTTGTTCTGTTGAAATATGTCAGCAATCTAAAGTGTTCCCCCAGATGACAAATCTTCTCATGAAAACTGTTGTTCTGTCAAAACACCATTGTCTCAGAGAAAGCCTATTTGACTGTGACATCTTTGACCAGCTCTACGAAACTCTTTCTCCATATCTCCCTGCCTCGGAGTTCTTTCCCTTGCTTGAAACTTCTACAATACCCTTGGTATTCTCTGCATTTTGTCACTCTTTTGCAGCTCCATCATCTCTCTAGCCACTACTTTTCTGTACTGCTGCTCCGCAGTGAGGTTGGGTAGGAATGAGTGTCTGAAGTAGAGAAGAGTCACTCATTCTTGTTCGATGCCACAGGGCCTGTGCCTATTTTTCTCTGTACTACATTAGCTATGTGTCATCAAAGTGAAAAATTGCATAGGAGCAATGCCCACTGAAACCTGTTGGCAGTGTTTCGATTCCTAGAGAACAGAGCTGGATGACAGAGGCTCTGTTATGATAGGCAGAACCAACTTTGGAAGAAATGTCATTTTACTGAGAGCTAATGCAGTCAGCTTCATTCAGATGGACATTTAACACTGCATGGCTGGAAGAGTCAAAACAGCCCGTAATATTTTATTTTTAACAAAAGTAAGGATTACAAGAGCATTTTCCACAAACTATAACTAGGAGCTAACACACTGGGAGGCAGCAGCACAGCTGCTCTTACGAGTTTAACTTGTTGAAAATGGTATTGTGGCTATTGTTAGTATTCCACAAAAGAATCACTGAGGCTTCAACCCATCAAACCAAGCTAAGCAATGTCTACTTTGGCTTCCTCAGCAGTGCTCTTCAATTAAGTCTTTATGAAAGTGAACCATAAAGTCTCCAGTAGCATGGAAAACAACTGTGTTATTGCTATCAATAGCTTCTGTAAACACTTCCATAATAAATGGCCCCTGGATACATAGCATGAGTGAAGTATGGTAAAGAACAACATGAACATTGATGAAGTTTGACTGATTTGAAGAACATTGATTTTTAGAGATGGTTTTTAAGGGTATAAATACTTGGTCAGAGGCTTGAGCTTCAGCAGAAGAAATAGTCCTGTTAACTTGGTAGTACAGCTGCTAGCACAAGAATGAAGTCAAACGTTACTGTGTTTGACAGGTATCATTTGACACCTGGCCATTTCACTGACAAGCTCTAGACGATGGTGTTACACTGAAAACTCCAGTCACTCCTCATGACCATTCGGTCTATAAATCCATTCTTATGCCATTAGCAACCACAGACATCTTTCCACTGACTATTAATATGTCCAGCTAGAAATGCACAGCTTGCCACCTAAAAATCAAGCTGTGTGATGCATGGTGTGCTGCTTATAGAGCAGTTTTGGTGCCGTGGCTCCAGTCTGGACGTATTCTTTGCCCCAACTAAAAATACCACCTGCTGGCTATGACTTGAGAATCATGGTACCCCCTCGCAGCCTCAACACCACAATGCTTCACTACATAACTACTGCTGATACTTTCACAATTATTTCTGCCTCAGGTCTACATCATCATGATATACTTCAAAGTGTAATACTAAAGCGAGCCAAAATGCGTGTGTCAAATGAACTGAGAACAGTCAGCACAGAGACAACATAGTGCAGGTTTATGAGGGTAAATCAAGTGTTTACTGCATGGAGAACAGTTACAATTACCTACCTTAGTCAGTGATTATGCAAAGCAAAGGCAGCAAATGGTTTGTGATGGAATTGCATGTATGACGTATGTCAAGAGACTGTTAAGGTTTATCCATACTGCAACTTTAACCATGCCGAGCTCCAGTTCCAGGATCAGAATAGGAAGCAGCATAATACATAAATAACCATCTCTTTCAAAATCTCTGATTACTGCTATAGTTCACAATGGCATTCTTTCAAACGTACAATGACAAATAATGGCTCTTGGGACAGAAAGATGACCCCAGACTTGGATATTTTTGGTGTGCAACAGAAACTGAATGTAGAGGATGAATTTTCAGCTTTACAGAAAGCATACCAAGCTAAATTTCCCATCAGTGTAGGTACCTACGTTTGTGGTTAGATGCCTAAGCTGTTTAGGTATTTAGCATCCACTGAAGACCATGCAATTTATATACTAAACTTTGAACACACTTCTGCAACCTCTACAGGGTACTTAGATGGATCTTTAGTTCCTTTAAAAACAAACCAAGACCAAAATATCAAACAAAATATACACAATGACAAAAAAAACAAGGATTTTTTTAAAATGTTCCTGCTTTAATTCAAATGGAGCTACTTTAATGCCTAGTGTGCTAAAGTGCTCTGACAGTTCAGGGGTTAAAAGCTCTACCCTTTGCTACCAGGTGTCCCTGCAGATGCTGTTGGGACTAAACACAGTGAACAGTCATGTTATCTTCTGGCTGCCTGCCCCATTCCAGGCAGCCTAATTGGAAAGCAAGACTTCTGAAAGGAGGGTGTTAACGAGCCTAATTGTCAGCACCGGCCTGATTAACTACAAGGTGAGGTGATATAAACCAGAAAGAGAGCAAGAAGAAGAAGGAGGAGAAAATGCAAAGAACAGTTTAGCTGGGGCTGGTAAGGTTATTTTTCAACTTTTTTGTTTTGGTTATCATTATTAGTACTATTTCATCTCTTGGGTCTGTGGGCTGAGAGATGCTTGTATTCTTGGGGAGTGGAGAGTGCTGGTTGAGAAACCAAGCTTTGCTTTAAGTTGTTTGACAGTTTGAAGAAAACCTGATCTTTACCTTGTCAGGCAGCTGACAAGTACTTGAGCTGAAACACCATTGTCCCTCTTGCATTCCCAGTGTGAGTCAGCAGCAGAGGTTATACCTGGCAACTAATCATAAAGGTATTGGAAAAAACAACTGAGAAGAATTTTCATTAATGCTTTGTCATTATCTCTTCCCCTACCATTCTGATTGCACAGGTCAGCCCTTGCTTAGCCCTGAGATGAGTGAAATGCCTGATGTGACTGCTTTCTTCTGTCTCAGCATAGAATCAGTGTCACAAGCTCATACAGGTAAAAAAATCTTCTCCTTAATTGAAGTTAAGTGGAAGTTTTTGTGCACTGTTTACTAAACCTGTTAAATGACAAAATAGTTCCAACATGTTTTATACTTGTCCTGTATGACTGGACCGAAGCAATTACACTTATGTGGATAGACTAGATCTTTCATGTTACGTATCAGGTCCATATGAGAAAGTTCTGGTTCCTTCTGTGATGGAGAAGCCCACAGCAGTGCAGAGTCCATTTTGCTACTGTCTGTTCCATGCTATAAGTTAAATGAAGATGCTGAAATCTAGATGAACCAATGCTTCTTGTTCTAGCCTGCGTTATGCTAATAGCAGCCAACATTAGTTATGTTCTGCCATGTTAACAAGGTAACATCATTTATTTACCCTGTAACACTAAGGTGCTCAGTTTGCTCATTCTACTTACTCTATCCCTTTAGTACAAATCAAATTGTTCCAGCTTTCACAGGTCAGTAAGCTGGATCTCACAATTGGGGTTTCCTAACTTCTAGTGGGCTGATGCACTGGTGGCAGCAGCTTGGTACCATGAAGGGTATTTTACCTGCAGGAGGACACCTCCTCAACCTTCCACAGAACTTGTAAAGAAATTGTAATGGCCACTTTTAAACTAATCATATGGAGGAAGAGGAGAATGCCTGTCTGGGCAGAACTCAGTGCTCAAACAGCTGTTCCTTACCTCCTCAGTGGAAGAATCAGCAGTCTGGTTTTGATCTAGAAGTTGCTATGTGGACCTCGATGTATTAGAATTCTTCCTCTCTGGTACTAATCCCAGTAACATGTCTTTTCAGACAATAATTCTATCTTTCTCTTTTCAAAATGCTGTTATGTGATTACTTTTGGAATAGTTCTTGTCCACATCAGTTCCAAGAAAGAAAAAACAAACCAAAGACAAGGGATCTTCCAGTGTAATTAGAAAAAGACCATCAGAATTCAACATGGTACATCACACTGAGGTTTCTCAAAGACAATGGAAGCATATATCTTCTTAACTCTGTTGATTATACTGTTCCTGGTATATACCAGAACTGTACAAGTAGCCTTCTTGGAATGATTCAAGCTGGCCTGGATCTGTCCAGTCTTTCCTGTCTCATTGTCAGGGAAAGCAGAGCTATTTTGTCCAACTGATCAGTGTCTGAGTGAGGACTGATAGATCCATGCAGAATGTAACTTCTTTTGAATTAGAGCACTTGGAGAACAAGAAAGCAAACAAAACTGTTGAAAAATGCCAGTTGTTAGAGCTGGACAAATTTCTGCTATTAGATAATGTAATTATTCCCCAAACTATACTTAATTATCAGGTACACAGATAAATTGACATTTTTATTCCTTTTTTAAATATTGAAAATTAATTGAAAAAAGCTTTTTAAGAAAGATAATTAAACAAATATGCTATGAAACAAGGCCATGTGCAATTTCATTTTATGTGTAAATTACATGTAGGCCCAAAGGGGATGCAGTCTTATTATGCAGTTTATTCCTCTATTAGCATTTCAATGGAAAGGCTTTCCTCCTGGTTCAGAGGAAAACAAGGAAAGCAAGACATATATGCTGGAGCTACATACAGATAGGAGGCCTTGGAAAAGCTCTGCTGTTCCTCTCCTCACCCCCAAAAAAGAATGAAAGAGGACAGGGTTGTGATCTCTACAGATGAGAGGAGATCGCAGAAGTGTGAAGTGCAACCAATTTCATTCTGTAGTAGACTGGACTGTAGTAGACTGAACTTAAATCAGGTCCTGAGTCTTGATTCTATAATGTTATTTCCCTGTTGGAACCTGTTCATGGCAGGACCTCAGTACAGAGTACAAAAAATCAGCAGAAAGGGTTATATTTCACCTCTCTGCTTTGCCAGCACTTCCCTTCTTCAGACAAATAAATGAAGAAGTCAGAGAACGCTGGCAACTAACGTGAAGTACTTAAGTACAGTAACAAGCATTTGTATTTATAGAAAATCTGAGCAAACCAGCTTCTGGGTCTTTCAGCTTTGGCTCTTCCCCTCTCACTAGGAAGTTCCTGACCTCTCCCCGAGCCAACTGTGGCGTGTTTGGCCACAGAATCGTTATCCTTTTGCTTTTTGTGCATTTGAGCTCCCGTTGCCTACAGAAACAGGCTACGTTGTGTTCATTTGATGTTCACACTGTCAAAGGGACACAGTGTGTGCATCATCATGGAGACCTTGTTTAGATCCTTGCGGTTTGTATGTGCTTTCTTAGTGTTTTAATGAGTAAACCCAAGCGAAACTGTTTGCAACTCTTGCCCAGTACCACTTTGATGTCCCTCGTTGTGAAATTAAAGATTGGAATGAAAAATGTGATGATGTGATCACCACAGCATATTTGGACACCTGATAAAGCCCATAGTACCAGAAGAAGCTCTTTAAAACTTAGCACAATCCAGTGCAAAGCATGTATGCATTGAACAGTGCAGAAGGGCGTATTGACAGGTCTGACAGTGTGGGTGTTAATGCGATACAGCAAATGATTTCTAGCATGAATTCAGGGTGATGCCTGTAGCTCTAAAGCTATCCCTGTTTGTATCAATGACCTGGAAATTAACAAAACTGTTCTTATGCTGCTGTCAGGAGGAAAGGATGAGGGGAGGCCAAAAGATGAGGAGCTATGAGAAAAGACAGAAAAAATTATTCTGAATCTGGGAAAAGCACTTTGAGCTTTATTTATCCAGAGGCTGATTGAAAATTGCCATGAATGATCTTCCTGGAAGAGGATTCCATCTGCCAGTGAACACTTCCACCCAGCAGAGGAGGTCATAATAGCAACTAATGACTTAAACTAGGAGCAAGGTAAAATATTTAGTCATTAGAGTAGAGAGGCAGAACAACAAACTAGCAAAGGACAATGAAGGATAAGTCCTGTGCCAACTTTTCTGGATATTTGCATTAATTAAAATAGGTGATTTGGATTAATAACAAGACAATTAAAAGAAAACAAAGTGCCTGACATGTATAGGTCAGGATAGAGGATCTACTTGTCCATTTCAGGCCCTAATATGTTGAAATATGGGAATTATTTTTGTATTTTTCATACAGACAGAAAAAAAATGAAGTTTTCTGTGTCTCTCCTTTGAGGAAAACACATTTTCCAAGTAGATGTAAAGGACACTGCTGGCTTACAGAAACTAAAGACAGATCTAAAGATGGTGATTACCAGCCTTCCAGGTGTACTGTATTTTACAAAGAAGGCTAAACAATGACTGGGTAATTGGTGACTGCTGTTTACTGCAATAGTCATCACTGTCACCTTCCTTCTCCTCCTCTCACATTGTGTCTACCTGTTGTCTTTCACTTTATATTTGGATTAAGTGAGACAGGAATCTGGTTTGTGGTTTTTTTTTTTTTTTTTTTTTACTAAAATACAGGCTTGCTCTCTGCCTGGAACCTCTTGCTATAACTAATAAACAATTCTCTCCCCTATTATTACTTACTTAATAAGTGTGAGGTCTTTTTTCTGCATTGCCTTAGAAGTTATTTCCTTTCCAATGTTTGACGCTGCAGTCAGCAAGTGAAGGATCTAAAAGTACTTTGAATCATACACAACTACTCAACTGACAATTCTTTCCCAGTCCCCAGATTATCTTAATGCAATTTCCAGTTTTCCTGGCACCTTCTAGGAAGACCCATGCTCTCCAAACTTTGTCATTCATAGCATTTGTGTAATAACATAAACAGTGATAGAGTGAGGCAATATATCATAATATCCCAACAAAAGGGAAAAGTGACAGTAATGATGCTTATAATAACAATAACGATGCCAAAAGTTTCACCTTCCCAATGCATATAAAAGAGTTGTATGAGAAAGCAGAACTTCTGTGACATCTTCCAGCTTTACAAGCCTCTGCAATTCAGTGATTTCTTTTTCAATATAAAAATGTAGCATACTTTTTAGTTATTGAAGTAGACTTTGCAACTAATTTGTGTGCAGAAAGGTGGTTTCAGTGTACATCAGCTTGCATATATTTCCCCACCTCACTTTCCATTCATCAGGAACTGGATTTAACTCTTTATTTCAAAGGGTTTGTGATTTCAAAAGCACAGAATAAAGTTGCAGTGTTTTTACTTATGAACTGGCTCCTCCTCATCAACATTTTTTGCATCTAATGAAGCACTAAATGAAGTCATACACCTTCTTTAGCTGACTGGTCAAGCAGCCTGTGATTCCACTCGCTTTGTAGGTGTTTTCATGAGACATCCCATTGATACAGATTCTTTAATTGGTCACCTCTTTGAGGAAAGGTCACTGTTAAAGATCTGACACTCCTCCCACAGATGCCTATCTGTGGGTTTCTGAAAAAGGACAATGATAGTAAATGTGCTGCTTTGTTTGTCCAGCTGAAAGGTCCAAGTTATTTCCTCCATTCTCTTTCTTTTAAAGGAGTCTCGGAGAGGTTTAGAATCAGAAACTATAGATGTGATTTCTGACTATTTCTGCTTAGACCACAGAATATGCTCTGTAGATTCCTTGTCCCTGGGATGCTCCCAAGACATTTCTCCAATTACTGTTAGAAATGATTGCTGTATACTGCAAGCAATCAGGAATTGACCTTAAAAAAAAAATCACTCTGAATACGCAATCAATTAGTTTATTCATGAAAGACAGAGGTAGCACTTGAACAACAAGGCATCTGTTTGGTTGGGGTGGGTTTTTTGAAGAATAGTACTGTATGGTTATTTCACAAATGAGATCTTTCCTGAAATGAGTGCTCAAAGACTTATATCCCTGCTGCTTAATAGAAAAGGTCTAGTGCAGTCTCAACACCTTTTCTATTTAGATTTTGACTAATCCTTTCACTGTAACTTTGAATAGGTTCCCAGCTTTCTCCAGCAAATCTTGCCTCATCAATGGCTCTAGTGTTTGTACTTTCTCAAAATTAAAGGGTGGTAGGTGGAAAATAGGCAGTCTAATGTAGGTTAAATGAGTTTACAGATATCAAATAGTTAAGAAAACAATTAGCTCTCACATCTCAATTTTTATACAGCACACTATATGGCCCAATATTTACAGTACATTATCCCTCCACCTTTTTCTTACTATATACTAGCCAATGAGCTTCATAACTTTGTCCAGTTTTGTCCATTGTCCAAAATTACTCAAGGTAAATATGAACACCCTGACAACCTTCTTAACCATACTACTGAGTTCCAAATGTTCTAGGTTTGTGTCTTGACAGACCATCTGATAGAAAGCAAAGTGCAGTCTAGAGCTCCCCACTATCTAGAACAGCATTTCTGCAGATGGTATTGTGGTTTCTATTGGAGTTTTCTTTGTTTTGTTTCCTTTGCATGGAGAATGAGGAAAGAGGTCGGTCCTTTGGAGTATTTACCACTTAGGAAGCGCCAGGGCATAGTCCTGGCAGCATGCCCAGATATAATAGTATTGACAGAGGCTCTGATAGCATATGCTTATATGGACAAGAATATAGCAGATCATTTGACTACAGCATTGACTGTCATTTTCTCTCAGGCCTGGAGCTTAGCTTGTCACAGTTATTTAAGTTCCATGCCTAGTATATATAAAGCACTGTATAGAAACAACATTGTAGTCTTGTAAAAAAGAGGCAGTTTTTGAACAGTCAATGGATGATTCAATTTTGGTGACTTTCAAGATTTTAGGAAAGATGCAAAGAAAGCAGGGACAAGGTAAGGCAGTAAAGGCCTCCAGAGCTGTCTCCATGGGCAGGCTGTCAAAGAGTGAGAATGTGACTTTGAGACCAGTTCTTGTCAACATGCAAAATTCATCTTTTTATTATCAAATAAAAGTTCAGAGCAAAGCATAATTTAAAAGCAAATGTGATGTATGGTGGTATTAAAACAGAAAATAGGAATAGAGCATATCTCCAGATATATATTTATACATATATATACATAGAGTTTATGTCTATGGTCCTTTCAGTGAAGAATCTGCCAGTTCATGCCACGTTATTAATTATAAATAGGTCTGAACCACAGGATGTATGTTGTGTCTTGTTTTAGAAACATATGAGATTCAGATATTTATGGGCAGAAGTTTCCCCAGTCTGCGTGAGCAAGACAAAGCACTTTCAGACTGGGGCTTGACACTTGTGATATGCATGTATGTCTCAGTTACACAGTAGTCAGAGGGGGCAGGCATGCAGAGAGAGAATATTTTATAAGTCGATATCAGTAAACTTCAAAAGCAGGCCAAATGATGGAAGGGAAAGCTGTTCATAAGGTACAGTGAGCAAGAGCACACCTTTAAAAGCTTGGCAAGCAGAAGCCAGAATGTGATAGATGCTGTAATTCAGAACCAGAGGCCAATGCAGCAGAGAGTGAGCTGGAGTGATGTACTGCCTGTTTGTGCTGCCAAGGTCTCTGTGAATAAGATGAAGTTTGAAGATCACGTTTCTAGGAGATAGTTCAGCAATCAGTTTTGGATCCCAGGCCAGATTAAACTGCCACATAAGCAAGTGATCTCTACAGCTATTTAAATTTGACTTTATTCTGTGCAGGACCTTAATGCAATTCAGTTTATGTTTTCATAGGACACAGAAGCTCTCCTTTGCCCCTTAAAACATTTACTGTGAAAGATTGTTTGTCTGGGCAAGTTACGAGCTGATTTAAAGGCATATGATTAAGAACACAGTTTAGAAGAAGGGCTAGTTATGTGCAGCCTAGAGAGTGAATCGGGTAAACTTCTCACTATGTGACATTACCAACAGCAGAAAGCCACCAAAGAGCAAAGTGTCCTAAAATTCATAACTACAATAGGTATGCTTCAGCTGGAAATGTACCAACAGGTATCAGAGGAAACAACAAAATATGTCAGACATTTTCAGAGGAGTAGTCACTGCCATCCAACAGGGCTCTTGATATCAGTCATCCCCAAGAGAATGGATTCAAATCATTCTCCTGTAGGGAGATTTCAGACATTTGCCCGCTAAAAGTTTCTTTGTGCAAGTAGTTTCCCTTTTGCTTTAGCTCTGAGGCATTCTGTACACCTCTGAATAGGTGGTGTCTGACAGAGGGTAATCTTCGAGGACAGTATCCTTGTTACGTGACAAACCCAAATGGATGAGTAACATTACATTAACTTTTATAAAACCACTTCATATGGCATTACTGGAAAGATTTTGTTAGGTCATTTGGTGGGGTTTTGTGGGTGGTTGTTGTGGAGGTTTTGTTTTTGTTTTGTGATGAGGTTTTTTTGCTTTATCCAGCTTCTCATTTGTACTCAGGACAGAAATACATTAATTTCATCTAACTGTGTTTGATGACATCATGATATAAATGGAAGAAATCAACAAGAGATTCACCCCCTCTGAAGACTGGTAGGATGAATCATGCTCTGGAGGTGTCTGTCTCTCTACACTGAATACAGAGGCAGCTGTGATAATTGGCTTAGACTAGATGCCTAATTCTTAAATGATTAATGTTAGATGAGGTGAATCTTACCTTAAGAGGGTGTTTTTAAGGGCAGTCAGTGTGTATACCAATGTAATTAGTATCACCATTATGAAAGTCCTCCATTTAATCAGAGAGATTCAAATGTGATGTGTTTCGATGATAATCAGCATTCAAAATCAGGTACCTCTTCAATATGCCAAATGCTTGTTGCAGGAAAGTATGGACTGAGATCCAGTAGCTTTTCTTTCAACGTCTTCATTGCATGCAGACAGGTTATTGTGTTGTGCTGTTCTACCACATCCTGCGATGCCTTAAACGTAACCATCAGTCTGTCTCCCACGTTGCAGTGGGGTATCCAGGACTCTTACAGTTCCAGAAATGCAAGTTGGAGGAAAGTAAATTGCTATATTCAGCAGTTGCATTGCAAAAGGTGCTCCAGCATTATGAGTGAAATGGCTCATTCATCTTCTGCTCAAGTCAACACGCTGAAGTGGTTTCAGCAAGGAAGGTGTGGAGCATTTTTGAGGAAAATAGGTAACTCACTTTCACTGAAAACAACCTAAAACTCATGGCAATGTCAAATATTTGCAAGCGTGAGGCCAGGACCCCAGAGGATTCCATATTTCATGTGTAAACAGTGTATCAACTGATCAAAATAGCTCTCCTAAGCTTTCCATCCGTTTATTTTACTGAGGGTGAATCAAGTACACACATACTTAAGAACTAAGGCGACATTCCTTTTTCTCTTGATTCAATTTATTCAATTTATTCTATTACTGAATAGTGCCAAAGGTAATTTTGAAGCGATCAGCTTAAAATTTATGTGAGCTAAAACAAAGAGGTGGCTTAATTGAATAAGCACACTTGACTCATTAACCCTGTGCCACTGGGACTAATCAGTATGAACCCAGGGCTGCTAATAATCACAAAGGTAGCAAAGTTCTGCTTCTTACTCTTGCACAGAAAAGAGGAGAGGTAGAAACGAGCAAAGGGAAAACAGAGGTGGTCTGTAGGTATTCCTGGAGTAAGAAGGGAGACAAGGTCACAACACGAAGTTATTAGTGCTTGGTTTTTCCAACAGAAAATCCTGCATTATTATAAAGCTGTTTTTTCCCTCCCTCTCTGAACAGAAGTTATTAGTTAGGAAGTGGAGCAGACAGCTGCTGCTTTCATTGTCATGAGTTATGGGAATGTGAGAAAGGTTGGGTAGTTTCAAACAAGAATGAAGAAATACAGTAGATCAAAGACTAGTGACCCCATCTGACCTGGCTTAATATAAAGAGGTATTGGAACAGGCTGGTGTGACAGGAGTTTCCACCATTGCTCAGGAGGCAAGGGGATGAGGGCTGAGGGGAGAGGTGGATCATCTGTAAAGACTTGGAATTCTCAAGGGGCTGTTTAGTGATCTGGGAACAGGTCGTATATGCTCCTTTTAAGCACCAGTGCAACCAAGTCAGTTCTTAATCCTTCCAGACAGAGGAGGCCTTACAAAGATCATCCCTGTTTGTTAAAGATGGAGACAACATTTTATGAAACATTTAATGAAAAAGATCTCCAAAGCTGAAAAAGGGGCTTCGCCTCAGTGGTATGATATCATAGTTTGCAAAAGAGTTTGGGAGCACTGGGGGAAAGGTATTCTTTAAAGGAAACATTTGAATACCTGTTACAGTCAGAGGAGTATTTGGTGTGTGTAAGGATGCCTAATGCTTACAATAACATCGTTATCTCCTCATGTCCCAGAGCCTGAATGAGTGTTCACATCAGCAGCCTCTGGCTCAAGTCAAATTTAGACAAGATGTTAGCAATGCTACTGGAAAAGAAGAAATACTTGCCAAAACCACATTACTCTTCTGCCCTCTCTTACCTAAACAAACTTGTTTCCTTCAAACTTTCTTCAGGGCTAAAATTTTCTTCACTCTGGCTGTGTACTGCCGAAGTCTACATGCTTCAGTGTACTCTGAAAGCTTGAGAAGCAACACCAGTTCCAGGAATAATCAAGGAATTAACTCCTGTGCCTTACATAGGGTAGCTAACTCAGAAGACAGTCTCTTTGCAATGGCATCACACTGTTAATTTTTTGTTTACATAACAATTCTTAACGCCATAGGAATAATCAGGAATGAAAAATAATTTCCTACCTGACTTTGATCTGATTATTCAAAGTTTCCATTTGTCAGAACACAAGTTTGATTAAGTACAGCTTTTCCTGCACTGAGCGTGACCTTCCACGACAGAATTGCACTTTTAGGATAATGGACGAGGAATAGCAAGGGTAAGACTGATGAGTTCAGGAAATGGAAATCACTTCATGAGTGGCCTGTGAGCCCCCATCCTCTCACAAATGGCACCATCTCCAAAAGGGAACTCTCTTCTGTTCCCAGTGACTTGAATAAAGACTGTAAAATGATATTTTTATGTAAGCCTCGAGGTAACACAGCACTGAGAGACACAGATTCCCTTCCAAACCCTATCATTCTGTGTGATCCTGGGATTCCAGAATGGAACCGTGATTTTTTTTCAAAAGCTCCTCAGGCAGCCCCATCCCTTAAAGTGTTGGAATGCGTGTGTTTGTTCTGACTAGAAGCAGAATGGCGTGTCCTGAACACTGCAGCACTCCAGACCCTGCCAAGCTAGAAATACAGTCAAACTTAGGTAGGCGGGAAAAAAAAATCCACCTGATTTTAAAGTTTATATGGAATAAGTATGCATGATGCTTTTAATGGTCATTAGCAACTGAAAATAAGGGCTGTGATAATTCCCTCTTCACTAGGAGGTGCATGCTATTGACAAGCTGTGTGCCAGGTTTTCAGATGCTGTATCTAACTGAATTAGCGTGTGTCTGCAAAGCAGGGCCAGACAGACACAGCTGCATGCTAGCATTTTAGAGGAAAACGTGCTATTATTTATTTCTTTTTTTAATATTGGGAAGTGCCAAGTGCAGCCTTCAATAAAAGTACTTTTTCCTTTAAGACTGGCGTGTTTAAAGAGACTCAGCTGTGGCCGGTGTCAGTAAGTGCGCTAATAGGATGGTTGACAGCTCCTGTGGAACATTTTCAGGGCAGCTGCATTATTGGTTCATGAAGCATTCCCTCAAATATTATGAGTGACAACAAACCTGGAAATGGTGCAAGAAAGGCACTTCCAATCTATGAAGACAGCTCACGTTTGAATTCTCCAACACCAGACCATTATGCAATCCACCAGCACTCCATCTGTACTGTAACCGCATTGTCTCCCTGGGAAGTGAGACACATTGCTGCTTAGGACCAAAATAAACTGCCTTGAAACTGTAGGGTGTCTCTTTGGTAGCTGGCATATGTTAAGCTGGCACCTAATGGGTTAATAATCGCCTGTGGTTTATGTGCCTTTGGGTTAAACTGGACTTATTGAGCAGAATAGCCAGAGGTCAAATCTGAGTTGGTTTCTCAATTTTCGTCAATTAATTCTGATACAAAAGTGGAAACAGACTGTACTGATCTTTCCAGGGAACTGCAGGCATACTGCTAGGTAGCTCTTAGTGTTGGCTGAATTGCTGGCATTTAATCTATGCTAAAGAAACCCAGATGGGTGCTTCATTTTGCATCTCCCACCCTTCTGCTTTCCCTCCAGAAAAAAAAAGCTTTGTAATGCTGTATAACCTACCTGGTTTCTGGATCTGTAATGAGAATACTGGTTTACTCAAATGGAATGCCACAACTGCAGCATTAAAGAGAGCTCTGAATTGTGTGGTGTGGTGTGGTGGTTTAGCCCCCTAAGGCAGCTTTAGGAGGTTTTGTGCCACCTATCAGTTCATATTACACAAGTGCCTTTAGGCACTTCAGTAAGGCAACTATCTTAGGGGTTGAATTCCTTTACCTTAGATTCCCTCTGGAGCTGATGAGAGAGCAAGGCACCTTAGGAGATGATCAGGCCTCAGGACTTGGTTACTTTGCTCAGGGTTGCCTCAGCCCTTCCTCTGTTCACCAAACAGGGCACCACAGTTTATGTACAGGGTGTGCTGTGGTATAGGTCTCAAGACTGACCATAAGCTGGTCAGTCTCAGGAACTAAGAGTAGCTTTGCAGCTCTACAGTTCATGCACACAGTTACATTTTCCTGCCTCCCTCAGCCTTCACCTGCCCTTTCAGCATTCAAGATCAAGGATCTTTATGGAAACCACTGTATTGTCTTTGTGTCTTCTGACCACCCCACTAACAGTGGGGAGAGACGGGGATTATACACAATCTGTCCTTGTGACAGCTGTATTTGTCCTTGAGAAAGTACCAAAGCACAAAGGTCCACCCAGAGAATCCAAAATAACAGAGTGGCTGAGGCTGGCAAGGATTTTTAGAGATCAGCCAGTCTAAACCTCACCTCAGAGCAGAGTCAACTAGGATCCGGGTTGTCTAGGACCATGTCCATCTGGAGTTTTAATACTTCAAAGGATGCAGACTACACCACCCCTCTGGGCAACTTGTTCCAGTGTTTGACCACTTTCAAGGTACAAAAGCTGCCTCTGACATTCAAATGAAATCTGCTGTACGACATTTTCCGCCCAGGATTTTCACCTTATCACCCCAGCACAGTTTCCCACATGTTCCTACAGGCTGTCATGCACCTGAGAACTGAATTCAGCCCGGGCTTGTCCATTTGCATGCAGCTTGACAACACGGCTCTTTGGACTGAACTGGTTACCCGTTCTAGGTCCTGTTGGGTAGCAGCTCACTGTCCCATTTAAGCTGCTGGTGTGGACAGAGCATGTGCACTGTGTGCAAAGTAGAAGAGAGGCAACTGGTTACCACAGATTTGGTGAATTAAGTTACAGCTATTTTCTTGGCATTATATTGTTGAGGTTAGTACCACCAGCAGACACTCTCAGGTCTGGAGCTGATCCAACCCTTAAAGTTTCTAATCTTCTGGCAAGAAAACTCATTACTTTACAGCTGCAAACGTAAGATGGAGAAGGGACAAGCTTTGATGGAGTTTTCTTCCTTTCCTATAGATGCAAAGGTTAAAATCTTCAGTTTTTTTCTTCCTGTTCTACATGCTTCTGATTTTTCAGTGTCAACAACAAACAGGACCATCATGACAGCATATGAATTCTTCTGAATTCAGTGCAGGGGGTCTTATAAAAGCAAAACCAAGGAAGAATCTGAGTGTAAGAGTTGGCAATTTGTATCAGAGGACAGTATGCCTGTGCGCTTTTTGTCTTGGAGACTGAGGTTACTGCGGGGGATCAGAGCCAAGGGTGTGGTGCCGAGCTCTGGCAAGGTTAAATAAGGAGAGAAATGGTTCTCAGCCTAGAGGATAGGTGTGTGTCAAAGGTTTCTGAGAAGCTGCTTGGCATAACTTGGAGGGAGATTCTGAACTGTTTCAGGTTGGCAGAGTTAGTTCAGGAAAGGAATGGAGACAAGTGGTAAACGAGTTTGTGGGTGAATAGATGATATACTGGTGGTAAAAGGGCAATGTTAGACAGATGGGAAGATTGATTGATTGATTAGAGATTCTTAGAAAAAAAAATGGTAAGAGCCATGACAGATTAATTACTGTTTTTTCACACCCTTTTTTTCGTTCTCAAGCAACCATTTGTTCTCCTGCCATTTTCATATCCACTTTCTACCTTTCTTTAGGAAAAGAAGAGAAAGAAAGAAAAAAAGTAGAGGCAGGAACTTACAAGGTGTGTTTAAGAAATAAGCATGTATGTGATTGAATAATCTAATGTCATACATGTTCCATAGACAGAGAGGAACAGCACAGTCCACAGAATCAAGTGTGATTTACAGCCAACTTAGGGTCACATCTCCCAAGGGTTCTATTACACTCAGAGAACAATTAAGATGCTTTAAAGATTGCCTGGCTCTTTATTCTTCCAGTAAATTGCTGAAAGGTTCATGTGAGGCTGAAGGTGCTTGAATAGGCATTTTCAGCTTTCTAAGTTCTTTTTTTTCATCTTCCCCTAGTGAAGGACTGGGAAAAGCCATGGCTCCAGAATAAAATGACAGAAGAAAAGGGAAGAAAGTGTTTATGAATACCATTGGGGTGCTGGATATTATCAGTGCATTTTAAAGAGATAATGTATGGTGTAGGAGATGGTCTTTACGTTTTTAAGGCAAGTTATATCTCTGAACTTTGTTTCTTATATATTTTGCTTCAGATTATTTGTTTTGAAAAGAATGTGGTTAATGCTTTTCAGCAAATATTCAGGTTTCCCTTCACTTTCTTCTCTTTTTTGTACCCAGAAAACTGCGTACTTTGTTACTCCAAAAGAACTTTAACTTATTGCTTCCCTTTAAAAGACTTATTCAAAAGAGCTTAAAGCACATAGGAACATGGGTGATAACATTCTGTTATTTACCAGATTTTTTAACCATTTGCCAATTTACATTCATACCCATCATTTCTCATCCATGGTTTGAGTTTGAGGAGCAGAACAACAAGATGAAAGAACAATATAAAGTTGTAAGAAAACAATTTTCCCATGCTAACACCCAAACTTTAACTATCACTGTAAAAATACAGTACTTGGGTGTGTACATATTTTCCTTATAAAAAGCAGAGATACTTTCAGATAATTCTTATTGTGATTAAAAAAAGACCTGGAACATGACTTTGTTTCATCCTTTTTATCTGTGTTCTCTTGTCCAGGGTCTATTCCATACAAATTGTTAGATATTTGGGTCAATTTCAAGTGCAGTACACTGCTGTAACAGATCAAAAAATGTTGGTGAAGGGCTGCTCTGAAGTAGAAAAAAAACCTCAAATACCTTAGAACCCACATAGTCAGCTTTAGGGTGACCTTCTCCGTTATCTCACATAGACATAGGAATGGAGAGTCTGGAGTCAAGTAGGATGAGAGTTAATTTTCTTAACATATAAAAACTTTTGAGATACAAATAAATAATAAGGAATAAATAAATAATAAGGAATGAGAACAGAAATATAGAAAGTGTTCTCAAATAATTTCTATAGAAAAGTGAATGTGTCAATCAAAACTTCTTCAAAACCAGAATTTTGGTTTTAATTTAAAATTCGTTATTCTTCTAATGTTAAAATGATTAAGAGCCCAAAACAGAAAATTAGCACAAATAGTATTGTTTAGTTTTCATTTAGATAATATAGAAATGGATCATTTTGACAATAATTGCATTTTTTTCCTGATTTTGAGACTGAAATAATTGAGGAGTGATTCCTCACAAATCTTTTCATTTTTCACAAATTTCATTTCACAAATGGAAAACACAGAGGGATCCTCTGAGATCGTCTTAGACTAGCATGCAGATAAATATCATCATGCTGAAAAGATAACATAGAGCATTTCTGGACCATCTTCTAAAAATCCAGATGATGACCTTTAAGATTTCATCATTTTACCACTGTGCTAATGCAACCCCAAAGAGGTTCTTATATTGTCCATATCACTGTAGTCCGTATCATCTGGAAGTCCCAGAGCAGCACATTAAGTAACATGACTGACATTGTCCATGTGTTTTGTTCTTCCATTTTCTCCCCTGGGGGAGAAATGGGGTGTGCTGTTTTGTTTTGGTGTGTCATTTTCACACATCCATCGTCATGTAATACTCCTCCTTCTATTAGCTAACACTGGAGTTGTTGTGAGAAACAGACTTGCCATGAAACTGGTACAATCTTGACCAATCTGATCTCCTTTTATGACAAGATGACCCTCTTAGTGTATGAGGGAAAGGCTGTGGATGTGTTCTTCCTGGACTTTAGTACAGCCTTCAACATGATCTCCCACAGCATTGTCCTGGGGCAACTGGCTGCCCATGGCTTGGATGAACCTACTCTGTGATGGGTGAAAACCCAGCTGATGGCTGAGCCCAGAGAGTTGTAGCGAATGGAGTTAAATCCAGTTGGTGGCCAGTCACCAGTGGTGTTCCCCAGATGCTGGAGCATGTTTTATTTAAATCCACATCAATGATCTGAACAAGGGGAGTGCACCCTCAGTAAATTTGCTGATGACACCAAGCTGGGTGTGAGCACAGACCTGCTTGAGGGCAGGAAGGGTCTGCAGGGGGACCTGGACAGGCTGGAGTGATGGGCTGAGAGCTGTAGCATGAGGTTTAACAAGACCAAGTGCTGGGTTCCTGCAGCTGGGCCACAACAACCCCAGGCACTGCTACAGACTTGAGGAGGAGTGACTTGAGAGCTGTCTTGTGAAATGACCTGAGGGTGTTAACAGACAGCCGGCTGAACATGAGCCAGCAGCATGCCCAGGTGGCCAAGAAGGCCAAGGGCATCCTGGACTGTGTTAGAAACAGTGACCAGCAGGACCAAGAAAGCGATTGTGCCTCTGTACCCAGCACTGGTGAGGCTGCACCTCAAATACTGTGTCCAGTTCTGGGCCCCTCACTGAAAGGACATAAAAGTGTTGGAACGTGTCCAGAGATGGATAACAAAGCTGGTGAGGGGTTTAGAGAACAAGTGTGATGAGGAGTGGCTGAGGGGGGGATGTTTAGCCTGGAGAAGAGGAGGCTGAGGTGAAACACAGTCACCCTCTACAACCGCCTGAAGGGGAGCTGTAGTGAGGTGGAGGTCAATCTCTTCTCTCTAGTAATGAATGATAGAACACAAGGAAATGGGTTCAAGTTGCACCAGGGAAGGTTTAGGTTGGACATTAGGAAGAACTTTACTGAGAAGGTTATTAAGCATTGGAACAGGCTGCTCAGAGAGGTGGTGGAGTCACCATCCCTGGAAATATTCAGGCCTGGTAGTGTGAGGTTAGTGGTTGGACTTGATGATCTTAATGGTCTTCTCCAACCATAATGACTCTACGATTTGACAGTTCTATGATCTCACTTGTCTCAGCAGCACCCTGCTGTCAGCAGGCAGTAATACTGAAGCCATGGCAGAACCTGGCACATTCAGGTGGTGTGACTTTGCAGTGCTGAAAGCCACCAGGCTGATCTAGGATGTGTTTATGAGAATTCACCATGGAGGTGACCGTACTAGTGGCTCCATGCTTTAATTGCTAATGAACTGGCTAAATAGTGAAAAGAGCAGCTCTCATACCCCCACAGCTACACTGGTGGCATCTGCCTCACATCAGACATTTTCACTGCCACATCTCATTTGGAGTTACAGTAATCCCATTGCTATCCATCCAGGTCACAGGTACATGCGTCTTTTTGCAACACAAACAGGCACTGAAATGGCTTGTGAAGTAATTATTGACCCTTGGGGAAGAGAAGAGAGGAAGATGGCTTGCTGGGTTTCTTGTGTTTCTTCATAATATGTGTTCCAGTGACTTCCTTTCTCTGGAAAAGGACCTAATGAAATTCCTGGCTGAGTCTTCCACACTGCAACAACAGTATGTCTATTTATTTTTTTTTTTTTTTAATTTCATGCATGTGAAATAGATGAGAGAGATGAAAATGGTTCCTCCTCTGTGGGACACTGGCACAAATAGAGCATTGCCTTACTCAGTACTCTCCCTGACGTTAATGGTACTGCTTATGGATCAGGGGCGTTCCAATAATTTATTGTGACTGTAACTGCAGCTGCTTTACTTTTTCCACCACCATCCGATTCATATACATCAGGCAAATATAGAATGAACATATGGCCTTGCCTGTGTTTGCAAAAGAGAGTGAGACTGGAAGCATAGAGGCAGAGGTGAAATTATTTCCTAAGGACGCCAAGGAGATCAATGGGAGGTGGGGACTGAAGTCCAAGTCTTCTGATGGCCAGGTTACTGTCTTGTGTAATAAAGAAAAACACAGTGGCCAGATCTGGACTTCAGGGAGATTTGGGAAACAAGAATGGAAGGGTGAGAAACAAGACATGATGAGTGGTATTTTCAGATTCAAGTGAGACTATACAGCAGTGCATGTGGTCTCACAAGGAGCACAGGTAAACAGGACAGATCTGAATTAGGCTTCGATCACTGAAGGGTCCTTAATATTCTTGCCTCAGATGAAGCAAGCTTAATTTTAGTAGGAAAATCATAATAACTCTGTTCTGAGAAAGTGGCTGCAAATGATGGATTTTCTGTACTTAGAAATGACAAGGTTGAGTGGAAATGAAGCCAAAAATAAGTGATTAATACACTAAATGTCTAGAGGCTATTCAGGGTAAGTAGATCAGGCAATAACAAACAGGTAGAACTTTTCCATTGTACCCTGGTACTAGAGGGGCTGAAGCCTTTCCAGAGATGTTTTGACCAAGTATCTGATCTGTCATGTGAAAAGTGAAGCATGCTGGAGTCAGGCTCGACAGATTATGCATGAGCTTTCCTGTGCTTGTTGCTGCTTGCACCTGGGACTCTGCCAGGGAAGGAAGGAATGAAAACATCTTCACTTGTTATGGGCATTTCATAGGTGAGGAAACCTTGCTCTGGGTGTGGTTGGGAGAAGACTTGCAGTTGCCCTTTGTGTGGCAGTGTTTGGAGCAGGAAGCTTCCTATTGATTTCAGCATGCTGTGGTTCATGGCTGAGAGGAAATCTTGGGAAGTTTATCTGGCAGAATTAGTGGAAGTGGGAAGAGGTTATTTCTGCTTGATAGTGGAAAACAGGCTAAATCTGAAATGCATCCTTGTTGCAATGATTAGTTTACACTCTTCTGCTCCTGTGTTTGGCACGCTTCAGTCAGTGGTGTCTGTACGGTTGCATTGCTGTGTGTTCAGCACTTGCTTGGCTTATAGGGTATCTAGAACTGAGCTATCTGTAAGAAACTTTTTAGTGGAGAAAAAGCTGAGGCAGGCTGAACTAAGCTTGTCCTGACAGACATCCTTTGAACCCTGCTAGATTTCGTCCACAGATGTATTTGTATTAAAGGGCTGTGCTCCAATCTCTGAACACCCTACCCTTGCCCTTAGCAAGTCACTCTCTTACACTCTTCTAAACTCACATTAAAGGAAGGTCATGAAGAGAGGCAACGGCTGGAGAAAGGGAAGCAACATAAAGGAAAGTTTCCAGTGCAATGTCATGACCAAAAGGTCTGAAGTGATACTGTGATCTGTAAACAAGAGACTATTGAGAGAGATATTTTGGCCTCTCCAAAGTCAGAGACAGAATTCACAAAGACCACAGCAGGATATTTTTCCCTTCAGCCTCCCCTTCACCAGTATAATCTTCAGGACAGAACACAGGACATGTCTAAAATTAGAAGTTCCTAGTTACACTCAAGTAAAGGCCCACTGAATAAATCCTTGAATAAAACTGACCACACAGATTGTATTTTGGAAATGATTGGCTCTATAGTAGTAAAGTCCTTGAACTTTCTTTTTTTTTCCAGATTTTTAGTAAGTTAGGAATGAGAGGGCTGCAGGAGAAGGATGGGATGAGAGATTGCTTGTGTGCATCAGGGAGTAAGCTGCTTGCATTCGTTTTGTTGGGTTAGGAATTTGCTGTTGCCAAGTCCAGTCCTACGAGACGGTAGTGAACGGAGTTTCATTACTCTGATTTCTGTGTTAGAAAGTTAAAGCTGATTTGAGGAAAAGCAGTCCTCCAAACCCTGAACTACCACGTGCTTGTGGCGTGTAATACACGACATGGTGTGTTTAGAACCTTTGCTGGAGAGAAATAGTAGCAGTGAATATTGGAACATTCTACAGCTGCTAATGTAATCACTTTATTTATAACTGCAGTAAATTTGCTTGCTAAAGTGGGGTTGTTTAGAACTATTTTGCTGACAGAAACGAGGACAATATGAATATAAGTTAGCAATTTAAAAGCATGTGTTTTTTAAATAACAAAACAGAAAGAAGTTAATATTTAAATTATTTTATTTTGACAAGCCAGTGTATAGGGTTTTTTTTTTTTGTCTGTAAGACACGAGGCATCTGCAAAGTCTGACAGTAAACCAGCTATCATTTCTCATATATTTTAATTGGATTCAGTGCTGTTGATTTAAAGCAGTGTATTTTTTGCGTCTCATTAAAAGATGAAAGGCACTGTGAAAGCTGCCTCTTTACTTTAAAATAAATACTTCTTGGACATGGGTTTTTAGGTGGAGCAGCACAGGGAAATAAACAGGATTGAACTGTGTTTTTCAGAACCAAAATGTCTTTCCTGAAATCTAGCATTGCAAGGGATAAACTCAACCATGAACATTTTGGGGACAGGCATGAGTTACACAGTTTATCTGACCTCTCCAGTGCAGAGGACCAAGCAGTGCCTAGTAAAGTGCTCTCAGGCAGGATCTCTGTGCTGAGTTCCCTGATGAGTACTGCCATCATAAGGTCTGGCATTTGGGCTGCCTTCCTGGTTGGGGTGTAAAGAGGGATGGACTGGAACAAGGGGAGGATGTGCCAAATCTCTCTGTCTTCCAGCTGTTTTTTTGAGTAAAGAAGTCCAAAAAGGGTTGATTGGTGACTAAGTCAAAGCAAAAGCATCTCTAAATCAGACTGATGGCAGCACAACCCCTTTTTGCTTTGTTTTCTCTCACCTTTTATTTTCAGTGCTGGAAAGGGAAGACACTGAAAGTGGGTGTGCTTGGTCACTAAGAGGTCACATTTCATTTAAAGTTTGCTGACAATGTTTTAGAGCCAAACATGCACTTCACTGCCCACTTTACTCAGACGAGCAACCAGCTCTGAACCAAGTGTTACGTGCTTGAAATGTGTCGAGAGGCACCACAGTACCACACTGCTAAGCTTTAGGTTTAAGGGGTATCTTGTTCCTGGCTGGTTCAAAACATCAGCAGAGTAACCTCTCTCCTATCTATCTGTTAAAGAACAGTCTAAGGCCAGGTCTACATCATCTTACTTCACCCTGTGGGTATTTAAGTATGGGAGGTTGTAAATGAGGACAAACACAAACCCTCATTCTTAGTTCTATTCCTCTTATGGCTTACTGGAGTTGGTGGAAACTCACCAACGTGCATGAACTCTAGTTTAGCTCTTTCTAATAACTACAGAGGCATGACTCATTTTGGAAAGGTCAAAATCACACCCATTTACCCCATCTTCCTGCATCTGATGCACCAAAAGCTAAACACAGAAACCTCTTTCAGCACCAGTGACAACAAAATCTGTAAATTTAGCCAAGTTTCTGGCAGTGACATGGAGATGGAGCAGATCACTTAAACACCATTTTCCACCCTTGATTTCCACTTGTCCATTTTTTTCTGCTGAAGCCTGTGAACCAAATTGTTAATAGCCAGAGGCCTGGTAACTTGGCAGGTCTAAAAGAAGCTGGTGTGGGTAAGCTTGCATGGGCAAACCGCAGATTTGACATCTGGATTTTGATCAGATCTGAACAAGAATGTTAATGAACCGGCACAGGTATTTCCCACCGTTGGACAGTCATACTAAACATGCTTGGGGCTGGTTTATACCTTCCCGAGGAAAATAAGGAAGAAAGAGAGTGAGGGTGAGGGAAGAAGAGAGGCACCACTCCTTCTTTTGGATCTCTGATGAATTAAACCCCAAACTTCATTAAAGAATACATCTCTGTTCAAATGTCTTCTTCCAGATAAGAGACATGCAACTCAGGGGCAAGATGATGCTGAAACTCGCATACCTAATCCTGAAACAAACTTACACTGCAGATATTAACAGCATGGTTTTGCTATCAAAGAAAACGATGTTTCATCTCATATCTAACAATGAGAAACAGTATTATTAGTACTATTATTAGCAGATGTTATTTCAGTGTCTGTACCTATGAAGTGCTCATTCCTAAGCTTCTGGCATGGGATAGTTTGGTGAAAAACCCGGGTTAATTTGCTGGGCAGGTTCTTTAGTCATCCATTGTAAAAGCCTGTTTGCTTTTTCTTTCTTTATCACTTCAACATAGGTAGTTCTTGTAGAATCTGCTCCTAGAAAAGGTGCCTTGTAACTAACAACAGCAACATTGACGGGAAGGTCAATTATTTTTCTCTTTATTCATGTATTTTCAGTTTCTCTTTACTCACTCATGTGCTGGTAGCCCAAAGCAAGGTAGCAGTCTCATCTCGATACACATTTTACAAACATTAGAAAAACTATCCACACAATGATTTAGCAACCTTGATTTATGTCTTACTTAACAACCTTATGACCTTATGATGTGAAGGTCTGTAGTGGCTCAGTCCACCTCCAGTTACATTTGTCAATTAAATGCCTCTTAGCAAGCGAGGCTCTGAACTTCTGGCAAGATGCTGGGTTGCTTCTTTTCCCTTTGGCTGCCCTGTGGAGCATCAAAGCATTTTGCAAGAACACTCCAGTGGACTCCAGTGGACACATGAAGGCATAAAGAAAAGGCAAGACCGAGAAAAGTCAAAGCTGAACATTTCCCCTGTGTTCTGAGAAGGGAACTACGTCAAGTAGTCTTGCTTCTATGTGTCCCAAAGGCCAACCTGCTCCTTAGACCCAGCTCCTGTTTGTTTGTGAGATGTATTGCCTATACAGTTCCTCTTTGGTGCAGACCCAAGTCCACACTAAAGGAAATGAAAAGCTCCTGAGAGCATGAGAGTTTAGAGCAATTCTGCAGGTAATTGTCATGGATCTTGTGTGTTGAAATGGGTACCATGGACCTGAGATGAGCTCACAGGCATACAAAAGAACTGGGTCGCTCTGTGCTTCTGAGTTGATGTTGAAGTACGGTAGAGAAGATACGGCAGAGTTTCACTTCTACAGGAGAGAGCAGTGAGGATGACATGAGCAGGTTTCCAAATATCCCGGATGGAGAGTGTGATTTGCACATTCAGAGTTAACTGGCAGTGTGTAGCTAATACAGTTTGGAATAAACGGGCAATGTAAAATATACATGATCTGTTGGTTTCTCTGCACAGCAATTTCTTTGATGTTTGCTGTAGTGTCTATTTATAACATTTGTGCTCGCAGGCAGGACAACATGTGATTCCTTTTCCCCCCTACAGCAGCCCAAGGATTTTGTTTCCTTATTAGATTTTCTTTAAAATTAGGAGAAATGCAAGAAGAAAACCCTGACCCTTCGGGGCCAGTTGCAAAGATCCTTTGTGCATGTTTTCATGCTGCAGGTTGATGATCCAGTTACAGTTCCTATCCTGAAAAAAAAAAAGTCAAGACTTTATAACAAAGGAGACATGAGACAACACTTGTCCCTGGACAGAGGAAGAGGTCTTTTACCTCTATGCATCAGACTGTCCTATATGATGATGCCAATTGCCAATAGAAAATGCGTTTAGTGTGGGTTTTTAGTGCTGGATATCTCAAGTGTCAGATGAAAAAAAAAAAGTGATGGGTGGCAGAGGAATTGTTCTGTGTAATAGTTAATAAAAAAGGGGATTAAATTAAGCAACCAACCATGCCTCACCAGTGTTTTGAAGAAGATATCAGAATAGGAGAGTCGGGAAGAGGTGGGAAAATGCCCTTGCAGAAATTAATAAACAATAAATAAAAGTTGTGAATATGTTAAGGTGTGCTAGAAAATAGAAACAACAGTGAAAGGGCTGGGGCGGGGGGGAAGGAAAATAGTTTTAACAACAACATCAAAGCAAGATACACACTTAAGAATACTTAGAGCTTGAATGTATGGCTCTCCTGGGAAATGACACACGGGAGTTACTGCCAATAATGCCCTCTTCTGGCGATGCTATTGCAGCTAAGTCGGCGTGTCAGTCATCTCAGGACCCTGCCTTTTCAATGTGCAGGCTGGATTTAACTGTAGTCAGGGATAGACTTTTATCCGAGTTAAATGTCACAATCCTCTTTTTCCCCCCACCCCCCACCTCTGTTCCAAAGACTAGCTGTAGGTAAATTATTTTAATAAGGTAAGAGATACCACAGTACAGTTTTCTTTCCTTTCTTTTTTTTTTTTCCCTTACCCCAAATAATGCTCTCTATGTCATCTGTATATTTATGATAGCTCAAAGACATGGGTGTGTGGATCTAATTAAAAATGTGAAAGGGTTTAGCAGCCTGCTGCTTCCCTGTGAGTCTCTTGTTGCCAACTCTTGGCAGCTCTGCTGTCACTGAGCCAAATGTTTAGTCTTCAGCTGAACTACTGCCAGTGAGCTGCACTGCATTCTGGGACCATAGAGCCTCGAGGTACTGTGTTAAACTATCTCACATAAGGATGTGCAGTGAGCTGGACTTCATATTCAATCACCCAAAAGAAAAGTGAAGGAGAAAGCCCACTTTTGCCTGGTGAGCCGCGACGTCGTGTAAGGCGCAGTGACCAATTCCTTCAGGATTTTGCGTCACGGAAAACAAATAGTTTTGTGAGGTGGATCAAGCATTTTTTTAATGTGCCTGTGTAGCAATGGCAGTAGTTATATTTAACTAATTTACTTTAAATCAGGCTGCTCTGGATGTGGAATTAGAAAAAGAAGTATCAAAAAAAACACCCTGGCTTTCTGCAATGGGAGCTTGGCCCTCTAGTCAACACCTCACGCTAAATAAACATGTTCTGACTCATCTCCAGGTACCCATAGCAAGTACAGGGCAGTTTGGTCCAGAGGAAAGAAGTTTGGCATTGGTACATTCCAGCCAATAGCAGGAATGCTGTGTTGATAGAAACACATTTAGCACGGTCACATTGCTTAATCAATTCAGGTATAATGTAGAGATAGACAGGGTTATAGGCTAAGCTGGCCTGTAGGCTTTGATCAGCACTCCAGCTCACTTAGGGCTTAGAGTGGGCTGGAAGAAGTGCCAGATCTCACAAGTCAATGATGGATTTGCAGCAGATCAGAATTAAACTCTCGTTTTAGCTGTTCTCCCTGCACTCTTTTCTGCAAGGGAAATTACTTCAGCTAACAGCAAAGCGCTGTGTGTCTTGCCAATATTTTCTTTCTCTTTTCTGGCTCTCCACTGTCCCATTTCTATCTTTTGTTTTCATGCCTCTACCTTCACACCACACACTTCCTTCCCTTCTCACCTTCATTTTCACTCCTCTCCTAGGATTTTTTTTTTTTTGCCTCATCTGCCTGGATTTCACATCAACTTTTGTTTCCCCTTAACTTTTACTGTGCTCCTCTACAGTTTCTCTTCACTGTCATCACGTTCTGCCTGGGAGAATGAATGAGACACCTCTAATGTCAGTCCAGGGACTTCACCAATTCTCTTGCACTTTGTTTCTGGAAATATCTTTTTGGTGTGTTTCCAAAAGCAGCACAATGGCAAATAATAACTCAATGCTTCTGATTGCACCGTTGCTCCAACTCTTAACATTGGGTATTTGAGAATAAAACTACAGTAAAAAAATGTTGGCTTCATATCAAATACTTGTCTGCAGCCATTCATAATGCTAACTATAGATTAGACACACAGCACTGAAGGGGCAAAGGGAGAGAGAGAAAATAAACATTTACACTAATGATCACGCATTTTTGGTAAAAAGGCATTTTAAAAAATAGAAGCAAGTGTGCAACACACCTGAACTCTGCCTCTTTCATCTTTCCTCTGGGGTCCTTTTTGTTGCAGTGGGCCAGCTCTGAGAAGGAGGTAGGACTCAGAAGCCGCTTGGCATCCAGCCCAGGCTTTGTGGGCCACTGGAGAGATGGATAGCTAGGTGCAGAAGTGCCCTGAGGCAGGTGTTAAAATGTTGTTCTTAGTTCCTTGGTGGTAATCATTGCAAAACAATCCTGTCTGCTCTATTCGTATCAACAAGCTGCTTTCCCTGGCTCGTTGCTTAGAGACGGGACTGTTGCTTACAAGTTGCTTAGTGCCTTAGACTTTCATAATTTATAACTTATTATCTTAGCATAAAAATTTGTGGTGTGGGTTTTTATTTTTTTCCCCACCAACAGAATAATTGTCACATTAAACAAAGGTCATGTATCTACCAGAGCAGCAGTTGCTCTTATAATATACTTTGCCTTTGTATGGGTTTGGTTCTGCGAAAAGAAAATGCTATTATAAACTGAAGATTAATATCATTTTTGTCCATTAACTTCTTGCATTATATGTCTGGTTAGGTCAATGGATTCCCTCAAGATTTCTCCACTATTGAAAACATGTTTCTGTCCAACCAAGAAGGAAATGAATTGAAATGATTTCAATTATCACATGAAAGACGGCGTCTCTTCTTGCTCTACACTTCAGCACCTAATAGTTCAACTCATCAATCCTACTTTCACGAAGTTCAGTGGTAGAGTTGTTTAACCGATGCCAGAAATTACTCTTGTGCATTAATCTAGCTTTGTGAATATACAAACCTTACCTTGCTGAAGTGTTTTGCACTTAACACTAGTTAAGTATGAGAGTAATTTGCAGACTTGTTCAGTTGCAAAATAACTCTGTCACAGTTCACCAGTTTAAAGGACAAAAAAAAAATAGAAAATATGTATAAAATATGATTATACTCCCTGGTGGAAATTAATGTCAATCTGGGGGTAGGAGTTACTTGACTGTTAACAGAAGAGCTGTACATTCAGCCGGTGGCGTGGTATTAAACTAAAGTGTACTTAAGAGCTCTGCCAATACACAGCCATCAACTACATTGCTACTGTAAATGCCTTAGAAAATAAAGGCAAAGTTACTTTTTTCCCAAGTTTCAGTGAGTTATTTAGGCTAGTTGGAACCAAGAATTACATCATTCAGAGCTGTAGAAGTGGTTATGGAAATGGCTTGGTACAGATAGTGCTCCCCCTGCAAAGCTTGTGAGGAAATGTCTACTCAGCAAAACCAAGGTGTGTTTTCCAGCATACCTGACCTGTTTCCATCCAGCAACAGCAGTGAAGTTGTGTTTGCAAGCACTTTTTGTGTCTTCTTAGGACTCCTTGAAACCTCTGCTTACCAATTCTGATGTAAATAACTCCCCCTCATACAGTTACTTGAGCAAAATAGGGCACAAAACAAAACCAAGAAAAGCCTAATTGAGTTACTCTTCTGTTATTTATGGAATTTGAGTGATACAGAGTTAATTTGAGGACTCTGAAGAGGACATCCTTCTGTTATTTTCCTTCTGTATGAACATCTTTGGCAGTGGTACCTCATTTCCCTGAGAACTGGGGCACTTTTTATACACATGCAGGTGTAATGCCATGAGACATACCTCTTTTATATAAGTCCATGTGACGTAATTATTGCTGCTGCAGCCATTCACTCAAACATCAGAAGAGATGAATAGGGAGGAGGAATATCATTTATTCATTAACCTTCCAAGCAGGACACTCTGTTGACTTTGTACATGCGTCACAGTGCTCCATGAAACCAGCTGAAGGATATTTAGGCCAAGGAAAGGGTGGACTTACATCCCTGCAGTCTAAAGGACGGATCTGTTACAGAAAATTCTGCCCAAAGTCTCCCTCAAAACCAATATGTATTTACCCTGGTTTATTTGCAAGGGCTTGGTGGGGATTAATAAGTGTCAAGAACCACTCACAGTTTCTAAGGTGACATAAATAGGGAAATGCACCAACAGTGAAATGTCTACAGATGGTGACCTGATCCTCTGAAAGAACCATTAGGAATACTGAAGGAAGGTTTCCTGGTTTTAAACTCTTGTGGTTATTGGGAAAAGAAATGGATTTATGATTGCTGCTACAGTTTAGGTTCTTGGGTGAGCAATAAGCACCTTGGAAATCATTGTAAAACTAGAAAAGAAATAAGCTGGGAAAAAAAAGTGTGGTTAGGTGGCGAATCTACCATTGTAGTCCTTAGTCTGGTGGGAGAAAGGATCAGAGATACAATCTTATGAGTAATTCTGCTGAAACCCGTATGTGAAAACATCCGAAAGTTCTCGAGGGATTGTCATCAGTTGCTCACTCAGGTACATCAAGTCCATAGTCTAATCTGGAGCTTCATCTCTGGGGCTCTGCCAGAAGTCTGATAAATTATTCTGCCCTACAAAATCAATGTGCATTCAACAGGCCAGATCTTGGGGTTCAAAAAGGAAGGGCTGATGGATTGTTATCTAGGTACAGTTCATGCATGAATAGGTTCATTTGTATTTATTAGGACAGTAATAACTGGTTAAACAAGTCAGGTGACCTTTTTAGATTAAATAACCATCAGAAAGTGAGAATTTCCTGAGTTTTCAACAGGTTACTTTGAGCATTCCTCAGACACTGATAATTTTAAAGGCTTTGGGGTGGTGTTTTTCTCTTTTATTTCATCCTTGAGTTTTTTCCTTATCCATCTCTTGCCATTTTTGGACTGAAGTCTCATCATAAACTGTAGAGAGGAAATCAGTCTGAAGGACCGTAGTGGAAACACACTGTTGTATCAAGCATGCCTTGCTGGCAGCTTATAACTTTTGGGTGAACAAAGGAAATGTGTACCTGTTGTGTTTAGATGCTCTGCTTTCACAAGCAGCTAATGTTATTTATCTAAAGTCAATCAAAACCTTGCTGAAAATCAAAACACTTTGTAAATGGAAGCGTTTGGTTGAAGTTCTGCTTTAATGGATCGACAAAACAAAACTGAAAATACAAAGCTCATCAGAAATCACAGCTTCTTAATCACCTGGTTAATTTTTCTGAGAGGTTGCTGTTCTCCTGAGAAGACACGTGGGCTTAGGCTGCCCAGCAGGAGCTCAGTATCTTGAATGCTCAGGCCCCTCTTCAGCGAAATGCTTGAAGAGTATGAGGGAGGGCTCTTCCCTTACTCCCTTCTCAGGCAAAATGCCCACTGAATTCAATAGAATTTTTTCATGACTAAGTCAAGCAGCATTTGGCTCTGGAAGGCCACAACAAGATTGAACAGACTTGGTTCCCAGTAATGGTGTCCCATTGTGCTGCGGTATGATAGAACATGCAGTGCTGGAGTGCATTCTGTCAGTGCCTCTGACTTCCAGAGGATATTGTACTATCTCATTATTGTAAACTAGAAGAAAGGGTAGAATTAGGACTGGAGATTGTTGTAGGGTTTGTCAGCAGTATAAAAAAAAAAAGCAAAGAAATGTGGCCATTGTGAACCCAGGATATTAATAGCTTTCATTTGTTCTGTGAACTGGCTCTAGTTCCAAGCAAGTTGAGGCAGATTACATGTTTCTTGGTGGTGTCTAGTGACTGTATTCTCACTTATGGATACATTACCAAAAGTCTGACTAAAAAGACCCAGCTTGCAAGTTGTTGATTTTCTCCTCTAAGGATGTAAGTGATTCACCTTTCCCTGGTTTCACCGATTCTACAAAGCTCATGTGTTGTGTTGGATTTGAGGAGTGAGGCATCCAAAACAGGCATTGCAAAGCAACCTGAGGTTTTGGCTTAGGCAAGAGGGTAAAGCCTGGTGTATTCCCTGCTTCAGCTTTGTGCAATCCCACCAGTGGACACTGGACACTTCTGTCATAGCAACATGCAGCACTCTATCAAAGAGTAGTCCAAGCTCAGGTGACCCAGAAATCTTACGTGCCTTGCAGCCTGCAACCTCCAAACCCTTTCTGGAAGGGCACCAGAGCTGACACAGCAGATGTGGGCCCCAAGTTGTGAATACCATACGAGGGAGCTGTGCCCATTCACGTTGCTGGCTGCCCTGTGCCTTGGGCTTAGGCCAAGAAGCGGCTTGAGCCGTGCTTTCTTCTGGGCATGACTCAAGCCTTATGCCTGGTCAAAGGCTTTTGTCCATACAACAGAAGTAGAAAGTGAATATGGACGTAGACTGGGTTTTGAGTGAAACATGTTTTCTCAGCATATGGTTTAAACATGGCCAGTTTGCACCTACAAACACATGTCTTCCTTGCTGAAACGAATTCTAGACAAGATCTTTCACAAATCCTGGGCATTATGGTGTAGCCAGTTTGCTCTGGACTTCTAAGAGATACTTGCTGAAGAACAAGTGAGTCTGTCTTTGCTAGGTCACCCTGGTACAAATAGAAACAGATACCAGATTAAGGGGTATCTCGGGAAGATATTAGATGTCCTCGTGACCTCATCTCCACTGTGGCCATCCTCACCTGTGGGTTTGATTATTTGCAGAAGGTCCCAACAGGCACCAGCCCTCAGAAAGCTGGAACCTGCCTGTTGGAAAAACCTCTGTAGTCAGAGGACTTGGGGAATCCACATGATTTGTATGACACCTCATTACAAATAAAGATCTGTTTGTCCTGTTTGGTGCATTTGTCAATTGACACAGCTCTTGCTCATCTCAGGTCCAAAATAATTGCATTTGTAAGTCCTTTGACACACACAGAATTCTTCTGAAAAATACCCTGAGGGGTAATTTATACAGAGTCTATATGGTCTATACAGCATGTGTGCATGAGCGTGCACACACACACACACACACACAATTAAAATGTTGGCAAGCTGAGCAGTGCAAAGTACCCAGTCTGCAGTGAAAAACCACGAGGGCATGTGTGACTTAGTGGTATTGTTGAAAAGAGAACCCCCAAAACACCTCTGCATTTACAGCGTCTCTGAGGCTGTCAGCAGTACCTGGATGGCATAGCATGAACTTTTGTTTGACACAGACCTGTCTCTAATGTGCATTAGTAATTGATATTTATAGGGAAATGCATTAAGAGTGATGTGGGTATGGGCACTACTATAAAGCCATAAATATATTTAGCTAGTTTTTATTGTTCCTTAAGGTCAGTCACCAGAGACAGGGAATAATACATATTTGATATGAATAACATCTGTACTTGTGTCTAAATTGAGGAGGAAACGCATCTGCCTTCGGTAGATCTCTCTTTTTAATGTTTTAACCTGCAAGAAATGCACATTAATAGCAGCTTCTTCCCCGAGGAAGGTTTTGAACTGGAGTGCTTGAGAAGAAACTTACAACAGAGCAGCCTAAAGTGCCACCCAGTCCCTTTTAATTAGCACATATAAGTCCCCCTACATCCAAGATATGATTGAGAATTTCTGCCATTTCATTTTAATATCAGTGTTATATGCTAACGTTTGTCAGACTAAGCTAAAAAGCCACTTCTTTTTATGTTGTTTCCCACATGCAGAGCAGACCTCTTACATTTTTGTTGGCTGCTAATGTACTGAGCGTTTTTTGGCAGCGTGCGGTTCTGGATTGAAGCCATGCATGCAAGTCTTCCACAGTAAGTATGGCCCAAAGGATTAGAGATCAATGGATTTAGTTATCTGGTGAAGTTCCCCTGCCTCTCTGGTGCTATTAAAAGGTTTTGCTATTGTAACGAGCACCAGAACTTTTCATTTTAAACTTGCCCGACTGAGGCTTCCACTTAAGGCTGCAGAGTGTAAGAAAGTTACCGGCCTTCTGCAGGCAGCTTTACTGTCCTGCCACTGAAATGCAAGTCCAAGAAAAACCCCAAAGAGATACTTCATGCATTTGAAGACAAAAATTGTGCATAAAGAGACGGGGGCAGGGAGAACCCTACCATCGCTGTGTGTTTTCTCAGTGTAATCAAAGGAAGCTGTCTCAGAGAAAATTGCCTTCTAATTAGTTCATAATCAAATCCTGAGAAATGGGATAGACACTGTTTGAAAAAGTCTGTTGTCTGAAGCACCGCAAGCTTGAGGGAAAGGAATCCTCGGTCCCAAGAGCTCAGGGGCCTCCAAACCACAGACCTGGCCCGTGGCTGGGCTGCTGCCGGCTGTTGGCTGAGGACTAGTGGACATTGCCTATTGCTCCCTGCTCCACCACTGGCTCCAGGGCTTGTGTGTGTGCTGTTCAAAGCTACTGATTCAGGCCTCAAAATACCCAGTTCCTCCCCCTTCCCTCCGCAAGGCAATGTGAACAGCTGCCACGGAGATTTTCTCTGTAGTGCATGTGTGGAGATTCCTCCTGTGTTTGGCGTCTCCGTACAGCAGAGACGTATCATAAAGCCCTTCAGGATTTGGCCCATGCTGTGTGTGAATATCTTGGCTTTCAGGTTTCAGGGACTAAGCAGTTTTTTGTTTTCTTTTTTTAACCATGGAGCTTCCTGAGGAGAGGAAAAGGCTGAACCTGGCTGATGTAGCATTGTCTTTTTTAAGGTGAACAGCTTCTTCCAGCTTGAGCCATAGGTTGAGGCAGTATCAGTTCTGTCTAGAAACACTTTGCTGTCCAGAGCTGCAGTGTATTTATGAAATTCTTTGCTGCTGAAATGACCAACAAACATTAAAACAACCCCAAATCATACCTAGATGACCCTCCCAGCCCATGGTTAAAGAAAGAATCACTGACAGCACCAATCCACAGCTCTTATCTCAAAATCTCATCAGGGAAACAGACAGCTTAGCTCAAACAGTAGCAGCTCAAACCAAAATACAGACGTGCCAAAGGAAGGACAATGTATAGTTGGCATATAGAAGGCAGCAGTCCTGAAGAGGTGATCTGGTTTGGATAAAAAGCTCACTGCTGATTTCAGGACTTTGCTGCCTATGAAAAGTACCCTCAATTGCCAGCTGTCCTGAAAAGCTCTTGAAATATAGTAAGTGTACCCAGAGACAGAATATCAGGCTCCCTAGGGAAGTTCTGTATTGCAGAGAACAATTTCTAAATGTATTTTTCATAAGGGCAGCCAGATAAAATAAGAGCTAATCCAAATACAAAACTAAGTCCAAAACCTTTGTGAGAGTTCAGATACAAGCCCCCTAACTTACTGTCGAGGCTCCTCTAATTTTGCTACTGTCCTAGACTTCTAAAAAAAACCCCTGTCCTTCAAGCATCTGCCTTTCCAGTATGATACAGGTACTTTGGATCTTCCATTCACGTGGGATGAAATTCTGGATCCAAAAAACTTCTGAAAGTTCTGCAGTTTTAGAGGTTTACCCTTCAGTGGTTTCTAGGTTTTTATATGTGTGCTGATTGACAGTGAAAACACACCCAGAAGTCTTCACACTCATTTCCATTTCCAGATCTTTCTGAAGGTCTGAACACTGTTGCACATGTGTACCGTGTTAAAACAACTACCTTTCCTGTAGCTAGGGTGCACTAACACAGTTTTACTCGTGACAGCCTCTGCTACTGCAGCGGATTTGAAGCCAAGGAGGAAAATGGGGATCTGAATTTTCTCAAAACTGAAGCTGGTCTGTGTCCAAGGTTTTCCCCAGTGCAGTATAGATGTAGGAGGCAGCCAAATACCTCAGATCTGAATGCTGCCTTCTTGGGGGAGCAAGCATGCCCTGAAGTATCTGTTTCTGGCCACGTTCCTTTCCCATTTGTGTTCCCATTCCCAAGGCAGTACCCAGCCTGTTACAGTGCACTCATGTTCATCATCTGCAAGTGTCTTCAAGTAAAAGTTCCACCACTCTTTTCTTAAGTGGTTGGCTTTAGCCTGTCCTAATCAAGTTCACAAACACCTATGTTGACTTTCCTCTTTTTGATCTTTGTGCTTGCTCGTTATCTCTTGCTTTTACTGCAGTAATCTCAGAGTAATGAACGAGGCAAACAGACTTGAGAGATGTGCAGCACTGTCAGAGTGTACAGGAGGTGACAAAGGAAAGTCAGCTGCAGTCTGCCTCCTCACCACTTAATCCAGCACGAGTGCTGCTAGAAGTGCAGAATTAGGGCCATGCTGTGGTGGCCAGAAGTGAGGTTATTACATGATCTGTACAATCATAAAGGATTCTTTCTGTTTCCTCATTAAGGTGAGAAAATGTAGCTCAAAAAACCAAAAAAAAAAAAGCATATGTAATGTTATCTAGCACCAAAGGATTAATGACAAAAAGGGTTGTCTGTTCCTTTACTAAATGACATCAACAACTTTCAGGGCTTTTTTTGTTTCTTACTTACCAGTGGAGGAATTGTGTTTAGCTTAAAACATTTCTCAACAGCTTACAAAGAAAACAAATCTAGAAGCAAACGTCCAAACCTGTTTTCTTGTAGTAAGTGACTCATACTGATATTATTCCCAGTCCGTGTTTATATGTTAATGTAATCATACCTATGTCCTTCCCCTCATTTCCCAGCATGTCTTCTTTCACTACTCTTCTTGTAGCACTCCCCAAAGGTTTGCCTGTATCAGTCCACAGTGACTGATTTACACACTAGAAAGTCTCTGAAAACATAAAGATGCATCATGCATAGCAGTGCCTCAGTTTAGAGCAGGGACATGCACAAATTAATTCCCATGATATTTATGGGAACTTAAACATGGAGGGGCAGAGAATTAAAAACAGGGATGCTCCCTAGCAAGCGGGGAGACTGCTGGATATTATACTCCCTTGGATGAAATCTCACCAGGAAAGCGTTTGGAGCCTAACCCTAGACTTCACATGCCAAGTTCTTCAGTCTGGTGCTATTCTAGATGTACCAGTCCAATCTGTGGCAGTGCGTGACTCAGCCAGACCTCACACAGCTGAACTGAGCTTGGAAGCCTCTGCTTATGAATTCCTGGTTTAAACTTCACTTTCTCTGCCTGTTTTCTATTAGCTCTGTGGGTTTTCAGGCTTTTATGGCAATCCTCTGACTGAAAATTACTGCTGCCCAAGACAGCCTGACTGCCAACAAGGTTGCAAACACAGAAGATCTTTTTCAGTAATCCTCTCAGGCATGAAAGGTTGGTTATTTTCAAACTTTTCATTAAATGTACATTTCTGAAAGCTGAAACGTTAATTTCCATACACTTCTCCCTCTCTCTTTTTCCCTCTCCCTTTCACTTACTCTCCTTTTTAAGCTGACATCAAGAATTCAGACACAGAGAGAGAGAGAGAGTACAAATATATTTTTCATGTAACTCTGCTGAAGTCAAGGAACTTACACTGAGGAAAATCTGGGGCCGCTCTGTTTATTTTCTTATTCTAGGTTTGCTTAATTTCATGCCACTTAAAATTACATTTAATTGCAACAGTTCTCTATTTCATTTACAGTCACACTCCTTTCCCAGCATGTTCCCCAGGACATTGGAAGCAGAGAAAGGCTGAATCAGTTTGGAAAAATGTGAACATTTCTGAATGTGTGGACACTTCTCACTTCTCAAGTGTGGGAGGAATATTTTACTGCCTACTTACCTATCACTCAAGTATCCCAACCAGGTTAATGAAGCTTATTGACCTTAGGAATAATTAGCTGAGAAGAATAATGCTCTTCCTGCCTCAAAATGCACATTGACTACCATGTAGGCTTTTTTTACTCAGGTATCACAAGCCCAGGCTAAATCCTCTGAGCAGCTGGCTCCTTCGGTACTTGAATGATCTGAAGTTGTGTTACTCACAAACAAAACTACTCATGCAAAACTTTCCCTCTTTTCCAGTCACATTTTGAAACAGCAGCTTGTACCATATGAGACATTTGTCCTCTGAAAGCTGAGGCTGGGAGGTATGGCCAGCTCTGCCCAGGCTGGGGCAAAACACAAACTGAAACGGTCTCTGTGTGTGTGTGCTTGGCACTCATCAGCACAACTTCTTGGACCACATTCACATTTACTTTCATTTGCAAATTCAGTAAACACTCACACCGTGGAACTTAATTCCTTTGCAAGTTCATGGCCAGCAAATTTCAGTGTCACACACAGGCATTCACATGCTCCAGTAGTCACGTAGGAGATCGCTGGTTCACCAAGGAGCAAAACACTGCCACGTGACTCGTGGAAGCACTCATAACTCGGTAACACATCTTGAATACTGTATATGGAATACTTGGAGGCAGCTGTTCATGGTTAACCCAGAAAGGTTTTAAAATATTTACATTCTTCCTCGTGGCCCTCTCGTTCAGCAAGGTACACAGGCATATGTCTCACTAAGAAAATAAATAGTAGAGCATGGTAGGAAAGCATAGTGTGGGGAGTAGCTGAGATCCTTCACTTCTGTCAATGGATATCCCCTTTCAATGGGTAGATGGAAAGAAATTTGGTTGTGGAAAAGTTATGGGAAGGGAGAGGACAGTGGCCTGGGAGTGGAGTGCTGTGACCTGTTCACAGATCAGTGCTGGTCCTTAGAAATGCGGGATAAGTCACACAATGAGTGGAAAGGTACTTTTGAAAGAAGTCCCAGTTTAGCATGTTTTTATGCTGAAACCTTTTGTTGCAAATGAGTCTTGCTTGTGGATTTTTCATGAGAAGGCGAAGAAGATGCAGTCATTGGATGAGTTATGCATTTCAAATTATTTGCTCAGCTCACTGCAGGGTGAATTGATACACTGTAGAAATCCATATTACATCTATCTCACCTTCCTGTAGCTTTGAGGATACATGGCAAAACAGCTTTGCTTAATGCCATATTCATGTGTCCTATGGGAGGAAAATGGTGGGTTTTTTTTGTTCTTTTTCTGCATCTGTGTGTTCATTACACACACACACAAACAGAGAAGCACTGAAAAATGAAGAGATACCCAAAAGCAAAGCAAACTGAGTTGGAACATGTCTGTGAATTTGTTTGCAAACCTATGACAGTGAACAAGTCTCAAAAAAAAAATGATACAGCTATGTGAGACTGCAAAGTTTTGGAGAAGTTCTTTGAACACATGTAAACATGATGTGTGCAGGCAAATGTTTAACTTGCCTTTTTTTACTTCTACAAATTATATTATGAAATCAGATGTCTCCGACTTCTTAGGAATGTCAAATCAATGTATTCCTTCAAAACAGATAATTGCAGGGAAATGCTCTGCTTCTCAGCTTCTTTAGTTTTGATTGTTCCACTTTCAGACTGATAATGATCAGACACTTCAGTTGTTTTAGCAGTTCATTTGCATAATACAGGTAGTTTGGGAAGCATCACCTGCAGCCCCAAATATAGTGTTTTAGACACTGCAGACTCTGAGCAAAAAAAAAGAGAAGCAAATATATTGAGTTTATGCAACCAGAGGACAGAGACAAGTCTGGTGCTTTCATTCACTGCCCTTTGATCACAGGGACCTACATTTTAATCCATCCTAGGCAGAATCATGGAAAATGTATTTGATCTGATAGCTGTATCAGCACTACTTTAATACACTTTTCTCTCAGATTCTGGGTTTGAAGCATCTAGATTTGAAACGTCCTTCTGGTGCCAAAAGAGATTGAATTTGACAGATTAGGATTTATGAGCACTGCTAACACATAGCAGAGGTCATCTGATATGGTCACTCCTATATTGCTCCTAGGAGAGAATGCATTGTAGTAGTTTGGAAGTAGCAGTATGGAAGATATAGTGTGTGTCTTGTTACCACACACGTAATTAGGATCTTAATGAGAAGCCTTCTATTAACATCATATTAGGACTAGTGACCTAGAGTGATACAAAGTCAATGGAGCCATTACGTCGTCGTGTGCCATACTGTACAAAGTCCCACTGAGAGCCACAGAATATTGAAGGGCCATCCATACGATGCCCTCAGGGTCCATTCTCCCTTCAATGCATATGTATAACTCTCATTAATGTTAATAGAAGTTACATCTGAATAGTTAGGGGAGAACAGACCCTCTGTTTAATGTGAAAGTGTACTTGGAGGTGATTCCACAGAAGATTTGGGATCCAAAACAATGTCAAGCAAGTTGCTACAAATGAATGGGTGAGCACCAAGTGAAATCAATGGGACATGGTACACAGTCCGTGCCCAAAATGTCCCTCCCTCCAAACCTCAAAAAAGGTCTGTGACATATTTTTTAAATGGCTACCTAAGCCAAACCTGTCACATTCTTTCTTTGTCCCATCCTATTTATCAAATACCTCAGGAAATGATCCCTCTTTTACAGACAAGAAACCATCTCACCTAACTTTCATAAAGATCTGTTTAATCTATGGATCATGGCTGACTGTGGCTAGGAGAGGTCTATGAAGTCATGCATCATCCATGGCACTGTTAAATCACCATGAGTGTGAGTGAACAAGTCGTCATCCCCAGGGCTTTACCTTATAGCTCTCTTCTGTTAACACCTAGGCAAGGCTAGTGATGAGCCACTCACTGTGTGTAGCAGACCACCTTGGAGCTATGACAGTCCCAAGGATAGATTTAAATTAGTGAAGGATGACAGAATGGGAAGGTACTCTACTGCCAGCCTTCTCCTTACCTCACCATCATATCTGGCAAACATCACTTCTTTTAAGTATCTTCCCATCCCTCAGGCAACAACATATCTGTGATTGCTCTATGACCATTTTATCTCTTATCAGACCATTCTGACTCACCCTGGCCTGCTCTGCGCCTAGAAGCATGTTCCCAGGAAGCAGGGACTAGTCATCAGCTTCAGCACACCCAGGTTCAAAGAAACAGTTAACACCCCTGGGTGAGATCCTCTTACCGCTTGGGATAGCCTCCGTGCATGAGAGCAACCAATAAGCCTGCTGCCATTGTGAAGCTCAGCCCCTGCACATTAACACAGAGCTTTGAGGGCTATACAAGTTGTTACCTCATTGTCAGGCTTTATCTTTAGTTTTTTCTCATGCAAATACACACGATTGTGAAAATGCAGCCTGGCAGACAGCAATGTCTGCGACAGAAGATTCAATTCTAGAAGCAGGAACTTCCACTACAGTTAAGAAAGAGAAATGCGTGGTTTGGAGTTTGTCAGTGTCCCACGTGCTTGTGCTGAAAAATATATGCAAGACTGAAATCTTTTAAACAAAAACCAGTTGAAGAGGACAAGGACAGCATATGTACGTGTGTGTGTGTGTGTGTGTGTGTGTGTAGATATCTGCATGCTTGGTCAATGTGTGTTCATAGCTTTACTTCTCTCTCTTTGCATTACTATACCTTTAGGTATATGCAGCTAGTGTGTGTATATACCACATTTAGTTTAAAAAAAAAATAAAGACTTCTATTCATATCTGCCTTGATAAATGCATAAATGTACAGACAGTTTCTTGGCCACAACTGCTGCATGCTTGACAGATATGGTCACCTCATACCAGACCTCACCTAGACCTGGGGCAAAGACAAATCCAGTTTGATTGATTGGGATATTGTGTATTCATTCATTAGTCCAGGCTTTGGCAGACAAGACCTGGCAGGTATCTTCTTGTAAGCAGACGGCTTTCCTGGTGTGGTCTTGGCTTTTCTGGCAGCTTAGCTGTGAAATTTTATACACTTCTGTGGCAGGGATTAAGGCTATCAGGACTCCAAGATTTCTCATCTACTAGACAGCATATGCAGACTGAACCCTCTTGCTGTATTCCTTGTCCCCAAGAAAATGAAGTCTGCGTTTGTGCCGTTGGGTTTTCCTGTGTGGGGTGGCCTCGGGGCCCCTCCTGCAGTTTCTTTTTTATACAGAAAGCACCTGGAATTTGCAGCAAGTTTCATCTAAGAATCTCTTCTAATTGATTTCAGCACAATCCCCAAAACCCAATCTGGCTTTTAATATTCCCTCCAGAGAGGGGATAAAAACATAAAAGAGAAGCAAAAGAGATGACCATAAACCAAACCCAACCTTCCAATGGTAGCGCATGGTTTGTGAGTCCACTCTGCATCAGAAGTAAAGGTTTCCAGGCTTTAATGATATCTCATCCTTGAGGCTGGCATTAAGATGTATAAGCCGAAGCACTTTGGCTGCTGAGGCAGACAGCAGAGGAAAACACAGCTCATATTGGCCATTTAAAAGTCTTTCTTCATTCATTATTTTCCCTAGGACATAAATCCACCGCTTTGTGACCTCGCCAGCAACGTCAGCTGGATCACACGGTGGAGGACAGGATTTGTGCAAAGTGAGCAAAGTTCATCACTTAAAAAGGGCCAATGAGACCAAATTTAAGTGTTCTCAATTCCTGTTTTCAGAAAACCCACTTTATAGTATTCAGCTGGCAAAAAAAAATACATTCACATCCACTAGAAGTCTCTTTATGTGTTGCCAGTGTGGAATGAAATGCCTTATTAGAAGGAAAAATCGGGGCTAGAGTTTTGAAGTGGTTTACTATAGGTATAGATTTCTGAGTTGTGAATGGCAAAATAAAAAGAACAAAAACCCAAGTAGAATAAATATGACTCTCCCTTTTGAAGAAACAGTTGATGTGAGTTATGCACTTACACTTTTAAAGTGTTCAGATACACTGGGCTTTGGGAAGGGAAGCAGAGCGTGTAAATGCTGCTGATCTGCTTAGTTTTTATTATTCAGTCAACATGTAGTCTTTGTTTTTAATTAAATAAAGCTGACAGTGCTACAGTCTCTTCAGTCCCATCCGTCCAATGCCAGATCAGAACTAAGCAGTTTTAGGCTCTGAACCTGGAAAAGCTCAGATCCATGCTTGACTTGATAAGTACGATTTGTCTCATTGCCTTCAATAGATTGTCTTTAATACAGCTTCTCGTTCTGCTGGAAGTTCATAAGTAATTACAAGCACAACAAATGAATACGTTTATTGAGGTCACTATGACATGGCAGAGGAGAGATCAATATTCTTTTGAGGAGACTCGGAGTTGCTGCATTATTATTAAATAATTAAAAATTGCTAAATGATTCATGCTCTGTTTTGCTTTATTTGCTCCATGTTGAACAGGTTGAGTTTTCTGTTACTTGAATAAAGACAGCTACATGTCCTGGGAGAGCACAGCTAAAATTATTGTGTAGTGTTACCAAATAAAAGATCTGATAAAACAGGCCTTTTGCAACTGCTCACTGAACACGTTTAGTTTCTAGCAATGGGATCTTTATTCAGTTTGTTTACTCCAGTAGCCTGGATAAATAATCTTCCCACTCTAGCAGCAATGCCTGTTCTGTAACTACTCACCATTTGGATTTAGTGACTTTTGCTGTACAATTGGTCAAATGCTTGTTTTTCTTTTCATTTTTTTTCCAATCAGATGACTAAATCCTTTCTGGTTGAAAGACAAAACCTTCCCATCAGCTCTAATTGTTGCTGTGTCACACTTCTAGAGGAAACTTAATGGGGTATAGTACAATTCATTCACAAATGTGTTCACTGAGGATTCTGCTAGTTGTTGAGGACAGACATTAGGTGTCTTAACCAAAGCCCCTAAAATACACCACTGTCTCACAAACAGAATAACCAACCCTCTAGCCTTAAACTACCTTGGAATCTTTACATTTCAGGTTATTACTATGTGTATCAATATTTATTTAGCTGGCCAAGAAAAGGGGTGAAATTGGCAACCTCAGATAGCAGCAATGAAAAGTTAGCGTCATTCGCTATTTATTACAGCTACTTCAGTTTAAAGGAACCCCCTTTGCAGCTGTGTTGAGGTAACAATATGTACAACTGAGTACTCAAACATAAAGGATATATTTATTATTTATTTTCAAAAATAGCTAAAAAAAGTTGTCTATGTAGGTAATCAGATATTTGTGCATCAAAGGACAGACAAGGCCACAAATTAAATGTAGCTGTATGGAGAGGAATAGCAATAAGTATAACATGCCTTGTTTATTAAATACTTGTTTTTTAGATAAATGCTGTATCCTCGAGAGAGATTTATGAAAAGCTCCCAGAATAATGTTTTTACAAACCAGATAAAAGTACTTTAGCCTGCTTGTTTAATGCTTTAGCTTTTCTTTTCTAAGATGACTAGCACAACAGCCTTGTTTTTCAGTCCTGTGCTGGTGTATGCGTAACTAGCATGGAAAATGCTATGTAAATAATGGTACGACAAGGATGTGTTCCCACAGTAAAATTGGACTCCCTGCTATATGTTTGTATTTAACTTGGTTCATTCTAGGCATATGTTTTTAAAAAAGTAGCAATTCCAGGGAATGGATGTTTGACAGGCAGGGCTGTTCTTAGAATTGGCTACCCCTTGGAGTACTGAAATGAGAGAGCTTTGGTTAGTGAATGTCATTGCATTGCCAGTTCATCACCTATTATTATGTGAGCAACTTATCTAAGCGGGGCTACACTGCAAGACAACCCCCATAGAGCAAAAATAACATCCTGACATGAGCAGAATGGGTTATTGTGTACCCAATCTAAATAAACAAGTTGAAGAGAAACCAGAGATCTACTTGCCTGCCTCCTACCAGCCACACATATAGTGATGACTTTTTGCTCTTTGCTGCTTTGCTAAAGAGCAGAGGCTTGTCTGTAAGACACTGGGACAGGGGGACAACATAGGTCCTTTTCACCTTGGCAATGCAGAGCAGAAACAAGCAGACCAGTTAGATGGGACAGAAAACCCTGCTACTCCTACCTGCCTTTGCTAGCCCATTCTAGAAGCAGAAATAGGCCCTGATCAGCAGAGCTGGCAAAGGCTCAGTCCTGCTTGCAGCAGTGCAGTGGCAGCCCATGCCCTTGCAGAATGTCAGGGCATTGTGTCTGCCACAAGCACTGTGGCTGCACCTGGTCCTGCTATTCTGCCTCTGCCTCCTCTCTGCCCATTTCCCAATCATGGGTTAATGCCATTAATGGGTTAATTGACTCTAGCTAATTAACCTTCTAAGCACCTGTCTTTCAGGGGCATTAGTAGCCCTATTTTGCAATGGTGAAAATGGAATAAATTCACTCACTCAGAGCCACTGGTTTCTTCAGTGGCTGGGATCAGTCCCATCAGCCATGTGGGACTGACTGCAAGCATGTAGGACCCTATTCACTCAAACAGGTCTGTAAGTATGGATAACACCTTCGCTTTGTTATGCTGTCTACTTTTTGGTGGTGTGGTGTTTTTTTTTCCCTCTGCTAAAATTTCCTTTAGAATTGGTAGTGGAGAGGAAACTGTGAAAACTTCATATAGGAACACAGTATTAGCAAGCCCTGTGAAAGATTGTCAGAGCATCATTACCTGGGAAAGACAGAAACTTCCAAGGACAAAAGCTAACTTTGGACTGAGAACTGAGGCACAAACAGCTTTAAAGACCTTATCCTAGAGAGTCTGTGGCAGGCTGGGAACTGAACCCAGAATTTCTGAATCCCTGTCAAAGTTCCATAACCACAAGAAGACTCCAGGACTAATTGTAACCTACAAATGCCCCTGCTCAAGGATTCAGCCAGGCACCTCATGATCAGCGAGAGGTAGTTTATTACTCTTGATGAAGTACACGTAAATGAGTCGGGAGGAAACAAACAGTTTTTCTCCAGTGAGACATAACCTGGCACGTAACTTATTACACTGCCTTCTCTTCCAGAGCATTTTGTTTGCTTTTCCAGAGCTCTGTGAGGTTTTTGAAGCTCCGTTCAGTTTTGAAGGCATGCAGGTGAAATAGATGGCTCTTGATTCAAGGTAGAGGTTGCCCTTCCTTGGAGAGCTGCTATTTACGTTTTTCTCTGACAGAATTATTTTTCCAGATTGAGAACATGTCGAGGTGGTTTCAGGAAATGGCAGCACGTGCCAAGTATTTGCCTGAGTGCTTTATGACCTTATGGTGAGGCCTTCTTAAGGGGCAAAACATTAACAAGGAATGGTGTAGGATTCTGTTAGAGAAGTATAAAATATATATATTGAGATATATATATATATGATTAAGTATCATGTCAGTAAAGAGCAAACCAACACATCCTTAATAAGACTAGTATTCCTGTGGAAAATATATGAAACGATACACACACAAAGAATCTTGTTAATTTTCCAGCAATGGCTGTTGCAGGAGTGCTTGCCCCTACAGAAAATCTCTTAATCTTTAACTCTCTAGTACAATGCCCAACTTCCCTACAATAAACTAAGGTGATCCAGCCCCAGTGGAACCAACTACTTCAACAAATGCCTGGCCTTGAACTCATGAATGCTCCCACCAATTAAACATCACACTAAATTATTAAACATCATGCTAAATTGAGTCTGAGTAACAAGCAGCAGCAGCAAAAGCAAGGAAACCAAACCAAAAGAAAAAGAAGACACCAAAAATGCAAAGGAACTCGGTGAAACCCTGATTTTAATATGAAGCTTAGGGCTGGCTAAGAATTTTCATTAAGTCTTTTTCCTTTCTTTTGGGGGGGAAAAAAAAAAGAAAAGAATTTGCCTTTAGGCATGACAGGATTGGAACTAAATCAAATTATTCCACAGCCAAGGTGCAACAGGAATACTCCAGGCCTTTTTCATCCTTCAGATCCATTTGCTTGGGAAAGAGAATTGAAGGAACAGGAACCTTTAGTAAAAAAAAAAAAATCATTGATAAAATCTTACAGAGTCAAATTACTTTCCCCTTCACTTTTATGTGCACTAACGCTCCTTTGCATAAAGGATAGAATTTGTATAAGGCACCTCTTTGAATATGTAAGGCAAGGTCAGGCTCATACAAAAAGAGGTTGTAGGTACCAATTATATCANCATGTAGGACCCTATTCACTCAAACAGGTCTGTAAGTATGGATAACACCTTCGCTTTGTTATGCTGTCTACTTTTTGGTGGTGTGGTGTTTTTTTTTCCCTCTGCTAAAATTTCCTTTAGAATTGGTAGTGGAGAGGAAACTGTGAAAACTTCATATAGGAACACAGTATTAGCAAGCCCTGTGAAAGATTGTCAGAGCATCATTACCTGGGAAAGACAGAAACTTCCAAGGACAAAAGCTAACTTTGGACTGAGAACTGAGGCACAAACAGCTTTAAAGACCTTATCCTAGAGAGTCTGTGGCAGGCTGGGAACTGAACCCAGAATTTCTGAATCCCTGTCAAAGTTCCATAACCACAAGAAGACTCCAGGACTAATTGTAACCTACAAATGCCCCTGCTCAAGGATTCAGCCAGGCACCTCATGATCAGCGAGAGGTAGTTTATTACTCTTGATGAAGTACACGTAAATGAGTCGGGAGGAAACAAACAGTTTTTCTCCAGTGAGACATAACCTGGCACGTAACTTATTACACTGCCTTCTCTTCCAGAGCATTTTGTTTGCTTTTCCAGAGCTCTGTGAGGTTTTTGAAGCTCCGTTCAGTTTTGAAGGCATGCAGGTGAAATAGATGGCTCTTGATTCAAGGTAGAGGTTGCCCTTCCTTGGAGAGCTGCTATTTACGTTTTTCTCTGACAGAATTATTTTTCCAGATTGAGAACATGTCGAGGTGGTTTCAGGAAATGGCAGCACGTGCCAAGTATTTGCCTGAGTGCTTTATGACCTTATGGTGAGGCCTTCTTAAGGGGCAAAACATTAACAAGGAATGGTGTAGGATTCTGTTAGAGAAGTATAAAATATATATATTGAGATATATATATATATGATTAAGTATCATGTCAGTAAAGAGCAAACCAACACATCCTTAATAAGACTAGTATTCCTGTGGAAAATATATGAAACGATACACACACAAAGAATCTTGTTAATTTTCCAGCAATGGCTGTTGCAGGAGTGCTTGCCCCTACAGAAAATCTCTTAATCTTTAACTCTCTAGTACAATGCCCAACTTCCCTACAATAAACTAAGGTGATCCAGCCCCAGTGGAACCAACTACTTCAACAAATGCCTGGCCTTGAACTCATGAATGCTCCCACCAATTAAACATCACACTAAATTATTAAACATCATGCTAAATTGAGTCTGAGTAACAAGCAGCAGCAGCAAAAGCAAGGAAACCAAACCAAAAGAAAAAGAAGACACCAAAAATGCAAAGGAACTCGGTGAAACCCTGATTTTAATATGAAGCTTAGGGCTGGCTAAGAATTTTCATTAAGTCTTTTTCCTTTCTTTTGGGGGGGAAAAAAAAAAGAAAAGAATTTGCCTTTAGGCATGACAGGATTGGAACTAAATCAAATTATTCCACAGCCAAGGTGCAACAGGAATACTCCAGGCCTTTTTCATCCTTCAGATCCATTTGCTTGGGAAAGAGAATTGAAGGAACAGGAACCTTTAGTAAAAAAAAAAAAATCATTGATAAAATCTTACAGAGTCAAATTACTTTCCCCTTCACTTTTATGTGCACTAACGCTCCTTTGCATAAAGGATAGAATTTGTATAAGGCACCTCTTTGAATATGTAAGGCAAGGTCAGGCTCATACAAAAAGAGGTTGTAGGTACCAATTATATCAGTTAAGTGGTATAAGGCAGCACTAGACAAAATCCAGGGCATTGCTTATTGCTATAGATGAAGTCTGGATTAGACAATAGGCTCTATTTTCTGTAAGTTTTTTTCCATGCATAATATAGTGGAGAGGATGACAACAATAATGCTGCTTGTGGTATCCTTAAGGATTCCTATGGGAAGCTTAGTGGAAAAGCTACGGGAAGGGAGGAAGGAAAGAGCGAGGAAGAGAGAACGAAAGAGAATTATTCTTAGTCCAGAAGCACCGTTTCAGAGATACTTAAGATCTTGTTGAACTTTTACTGCATATGTGTTTCTGTTAAATTCAATACAGTCTGCTGAATGAGACAGCTCGCTCCCACAACTTCAATTTGCGATGCACTGTAAGAAAGAAACATATTGAAATTCAGGTTTTCCTGGCACACCAGGCTGTCATTAATCTCACATTGCAAGGCCACAGTGTCTTTAATTAACAGAATATGGTATTGCTACACTTAAGAATGAAAATTATAGCTTTTTTGCTCAACTTTCATATGACACCTGACCACTGCTACAGGGAATACTTAACTGGCAATGAGTTCACATAGCAGTCACAGATTCACGAGATAAAACAAATATTTGATCAGATGAGTATGAAATATGCTTACCAAAACATATTTACAATATTTTTAATAACACCCAGTTTTCATGAATAATCAATCGCCATTAAAGATGACAGGATAGATTCAGTACATACTCGTTCCACAAAACTGTGTGCTTCAGTGGCTGGAAGCAATTGAATTTTCACCAGTGCTCTGCATAAGAAACTGTTCTGTCATGTATTCAAGGTTACTTAATGACAGCGCCGTGGTATGGCCCCTGTTTAGTGTAGGTTCTACGCACACGCATATGGGGCTCATCAAAATCTGCTGTGGAGTGACTGATCCGCGTTTTGGCCGAGTACAAGAGCAACTGAGCTTCTCCTGTGATGCTGTAAAATGAAATGAGTAGTGTTACATTCAAAAGTAATTTACAGCCTGTAGATTTAAGCCTTGTTTATATACAGAGTTGCTGCAGTTTAATTAAACTGGTGCCAACCTCCATTTGGACATCCTTCTGTTTTAGTTGGTTTGGTTTGAGCTTATTTTAAGTGTCTTAAAAATAATCCCAAATGTGAGTGTCCACACAAAGCCTTTTATACTGCCTTAACCAAATGAATTTAAAGCCAGATTTTTAATTGACACTGGTACAGCTCAAAAAAAAAAAGTGTCCAAGTCCCAGATACAGAAGGGACTACATGAAACGCTGAAGGTCCACCTGATATCTATTAGTCGTGAGTGCAAAGCAGTAATTTAGAAGCAAGTGCTAAAAGGAGTGCAGATGGAAGAAATTAAGTGAAACTAACAATAATTACTAATAATAACAACAGAAAAACTCAAATGAGGTTGAACCAGAATCATGGCTTCACGTGTAGCTTCTGTATGAATGTCACCTTAAGCTGAATCCCAAGTAACTATAGGTAGATACGTTGGGATGTCTTCTCCAGATTTACATCACTGCCTTCCATGCTGATAAGAGAAAAACTTGGAAGACAGAGGAGTCTGTGGTAGAAGCAGCAGGCACTGGGATGAGATTCTGCTAGGCTCCCTGCTGTGTTATCCCTGCTTAGCACAGCAACAGCACCTGCTGGTAGGAGAAGACAAAGCCTTTTCAGAGAGGGAGCTTTTGTTTCTTGCTAACTCGAGGTTCCCCTGGGGCAGGGTGAAAGACAGATATTTATAGTAGGCAATAAAGAGTATGCATAAAGCCTGTCTGGGGCAGGCCAAATGTATTTTATCGAATCAAATTACTTTGGGTTTCCCTGAGAAATCTGTAAGTCTACCCTCCCTGAGTATATTGGCACAAATTCTTCATCCTGATGGCAGTGAGGTTGTTCCATGTATGTCCGCACAAGAAGCTACTGAAGGGTTCCTACAGGCGATTCTTGGGAGCTCATTGACTCCCCTCAGCCCATCATCACTAACTGCAGGAGCAAGATGCCAGCACATGATGTCAGAATTTTCTGGAAATGCAAGGCCTGGTGCACTTTCTCTTCCCATCTTATGCAACGGTGATGCTTTGCGCTTGCTGCCAGGTGGCAACCCCTCTAACTTCCATTGACGTAAGGAGGAAGTCATGCAGACTCAGAATGAAGGGGGAAAAGGCTCCCGACGCGTGCACTGAGATGTTTTCTGCCAGGGCCTTCCAGGGGCTGATCAAATCAGGAGATGATCTTTTTTTTCTGGTCATTAGGAAAGAAAATCCAACCAGCTGGACTGTCCTGAAAATTTATGCTATTACATCTATCTCAAAATTCAAACACTTCAGAATGATTCTTAGAGGTTTTCCCTAGGAAACACCATATAAGCCTAGAACATATGTCTATGTCATCTATCTGTATGCTTCTAAAGACACTACAAACATCTCACATGTTATTGTGGAAAGGTAACTGAAAGGGCCCATGGGCTAAATTAGGTTTGGATTTTGCCAGATATTAGACAAGCATTTCTGTAGTAAAGATCTCTAAGGAAAGTGGCTGGTTAGCTTTACAAATTGAGACTCCTGTTGAGGTCTGTATGAAATTAAACCCTGATACTGTCTTCCTTACCCTAATATAGTTTATGTATTTACTAGCCTGGCCCACTAGGGAATACATACTTAGAACATATCCTGCTGGTGTCAGAAGTGAAGCAAAAAAATTAAACCAGGCTTTGTAAGTATTTGATTTTTCTCTCCTAAGCAACAAAGAAAAGAGGATCAAATCCTATCATTGTATTGACCTTAACAATAAATATGCCAGTGTATTCACATATTGTTTGTGTGTAATGAATAAGAGAGTACCTTGCTTTAAATAGATAAACAAGTAATGGTTAGGACTGTCTCCTATGGTAAGTCATATGTTATACAAACACAGTCATAAAACAATATTGCAGGCTTTATTTTAATCAAGACTAACGTTAGGATGTATACACTCCCATGTCAAGACAGCTCCTTTCTGTCTGCAGGCAACTGGGCTTTTACTCTGGGGAAAAAAAAAAGAGGGGAACAAAAAGGAGGTGGAACTGGTGAAAGCTTTTTGCTTAGTTTATTCTTTCAGGCATAGTCACTGAGTACCATCCACTCTGTTGCAAAAGCAGAAGCTGTTGTAAGTTACAGCAGTACTGAATGAAAGGCCAGTTAATACCTGCCAACGAATTTGAGTCTGGAAAAGTCTTACTTATAGATACTCATACCCATTTCTACAAACTGCTTATGCTATCTAAAATACAACATGGTTGTGAGTGTTCAGACTTGAGAGAGGTCATTTTATTGCATTGGCAAAGTAGATGATCTATTTTGCGTCTGGCTCGAACTCTGTTGTATTCTCTCCTCAAACTAATGTGTCATCCTTTAGAGAGCAGCAGCAGACGGTGGTGCACATCTTGTCCATGTGGATGCATACTTGAATCCAAACCAGGATTCCTGAGGATTATACTATTGTTCCTCTTCGGCCACAACAAGAGTGAATCTGCTCGTTCCCTCCAAATGTGGCACTAGAGGAGTGTGAGCCCAGAGGCAACTCTTCAAGGAATGCAAGGTGAGATTTTTGGATTATTTTTTTTTCTTCGCAGGAATATTGAAATGATTTTACCTCAGAGGATTTGCATTCATGGCTCTGGGCTTGTAACAAAACAACCAGCAACATCCAAGAAAAATAGGTGGACGTGCTGTTAAGTCGTGCTGACTCACCCTGGGCTGTTGTTTTCCACACTTCTATCAGTCTGTTTTATTGCATCTGATATTTGGACTGCACAACTTGGGGGAAGATCTCAGGTTGCAGAATCCAAACTGTTCCACATTGGCACATGTTTGCAGGCCAAGAACAGTGGGGTACAACATTAAGTCACCCAAGAGACTACTGCAGCCTTACCTGTGTCCAATGACAATGTAGATCTCAAACTGTATGGAGCTGAGTCATCTTTGTTGCTCCTGATTTGAATGAGAATGCTCCCAGAAACCAAGGAAACTCAGCCTGCAGGCTTAAAATGCACAAAAGGGAAAGTTGGTTTTCACACAGCATAATAATTAAATCATGAAACTCCTTGTGGTGTCAAGTAAAGATGGCTAAAAGGAAAAAGGCAGTTAGGAGCAGATTAGCCAAATTTATGTATGATAGGACGGTTGGTGTCTGTTAAGCTCAGTGGGGCAGGCTGGTAGAATTCCTCACATTTTGTCTGTGAGAGGCTGGGCAGGAATATCTGGAGAAGGGTCCCTGTATATAAACCCTGTTCTTTCTTCTTTTCTATGTATCCTCCACTCACCATTGTTGTTAGACAGAACAGTAATATTAACAGAGTAGTGTTCAGTCTTCAGCCTGAATCAATATGTGTTCTTACATCCTTAACTGTATATAGTGAAGATTTAGTTGGATAGGGCCAAGAAAGGGAATTGTAGCCTTACAGCTGGATTATTTACCCATTTCAGTCATGATTTTGGTCTTTTCCCATGCTTGTGTGTGTTTTATCACACAATGGCAATAAAGCACAACAGTTGAAGTTGGAAGGGGCCCTGGAGGTCAGTCCCAACTTTCCCAGCTTTTCCTCATGAGAAACACTCCAGCCCCCTAATCAACTTCATGGCCCTTTACCAGGCTTCTTGCAGTAGCTACATGTCTCTCTCTTACCGTGAATCTTTCTTGCACTGGGGAGCCCAGAGCTGGACACAGTGCTTCAGATGTGATCTCACTAGTGCTGAGGAGAAGGGTCACCTCCTTCAGTCTGCTGGAAATACTTTGTCTAGTGCAGCTCAGGATACCTTTAGCTTTCTTTGTGGCAAAGGCACATTGCTGGCACATGAGTCAAATGATGTAGATGGCATGTAGGAGAGCACATATTGTCTTAGACATTCTAGTGGGTGTTTTCTTTCCATGTGTGACCAACAGTGTTTCTGTAGTGACAATGTAAACATGCCTATATAGTGCTGTGCTATGCCAAGTCATCAGCTCAGCTATAGGCTGTGTGCAAGATGGTCATATCATAGAATGGTAGGGTTGAAAGGGACCTTTAGAGATCATCTAGTCCAACGCCCCTGCAGAAGCAGGTTCACCTAGATCAGGTGCATAGGAACATTTTATGGATAGAGTGAGTGAGCTGCTCCATCTCTACATACATTTAATCTTTGGCCTCTCTGATGAGCCTGCCAGCAAGGCTGACAATTAGTGCCTGTTGTGGTGGACTTCTGAAGCTGGCCAGTAATTTAATTGCTGGCTAACAGGTAGAACTTGGATGTCTGGGAACTTTGTGGTCTCATAACTCTCCCTTTCGTCCTCGTTCTAGCTCTGCCATTTCCCTGGGTTGTTTCATCAAGGGAAGCAGTTCTAAAAGCTGATAACATTTTTCTCTAACTAGCTGGCAGGGAGCCAGCATTATGCTACAGAGGTGTGGTGCACTGCATCAAGTGGTTGCACTGAGTGACGCTCTGTAATGATGTGATGTGGCTATGTGATTAAATACTGGCTTCCTGCCGACTCATTCTCCCTGGGAAACAATTGTCACTGCACTTAGCATCTCTCTCCATTCTAGAGCAATATGCCCTGCTTCCACCAGATGGGAAAGGCTTTTATTGCTAAGGGTGAAAACCTGATGTCTTTGAATGGTGCCTTCTTCAGATAAACTCTTCCTGAGGCCGAGGACATGAGGGTTTGGTGTCAGGAAGGTTTTTTCTTTCATTGAGATACAATTAAAAATAGTGAAGAAAAACCACAAATGGGAAAACACAACTTGTGCTGTGTCATAACTAGTCCTTCTATTTGTTTAATTCCTCTCCCACTCTCCATATATTTTCCACCATCCTTAGTCCAGAGCCTACTCTGAGGAAAAGACTCTTTTTTAAGACCTGCTTTCATGTTTGCTAGGACTCAAAGGATCCAAATTGGCTCCAAGCAACTGCACAACGTATGGAGCAAAGTCCACACCTCTGAGATGCAGGGGTCCCCTTTCCACCCCTGCCATGGCCATCCATTCTCTGTCCCCCAGTCCTCTGCCAGGCTGCCTTTTGAACAAACACACAGGAGATCCCTGTATCGATGAGAAAGAAAATTCGTTTCTGGCAGACTTGATAAAGGACAAATCTCCTTCTGGGCAAAGGTGAGAGAATGCCTCAATAAAGCTAGTGGTCATCTGCTTATCTTAAATGACCTTGAAAATCCTGCCAGAACAAGAGATCTCCTTTGTCAAAAATCCACGTACACGTGTGGAGTAAATCCAAACCTTTGGCATTCCCTTAATTAATCATTGTTTACCTATTACCATTTAGGGATGAAGCATTTACTCTGAAGTCCCAGGTCTTGGTGGAAACATCTCTTGCATTGAGCCAAAACAGTCGTGGTTCTTGAGAGAACAAGGTCTGAATCAGAGATGGAAAAGAGGAGGACACCTCTCATACAGCTAGCACCATCTAGTGACAGCTGCTAAAGGGACCTCCAGTGGGCTAGAACTTCAGAACCTACACCATCCATGAAAGCCTATTTATGGAACTAAGGGAAATGCAAAAACCTACATAAAAGAAAAAAAAAATGAACAATTTTCTCTACCTGCACAGTCTCACTTGTACCAAAACAAGTTCCACATGCACAGCTGGGTGCACGTCTCCTGAAGCCAGAGGGTTCATATGTGATCAGTGAAGCCTCCCCACAAACACACAGCTGCTGCACGCTTGCAATACTGGTATGCAGGTCCAAATTGCAATGCAATCAGTCCTGAAGGCAGGCATACGTAGGTATAAATTCACAGGACAAAGAAAAGATTGGAAACAGAGCCGTTAAAAAACCTCCAAGGCACAGACTCTCCAGCACGTAAACCTGCTGCTTGCACAGGTCCAGAAATGTGTCCAAAATGGTACTTTATCAGTGGGACGCAACTGTGTCCTTTTAGGGCACTGTACTCTCTTACATCAGGTAAAAAGTACATTTATATGAACACACATGATTTCCAATCCTCAGTGAACAGTGTCTCTTTTATCTAGGGGCAATTGTGAAACGTGATGGCACATAACAATCTACCAGGGTCATATGACTAACTGGTGCCTTTGAAAATTATAGGTACAGTAGATATTGATATTGAGTAGATATCGAGTTAATGATTTTCTTGGCAAGTTCTTTATTTTCTTCCTGCAGTATTCCCCTGAATATTCTTTACTAAACCTGCCACAATATCAATAAAGAGGAGGCTTTTCATGCAGTGAAACGGGCAACACTTTGCTAAGAATCACAGAATCCTTCAGGTTGGAAAAGACCTTCAAGATCATCAAGTCCAACCATTAACCTAGCACTCTGTCACAAATAAGCCTAACTTCTTCCTCTGTAAAAATGACACAACTCTTCTGAAATTTTGAGTTTATTTGGAAAATATGCTTATATCATGTTAGAATTCTGTTAGTTCTCTCATGACACTTGAGCAATTGGAAGGCACAGGGTCTCTAGTCATTAAGAAAGTTGGGAACAACATAGAGCCTCCTTCACATTTATGGCTATATAAGTGGAGTATATGTTATTATTGTAAGCTTCATATTTATAAGGTCTGAAAGAAAACTCATAAACAGCAAATATGTATCTTACATTAAATCTTTTTTCCTTTCTTTTCTTTTTAACTCTACCACCTTTCAGATAAATTAGTTGCTTTACAGCAGACTAAATCCAGTCAGGATAAACAGACTGTGCACTTTTTTAGACTGTATCAGGCCCTCAGCTGAGGTTAACTGCCATAATATGTCCCCAATAAGAAGCTGACTTCACGTTCCTTGACTTGAGAATAAAGCGTCCACTATGAAGAGATCACTTTCTTCATGAGGGACATCTTTCTCATGCAGGTTCTAAGGAAATGATTATATGATTTGTTTCAATCTTTTCTTTGGAGATTATGATACAGTTTTTATGGGGAAAAAAAAACACCGTGATAAACACATAACATCCAAATGGGCAGATTCTCCAACACATCTCAGGGTGTATGTGCTCAAAACAGCCTCAGTAACTTAAAGCTTCTCTTTACAGCCCATACTCAGTCTTGTGACCGTTTGTGATGCATGAGGCATCTAGCCCCAAGTCTCCCCAGCACACCTCATTTGAGACAGATGTTCACTCTTTTCTAATGCAGGCTTTTGCACACTTCATGTAAATACTGCATGCTGTCTTCTCTGATGAATGAATGTCCATCCAGAACAGGAACCTTGAGACAGAGACGTACCAAAATAACTACTTCTGAAAAATAACACGTGCTAGAATGTTACAATTTTTTCATCTTAAAAAGACATTTGGAGAGGGGGAGTACCTTCATTTTTTTCAATTTTGTCATTGTAATTCCAAATTAGTGGCCTTGCCAAGTTGGGAACTATGACTCAGCTTCTATCAGGACTTCTCAAAGACATGCAGGGATGATTCTGAAGGCAAAATGAGGAGGTGAGCCTCCAGCTCTGATGCTCTCTCATGTCACGGCTGTTCCTTGTCATCTGCATCACCCCATGCATTGTGCATGGACGGGACTGTTGTTCCCTTTGTGGCAGAAAAATTACCCCTTGGCACCAAGCAGTTAAACCAGGTGTCAAAGGAAAAAGAAAAAAAAAAAAAGAAGAAAGTTATATCCTACTTGATGCTGGACCAGAATAAATTCCTTTGCTGTTGGTTTCTTTATTCAGAAACTTGCTCTTCCTTATTCATTTCTCATACATAAATGGGAACCAATGTGCCTCTTCTGCATTTGAAAAAAAAAAAAAAAGAGAGAGAAATTATAGTATTAATCAAAAGCAGATAAATGAGGCAAAAATCTCAACCCTGCCCTTGTGCCTAACTAATTATTTCGAACAGCTCTGGTCTGTTCACCTCTGTGCTGAGTTGGTAATGTATCCCCCTTTGGTCGATTCAAGATCTCTAGCAACACCTATGGGAGAGTCTTTAATTAATCCTCTGTTACTGTTGTAATTGCATTATCCTGAGGGAAAGCCTGACTAGCCAGGAATATTATTTTAAACGTATACTGTAAACAACATATGTCCTCAGGAGAGTTCAGTTCATACAACCATTTTTGACCCTTTCACTGCTGGGTGCTTCACCGTTTGTTTTCATAACCACTAAAAAGAAGTTTTTCCTTTTCACGAGGGATTATTTGGACTTCATCCTTAAAAACTATATAGTGCAATTACATATCTACCCACCAAATAAAATAATTGCTTACAGGCTGCTTAGAGCATTTCCTGCTAAATGAAGAAGGCACTGACATTTTGCTCCATTCCAGCCTGCTGCCTCATTATGAAACATAGCCCTTTGTGGAAACGGATCTTTCTAACGGTGGCATAACCTCTGCCTCTGCTGTACCTTCCATAGCTGCTGCAGAGCAGTATGGTATAGCCCAGCAGGATCTCCTTGTTCTCTTCATTTCTCTCACACATTTGATATAAAGGCAGGATTACACATCCTTTGGAGCGAGAGAGTGGGCGCCTGGAGTACCGCTCCCAGTCTCGCAGCTCTGCCATGGGTTGTGTCAATTGGAAAAAGTTTGAACAACTTCACATGGTGGGATCCAAACATTCTGATTTTTCAAAATATGAGGGCTTCTTTAATATTCCAAACCGTGGCTAAAATCACAAAGGAATTCCTCTGCAGCGGACTTGTCCATGCTTCATTTTACAAGCTTTCTGTTGTAAAAAAGAAAGGCGTTGAACTTCCTTTCCCTTCATTTACCCAAGGCAGAAATGGGCAGAGTAGTGCCTGCTATTTCACCAGCACTCTGGAAGGATATGTCCAAATCTGAAGTGTCAGAGATTCTCCCATGGATAGTGTTACGTAAGTGCAAGGTATTTTTAGCAAGGACGTGAATAAGGAAGCAAAATAGACCTCAGAGGCTTTTGTGTTAATTAGAATGCCTTGGCCAATCCACAGACACCAGGTATGACAGGTGCAGTCTAATGAGACCAGCATATTAGATTAGATGTACAAGATTATGGAAGGTCAGTCTCTGGCCCAATTTGTGAAGCCTTCGTTTGTTTTAGACAATATCCAATGATATCTGTAAAAGTCTGGGTGGGTTTACCTTGCTTTCAGATTTCAAGGAATGATACGACAGCCACAGCTGGTCACTGGCTTCTGCACATTTCTCCTCCTAAGTCTTTTTTCTTCTTGTTTCTGAGTCAACTGCCCCATAAGCAACAACTGTCTTGTACAGCTTAGTTAATACTCTTCTTCTGCACTTGGGGATCTCGGCCCGTCCCAGGACCTGAAGAGATTCTGACCTTGCATATTCACATGAATGCTCAAGCCAATCTCTGCTCATCTCTTGCTGACTTTTTTTTCCTGAAGTGTTTCAATAACTTTTCCTGAAGCTTCAGAATAAACACAATTTGCAGGACAAACACAATGAAATAAGTCTTCTCAGTGAGCCAGTTTGGGAAATTGAACACTGATTGGATTGCACCCAGAAAAGCATGAGGAAAACACAACTGGAGACAAACAAAGCCCAAGTGGCACAAACTCAATACCTAGAATGGGCAGATTAAAGGCTCTTAGGCTCAGTAGGACTAAGCTGAACCCTTTCTCATGACACTCCCCACACAAGTATTATCTGACCAAGAAAAACAGTGACAGAAACAAACAACTTCAATGACTTGTAGAACACCAGAAAGACACAGTATATTGAAAAAAAGAGGGCTTTTGTACTGAAATCATGTTTTCCACAGCGTGAGAAAAAGATCATGACCACAGTTAAATCATACAGGGTTAGACCATAGTGTATGAAAAGCCTTTTTACAAACAGAAGTATTTTCTCTGGATTTAGTAGAAGGTTCAGCTGTAATTAATTTATAAAAAGAAAAAGCAAGCAGTACATTTCTTAAACCAACAGTCCTGAGAATATAGTATGTGTATCTCTCCTCTGGAAAATTTATTAAGCATTAGGAGGGGGAAGAAAGAGAGAGAGAGAGAAAAAGAGGAACCAAATTGAATCTCTCTGCTCTTGCCAGTTCTTGCTGCTGTGGTGAATTATCACAAACTTCATAAATGTAAGTAAAGTGGGACCCTTGAAGTCTCAGTCACTTTATTTCAACAGAATGTAACCATATTCCAATTTGCACTTGAATTAATGGGAGACTACATAGCTTTGAAAGTCTTAAAGTGCATGTCACACCTATTATAACACATTTCATTAATCAGTGACTTACATTAAGAAAAACCATCCAACCCAGCTTTCTGCAACTCTTTGAGGAGAATGAAAAAACAAGGGGGAAAAAAACCCAAACCAAACCACCCTTATTTGTTCTTTGCATACAGTAGCTCAGCAATATCACAAACTGTTTCTGTAAAGCAGACACATTAGGAATGTGCTACGTTGAACGTTCAGCTTTACTTAAATCAGCCTCACTAATTGTAAATGTTTGACTTTGTTTTTCAGAACACTAAATGTTAGTCTTTTTTTTATATCAAGGGCTTCTTTTCTTCCACTCCTTTTTGCTATAGATCATCCCTCATGTCCAAGCCCCACCAGAGCAAACACATCCTGTCTCCTCTCGATGTTGTCAAATATTAGGATTGGCTTTTGACAATGTTGATATAGTGCTGCTAGTCAATATTCATAGGTGAAACATGAAATTTTTGAGAAGCCCCTGATACATGATGGGAACACTTGTGAGACACAGTGTGTACCAACAGGGAAAAAAAAAAAAAGAGAGAGAGATTTTTCACATGCAACTCCGAGCAATCCAGGCATCATCACTTTGAGTGCCCTGATGCTGGTAGATTTCCATGAAGCAGAGAAACATAAACAGTTTCCTCCTGTTCTTTCCATTCGAGTGCCTGGGAGAGCAGGACCATGCAATCGCTGGGCACGTAATAGCAATACTATTAATAACTTCTGTGAGCATATATTATCCATATTCATTATAACAGATATAGAATAGAGAAACTATAAATAGCAATTGCTGCTTTACTGGAGTGCAGTGGGAATATTGGATCTACATAAGGAAAAGAGCAATATAAAGGGATTTGAATTGGCAGCGAGTCCAAGACTGGGAATATTTATACACATGAGTTTTGTCTGATAATATTTATGTACATGAGGCGCAGCAGCCCACAGAACTCTTCAGAAACTTGAGTGAGCCATTTGACATCACTTTCAAATGAAAAGTAAATACGTTTTCTATTACCTGGACTCTTTTTATAGATGTCTCATTTTCCAAAACACACTACTATCATTCTTTGCAAAATGTATCAGTGTTTCCTGTTTAAATGTATGCGTAAAACCATCAAGTTAAATTCTACTCTCCCAAGTATGTGAGTGTCAAGTACTCACAGGTGATAGCCTACAGAAATTAGAGCTGCAAAAGACCCAGAATGTCGCAGTGATACGTATTGGAGTGTTTTATCTGCTTGAAGTTTAACTTGAAGCAAGCAACTAGAATTCTGACTCCTTCTTTGAGAGCATCTTCAAAAGAGTCGAACAGACTTTTCTACTGAAAAGGTTTCTTGATACTAACTCTAAACCTTGCTCTTCTGAGGTTCATCTCTTCTGTCCTACCCCTGCGTACTATCAATAAATAAAACAACATACAGGGAACCTGACCTTCCAAAACTGTAACTTGTAACACTTTCCACAACACAATGTGCCAAACAGACAGACTATAAAGACAGCGATAGATGTTTTTGATTTTGTTTATTATTCATTTGTTCATTCTGTGAGGCCTCACATAACGTCTGTGGCTGACCTGGGACCAAATCAGGTTCTCACTCTGCTTACATTTCCCTAATACACCAAACAAACAGAAGAGCACAGAGCATGGCATTTCAGCATCTTTGTTACCTCTATGGAAGCATCAACTGAATCATTTCTTCTTGCTTCTTGTGGAACATTGACAAGCTGTTGAAATCTCTTACATCAGACAAGTGGAGTTTATTATACAAGAGAACGCTTCATAAGTGCAAACCTTTTGGGATGACAAAAACCCACTGAATTCTCCACTTTCCACCAAAGCTGCCAGCAATTTCCTGGGTTTGGCAGGCTTACTAACAAAATTCTGTTAGTGAAGACAGAACTCTAAACCCAGGTCCAGTTGCTGCCAGTCTGCCACACACAGAAAACAGATCTCAGCTTTCCACATCTGATCATTGTTTGAAGGGGCATTTAAAAGCTTACATTCGAGGGAATTTCTTTGTGTAGCCAGAACATTTAATCCTACTGGATATCCAACCCATTCTGAAAGAGAAACAGGTTTATGGCAAAGTCACTTCAAATTAAACTGATGTGTTATTTCATTTCTTAGGTGAAAAACAAGGGCCTGATCCTAAAAGATGTCAATCATCCTCAAAACTGAGGACTCCAAACACAGTGCTGAAAATACTTAGCACCTTTCAGAGCAGAGCCTTTAATGCTATTAAAAATGTTTTCACTTTCCACACATACAGGGATATGTCTACGTTTACCAGTCTTAGACTTTCCAGGAAAATATTCAGTAGAGATTTACAGCAATTTATAATGTGTAAAATTATCCTGTTCAGCTTGAGTTGAGGGAACTGATATCAGTGAGTGAGGTTGGAGATGGAGACTGTGGCAAAACCAATGACAGAGCACATCTCTAAACACTGCTTTCTACCCAGGGCCCCCATCTTTAACAAGTAAACAGTGTTTTTTGAGTAGTCAGATAGTTCCTGTATGCTCAGAGACAGCGATGGATTATTTTAGGAAGTTATGTATGTCAGAAGACAAGAGGGAATATTAATTTCCAAGAAGAAATGTAAGAATCATTTAGAGATAAGAGGTCCTTATTTGTTACCTAGCAAATCACTCAATAGCCTGGTTTGAGTTTATTTTCCTGAGGAAAGCTATTCACTTCCCTTATGAAAAAGTTATCTTTTGCTTTTCAAGGAAGTGAAACTTGTCTCTAGGAAGATTCTCTCTATGTAGAGGTTAGGGAACAGAGCTGCTAGTCTAGGCATAACCCACTAGTTTTATAGCCAGCTCATGGTATTTCTCTCCAATGTAGGCCTGCTGAATTGTGTTCATTAAAAACCATGTATCAGGTTTTTCTGTGGCACAATGCACAAGGCACGTATCTGCACACACACTTATTGCACTGCTGTGTTTGCACTGCTGTGTTTGTACTGTGTTCCTCTGTGCAGCTTGTATCTAAGCTGCAATGCAGTTGTGCCACTAATTGCGTTCAAAATCATTGTGATATCATAAGCTACACAGCTCCTAAAGACTGATAGCTCGAGGTGCAAGAGGGCAGAAAGACTTCCAGAAATAAAAATAAATCCTGAGGCTTCTCTGGCCACAGGAAACCTGAGTGGGAAAGACTAAAGAGACATGCAGTGTCTGGAGAAGGAGAATGGCCTGGAATAAGAATGCAAGGTAAATACTGATAATAACATGGAAAACCTAAAGTAAGGGATTTGAGTTAGTACCTTACCATATCTGCCAAGGTTGCTTTTTCTTTCCTGAACTCAAAACTGTGCATTGCTGCCTAGTTATACAGCGGGATATGTAGCACTCTAATTGTGTGTAAAAGTGTAAGCAAGCAACAAATCGTAGGAGTTTGAATATAAAAGACAGGTGTATTACCCAAGCATCCCCCTAGCCATCGTGTTTTGGGCTTTTTTCCAAAAGAAAAGGCAAGTTCAAATTGTTTAAGGCTCAGTGAGTAGGGTCTTCATAAATGCTAGTCAGCTATTTGGCTGATGGACCAAAAAAGTTCAGTTCATCTGGGCTGAGGATTTGAAGAAGGTTTTTTTTCTTTTACAGTTTTCCTAATATATTGCAATTTGTGATGGATTCTCTATACCCAAACCTGATAAATGAAACCCACCTTCCTTCTCTTTACCTATCTGCAACACAGAGAGAGAAATGAAAATGGAAAACAAAGACCAGCTTGCATATAAAATCTCAGGGTTTAGACTTTGTAAAATACTTCAATCTAAATGCAGATTTCTGGAAAAATATCCTATAAAATTTACATCCAGCATGCAAATCTGTGCTGTATGGAGAGTTTCCAGTCAGGGTTCTTTTAAATAGAGTGAGACTTGCAATATGTTTTGATTTGAGTACCCAGGAGTTGTGGGAAACGTCCTGTTCTCTAGTCATCCCCTCCTCAAGTTCACTCTAGCCGGTGTTAAACTTCCCTGTAACAGCTGCGACTTGTATATTTGCTTAGATATAAATCCATCCCATTACTATGGTGTTTCCACACTTACTACCACATTCAAAAGCAAAAATATCTGTCACAGAAAAAAAATTAACAAGGAAACAACCAGTAGAAGTTGTTCTTGTCATAACTGCATTGGTTTCAAAGGATTTGGACTGTGCTCAGTCCCAGGTCATTTTAGTATTAATGGTATAGAGCTCCATTTCAGCATAAGAAGCTGGAGGAGTAATAGCAGAATACTTGTCAGTTTGTGACACCACTCAACTTCAAGACGTAGTTATTTGTGTAGTAATACCCACAGTGCCTTTCCTGCTGGTACTTCTTACAGACTACTGCAAGTACAGGTCACTCTGGTGTCTTTTACCAACATGATTTACGTTGACAAACTTTCCTTGCCTTTTTTATTCCTCACATCTCATTCAAGGTAGTGTTAAGTGGTCTGGACACCGCCATGGGCACAGGAGTCTCCTGGGGTCTGTTTGCTTTGACAGCCATGATTTGATGGGTTTAGTTCTTTTCTGAAATGACATAAATATTTGCAACAAGTTCTGGGCATGCTGATCAAGTGGTCGATGCCACTTGATGGGCTGCTGCATTTGTTCATATAAAAGGACTGCTCCTCTACAAAGCAGAGCAGCAACACGCAGTCTTGAGTCAAAGCTAACCTCCTCAAATTGCTGCAAGAAAAGAAAAAGGGAGTCAGGGCACTGAATATGCTGAAATGCTTATGGGGAAGGACAGGGAGAGAACAAGTTCTAAAGCGTAGGAGTCTTGCTTGATAATAGATCCAAAGCTCATCGTGTCATTTTTCAGCTGAGTTTTGTTTGAAAGGTGATTGAGCTGCACTGACATTGAAAACAATGTCATAAAATTTCACTGACCCAATTTAAAAACTGCCTCATAATCTTCTCGAAATTTGGTGTAAAGAGAATTGTTAGCAGTCTGCAAGTACATTCGTCTCACTCTGTTAGACAATGTCTGATGTACGTAGGCCAAGCAGGAGCGACATCCAGCAGAAATATTGGTGGACTGGATTAGAGTATCCTGTCAAGTTAGGGAAATCGTCTCCAAATAGTAGGTAAAAGATATCAATTTTTAATACAGTTTGGATAATGTGCTGAAAAAAAACCCCTGTGAAGTTGATAAAGGTTGACTCCCTAACAGTGTCTGTAATCATTAGATCTTTCTCTTACCATGCTTTCAGCTCCTGCTGATAGCCCGGACATCTTCACAAATTATAACTGTGAGATACACACAAGAACTGTGTTGGCCAGTGCCAAATCTAAAATACATTGAATGTGCAGACAAAAGGAAAAGGGGAAAAAAAAAAGATACTCTATCAGAGCAGCTTTAGTTAAAATGGTTGCAACTTTGGAGGCCAAATTCAGCAGAGCATTTAAGCATGACTTCACTGCAGCATCAGCGTATGCTTACATGATTTTTTTCAGCATAGGTTTACAGTAGAGTGTAATATTCCTCTTCAAAGAGCTCAAATAAGAACAACAATTCTATTAATTTTCTCTTTTCCTCCCCTGCTTCTTTAATTAAGGGTTCTGTGACTCTGCAGCCAGTACAGCTTGTGGCACTGCAGCGACATAATAAGAAATCCATGCCCAATTGGACACGATAACTTGACAATTTTGCTTTGAGTGTGAAAGTGTTCACACAGCTCTACCATCTAACACCACTGACACTCGCTTATTCTATCTCACACTGCAGCTGTTTGCATGCTGTTTCTTCCCAGCTTCACTGCTGTTCTCTGCTTTCCGACTAGTTGACTGGTATTGGACCCAACTGCCACTCGAATGCTTTTCTCTTCCCTCTGCTGCAACAAAGGCAGCACAACCTAGTGACGTGCTGTAAATGAGGACCCCGTTTGTCCCCCACTGTGTAATAAATGTGTTTGATCCGATACCAGCTCCAAGGCACTGGCCCTCTGTCTGGCCTTCTCAGTAGACATCTCAGATGGACAAGAGTGGCCACCAAGAAAACAGAATAGTTTGTCTTCTCAGCATTATGGACATTTTTTAGGCTAGACACATGGAAGTACTGTGCAGTTGTGTGGGACAGACAGTGTGGTCATCACTTCAGTATTTGCAGTGGAGCAGCCACTACCTGCACAGGCTATATCTATTCTGCTTCTGAAAACTGAGAATCAGGAAAATACTTTTTTTTTTCCCCCTTAAGGATCTTCTGCAGTACAAGCAGTTATTTTTTAAATGACACTCACCAACTGTCCTCTTTTAATATTTCCACCTCCACTCCATCTCTGCACAGCTCACGCACATGTACACACACACACACTCTGCAACCCTTGGAATCCACAGTGAGATTTGATTTCACTTACAGAGGATACTCTGCCATGACTGTCACCAAAGTTATATAATTGGAAGGAAACAATAAAATGACAGATTGCTTGTTCTAAATAATTGGATAGACAGGGTAGCAAACAGTGGGTTATGAAAAATATTCCTCAAAGGATGTCAAACTTCAATAACTCACATAACAAAAAGACACTGATATCTGTCCTCCTGTCACAATGGAATATTTTTAAGATCGAGTTATAATTTCCTACATCAATTTTTTAAACCTTTTTTGAGAAATAGGGAGAGAAATGCACAAGGATCACTGCTGAACTTCTGTTTAAAAAAAAAAAAGAATGACTCCAAAACTCTCTGCTGCATGTTTAGGGTAGAAAGTTTCTAACCTTTAAAAAATGCAAAAATATCAAGCTCAATGCTATTAATTAGTTTTCTGTTAGCAGAGCACACAGAGATCCTGACTGAAATCACAGCTCTGGTGTGAGAGGTGTTATCCACATACTTAGCAAAAGACAGTCCTTTCTTACAAGAGTTTTTTATCTTGCAGGCTGTTATTGGGGTCAAAGGAAAAAATATGTGGTTTATTCCACCCAAGAATGTTGGTAAAAGATCTGGGAATAAAACCCAGTTTTCCGGTTGCCCTACCAGCTGAACTGCACACACTGACTGTCACTGGCTGGTTATTTTCGAATATCCTAAAAAATAGGACTTGTACAATACCCAACAGGGTGAAAGCTAGCATAATTGAAAGGAGTAAGGTATTTCCACCACCTAGTTTGGCTGTTCATGTTTTAGAAACAAGCCTAACAGGTCTGCATCTTCAGTGACATCCTTCCAGGCACTGCAGAAAGCTATGGAAGCAGGTTTCACAATCAGAGGCTGGTCTGCATGGTTGTTTGTGGCAGCCTGACCAACTGGCCAGTTACTGGCAGTCATTCCTGGTCCTGGACACATCCATCTTCCTCAGATGAAAGTATTGTCCCTTTGAGATGGCTCCATCAGAGATTAGCAATTGTCCCGCTTTACATGCACATAAATCACAGAATCACAGAATGATGGAGGTTGGAAGGGACCTTTAGAGCTCATCCAGTCAAAGCTGCCAAAGCAGCTCTCACCTAGATCAGGTCACATAGGAACGTGTCCAGGCAGGTTTTGAATATCTCCAGAGAAGGAGCCTCCACACCCTCCCTGGACAGCCTGGGCCAGGGCTCCCTCACAATAGTTTCTCCTCGTGTTCAAGCAGAATTTCCTGTGTTCAAGCTTGTGCCCATTACCCCTTGTCCTGTCACTGGACACTACAGAAAAAAAGACTCATCCCATCCTCTCAATTCCCCCCGTTTTTGTATTTGTAAGTTTTTTTCCAGGCTAAACAGCTTCAGGTCTTTCAATCTTTCCTTGTAAGAGAGTTGTTCCAACCCCTTAATCAACTTGGTAGCCCTCCATGTGACTCCATTTCTCTGTCACTCTTGACCAGGGAGCCCAGAACTGAGCACAATGCTCCAGACGTGGCCTTACCAGGGCAGATTAGAGGGGGAGGAGAGAGCTTATCTTGACTTGTGGGCCACACTCTTCTTGATGCACTTCAGAATGTCATTGGCCTTCTTGGACATGAGGACACATTGCTGGCTCATGTTTAGTTGTTTCCTCTACTATTACTCTTTAGTTTGAAAACAATATGTGCATCACACTTTAAGACCATGTTCCTACTCTTCTTCATATCTGTGACTGTACAGTCTTACACTACATTCATTTCTGCAGTAAATGAGCACTGAAAGTGTAGAGTCTCTTTCTGTCATCTCTCTCTCCCACACACTGGCTCCTTGAGTGAATCTAACTTGAGTTGAAATGTTGATATGGCCAGAGATTATGCACCATGTTTCCTGTAAGCAGCTGCTTCATACCAAGACGTTTTTCTGTTTTTTTTCTACTGTGCTGGGTTATTGTCTCTAAAAATGTGTGTGTCTGTTTAGGGGTTTTTGTGAGGTACTACATAATCTTAATTGAACAGAATTTACTGGACAACAATGTAAATAGTGGAAAAAAGTCATAAGCCACTGGTTTTCAATGAGGGGTCTCTGCTCATAAGTGAATCCGAACTTAGGTTGCAGGTTGTGCAGAGCCTGAATGAGAACACAGAGAGGGCTGCAAAGCTCTGAAAACAAAAAGGAAAACAAAGAGGGAAAAAAAGGAAGACAAGTCAATAATAACTCGTAAATAAATGTAAATAAACTCTTATTATGCCACTTCTCACACAAAATATAGAATCATAGAATATCTCAGGTTGGAAGGAACTCATAAGTACCACTAGGTCTGACCCTCTGCTGCTCACAAAACTGCTTAAAACTAAACATGAGTAAGATGATCATTTTTGAACTCTGACAAGTTCAGTGCTGTGCCCTCTTCCCTGGGGATTCTGTTCTGCTCCAGACTGTGGACAGTTTAACTTACATTATGCTATGTGTACCCCAAAGCAGCAGGAGTTCCTTGTAAACCTAAACATTAGTAGAAAGCTCTGTAGGCAAAATTTTACCAGAGAAACACATGTGGGTGACCACAGAGCAAGACTGTCATAATTCTGCTGGATTTAAAAGCAGTGAATCTCAGAGCCTTAATCTATCTAATATTTGCTGTTTGGAGATCCTAGTAAAGGAGGGAGGAAGGGAGAGAAAAAGAAAGAAAGAAAGAGAAAGAAAGAGAGAAAGAGAGAAAGAGAGAAAGAGAGAAAGAGAGAAAGAGAGAAAGAAAAAGGAAAGAAGGAAGGAAGGAAGGGTGAGTCTGAACACATTTAGAATGCTGCTGTGTGATAGCATGAATGATATAAGGTGGTGGTCCATATGAATGCTCATCCCTCTACAAATAGAGTGCAATTGCTGCCAAGATATCATGGTAGTTTGTGTTAACTGCCAACCATAGTTGTCTCCAATAGGTTACAAAAAACATTCATGTTTAAGATATATTAATGGCACTGCGTTATCTCATAATAAAGTACTTGCAAATATGTGTCATTGCTGAACACCCACATGGCACCCTATTCTAGGGCATATGGTACTGTATGCTTTTACTAGGCAGTGAGTGGACTAATTAGACTGTGCCTTAAATAGGTATTTAGTTTTAAAGGGCTTCATGGTATTTCAGTATACATTTGGTTTAGTGAAGATGCATTTTCCTAAGTGGGCTCCTCACTAGTAATTCATGTTTCTGACCGTGTATTTTGGTAAGCGTCTCAGAAAAATGAGGTGTTAATTTTTAGAAACAATTATCATCCTGACCTTGATGATTAAGTATGATAATTAAAAGACGTTGTGAGTAATATGTTTTATATCATAAACATTCCTTTCTGATTTACTTACTGGAAAAAAAATGCCATTTTAGAAAAGGAATGGGTATTTTTTTAACATGATTAGCAAGCCATCTGTTGACATTTCAGTACAGTCTCTTATGAAAGTCCCTAGCTTACTGCTTCAGCTTTAACATAGGAAGAACCCAAAATAGTAATGCCTTTTGCAGTTAAATTAGAAGAAGGTGATTTAGAAAGGGCAGACTTGAGAGAACAATGAAATACATAGTTCCTCCAGCTCTGAAAAACTTTCATAATGAAGCCTGAAGGCAAAGGGAATTCACCCCATTTAGGGGTTGGGGGATTTTTTGTTGTTTGTTGTACTGAAAACTGCTCCAGATCCCACATAAAGATTAGCTGATGCTGACAGACTTTTCAGCTGCGTTCATCAGAGTTTCAAGACATTTTTGCTAAGTTTCAGAGTTTGAACCTGGACAATGCTTGGGCGAAACCCACACGAGTGCAGGGTTTGTTTCCATAAAGAGGAAACTGTATGACTAGAGACTTACACTATACTTTCTTCAGTATCTCCCACGCTGAAGGGCAGAAAAAGGTGCTTGAGCAAAAAAAAAAAAAAAAAAAAATGGTGCTTTACACTTCTCTTTGACAGTAGGACAAGCTGTCTCACATTCGATGTGTGCTGAAAGTGTCCTCATGAAGCACTCGCCCAGCAGCTCGATAGAGATTGACAGCCTCACTTAGCACAGGCTTCTCCCTAAACACACGTTGAAGATGAATGAAAAAAGGCTGAAGTCAATACATCCTTACTCATCATTACACACCAGTACCAACCCAGGGAGATTAATAGTAAATTCCTCAAGCCTGATTCACCACCGTGGTAGTCCACTGATGGGAATCGAGACTGTCCCTGTTAAACCTGTGAAAGACATTGGATTCACATGAGTTTTACTTTGAGATCTGGGGTTAATTTGAACCTGAAACTCCAAATGGATATCAAGCAGAACTGGTTAACATGATGTCCCACAGGCTACCCAGTTTTATAGGTGCAGCGTTTGGCATTAGGGAATAACTCGAGAAGACCTGGCAGAGCTGACTGATGAGAAACAAAGTCTGCATCAGCAGGAATCCAGAGAGGCAAGTCTTTCTTCTGACAAAGGCAAAATATATTGAGAAACCTCAGAGTCCTCTGCAGAGCTTGGATTAGGAAGATCTGACCTGTTTCAGACTTGCAGAGACAAGGAATTTCTAAGGACCCACAGGAGGAAAGCAGACGTGGGTGCTCAGTCCCCCAGTCTCCAGCACATCTCTCACACTGCTCTGATTCTCGTTTGATTTGAAAGAAACACTCTTATTTTTTTTAAAGGGAGTGCATAAGAAAAACTGGTTCCATTTCTTAAGTATTCAGTAGGCTAAACATGGTTCTCATCACCCATTCTGATTGCCTGGTATAGCTCATACACAATTTCTTGTATACTACTTGCTCTCAGTCTCCCCTCCCTTACTCCTGTTTTCTGTTTCTAGGAAGTAGTGCAGGAAGGGCAAGGAAAAGGCAGTAACCAGCAAGCTCACAACTTGAAAGGGGAAAAAAAGGGAACTGGTGTAATTTTTTATTTATTTACTCATCCTGATTTTTCTGCTAAGCACCAGTTAAGCAGAGCTTTGCAGAGACACTGTTGACTTCCCTATTGTCTGTGAGACTTTTGCAGATAGAGAATAGCTCCAGGGCTACTCTAATCTCCCCAAGCCACCCAATTAGCATTCGACCCATTGTGAGAAGCCTGTGCATTGAATTTTCAGTCACCTGGGCCTGGCAGACATCTGTGGATGATGAATGTTTGCTTGTTCTCACGATACAGGGGTCCTGAACAAGTGGACAGCATATGTACTATAATTTCCTGGCTAAATACTTCAGCTCTTTGCTAATTATTAAAGATGCAGAAGCTTCTTTCTCTCTCCCACCCTGTCGCTCCCTCTGCCTCCCTCATTTTCTTTATGTCTTTGTTGAGAGCAGCAGCCTCAGCAATGGAAGAACGGCAGTTTAGACGCCACAATGTCTTGCTTGATTGAAGTGGGTTGAGTACAATATCCTTTCTCTCTGTTATATTTACAAACCAGAACAGATGAACTCTACATCAAAGAGCAGCCAAAACATTTCTTCTGTCACTTCACAGGCACTGTATCTTACCAATGTCTGCTTGTATAAAGTAAGCAATTAAGACTGCGTTGAACTCCTCTAAAATACTGATACACCTACTTTGGGCTTCAGCCTCTCTTAGACCCAATCATCTTAATCTAACAAGTTCTGTGGCTTGTGTTTGTGTTTTGCTGTATATATATATATATACACATATATATATATATCTTAAACTCAATAAGTTTGATTTATTTCTGGTCACTCTTGTAATTGAATGTAGCTGGGTAGAATGGGATTTAAAAGAATATTAGACAGACTAGGGCAAAAGGATGAAAGGACTTTGACCCAGTGCATCGTTTCAGACATACCCCACTTTTAATCTTTCCTCCTGTGCTCTTACAAGCAGGAAATATATCCTAAAATACAAAAGGAGGTAGGCATTAAGGGCTCGTCTACAATTGCCAACGCACAACCAACAGAAGAGCAAACTTGTCCTTCTTCCCATGTGTGGTTTACTAGCGTTGTGACAGCTTTCAGGATGGCGGTGGGGGGTGAGATCAGTCACTGCCTTGGAGGAATGGGATAAAGGCAGACAGTGGAAGAGCTCTGGGTCCACCAGTCCCACTCCCCCCACCCCCAACCCACTACTCTGGTCCTAAACCGAGACACAGACTATGAAGTATTAATCTGGTTGCCACACTTTACCTCCCTGCTGGGATCAGATTGCTGTCCTCACTGCTATCTGGCTTCCATGAGAGCTGTGCAAGCTCTGCCCCGTCTCCACCTAATGGGATGCATCCACATTGTCAGCCAGGGGCAGGCATAACACTTACATCAAACCTCTCTGAGCATGGCAGGGATTCACCAGCAAATGCTGACCTTGCTCAGTTTTAAAGTGTTGCTTAAATCTTTGTAAGCTGTAGACCCATATCTTAGCATATCCCACATGTGCACCAACGCTTCAAACCCAGAAGACTGTAAAGAGTGAATCCCTCTGAACTTCTTTTAATGTGGTCTTTTGGCTGGGGTCAGACATAATGCACTCCATCTAGAAAATGTTTTAAATACTTTCCATGTTCACTGTGAAATAAAAATGTCCTCTGATTAAAAAGCTATATCAAAGCTGAATGGGTGGGTAGCACAGCTTTCTCCAAAGAGTGTTTCAATTAGATTTGAAATAGTATCAATAAGGGAGACGAAATGACCCGTGCACAGAGATTTTTTCCTCTCTGCCTGATGGCTTTCTGAGCCTATGCAACTATACACCCCAGAGAAACTTTCCTTTTTTGCAGAGAGGCTTGTGTTTTTGTGCTTGTGTGTGCATGAGGCTGGAGGTGAGGAGGGAGAGGTTGAACTGCATAGCAGCTTAGCCAGAGGCTGAGCTCCTTGGAGGTGTTCAGATGACTGATCTTCTCTATTTAAATGAGTTTTTAAAATGACACACCTAACTTTCTGGAGGTCACACGTTGTGTCTATTGTTTCTAAAGGAAGTGTTGCAGCGACTTTCTTTGTATCAGTGAAAAAACACTAACAGCTGTCTTGGAAACGGCAGGGTTGGTGCAGATGGTTGTGGGCACAATTACCACTGCAAAACCACGGCAGCCTGTCCCTTAGCTTACAACTGACCTGCACAAACAATGCATCAATCAGAAAGCAGACCTTTCTATGTACGTACTCTTGTGTCTCTCATTGCTGCGTGGCTCTGATCATGGCAGGAGGATGGGACAGTAGTCCCTCCTCTTTTCTCATGTGTGTGGAAAGTGAAAACTGCTTGAGCCTTTCCTGTCATCCCGCCCTTGACTCTGTGGAAGAGTTTGGAGGTCTTTCAAAGGCCTGGATTGTTGTCAGCATCAGACCATTGCAAGGAAATGGGTAGTAACAACATTCGGAAAGGTCTGTGCTATGGAGCTTGCTCTACAGTTCATTCACCTCCTCTGCCTGAAAACCACCAATCCAGAATCTATCTGGGAGCATAAGCATTTCTGAAAGTACATGTGATGCTAAAGGGGCTTTAAAAATGTCTGCAGGACCTAAGCATCAAGCAATGAATCCTGTTTGTTTGGGGGTTATTAAAGTCTCCTTAAAACCTTTCCCTGCGCAGTATATCACACAGTCCCATAAGTCCACCTTTGTTTAGAGTCTCTGCCTCCTTCTTTTTTCTAGATGACATTGCAGGTTATTGCTGTTTGATGCAGTTGGAGTTGGCGTTTTAAAATATTCATTTCAGATCAGAAGTGATGTATTTGCTTGAGACGTGAGTGGTTTATAACTGCCAGCATTGACTTTAAATTTAATGACACAAAGAATGTCACGTACATGTGACACAGTCATCATTCCCTTCATTGTAATGCAACTTTGTGGCACGGGCGACATCATTTGTATGCGAGTTTCCATGCAAATAATGTCATTTGAATCCTTTTAACAGGAGATAATGACACAAAATTCCAGGAGAACAGGGAACAGGCCATGAAATAAGGACTTTCAAGTGACAAATGGCAAGTTACCTTCCTTATTTACATTTCTCTAATTTTGCTCCTTTTTCTTATTGCTCGAGGCCGGTTGCACCCAAAGGAATGGTCAGGAGGGGAATTAGAGCTACAAACACCTTCATGTCCCCACCAATACATAGTCTGGATGGAGGGGCGCTCCCACTGGGCTGCACTCTGAAGTTGCTCTGATAGCTTTATTCCCTTCAAAGTCTAAAAGAAAAAAAAAAACTTGAAAACAAACCAAACCAGAAAACTTTTCACCTTTCTCTCTAGAAATGTCACCACCCTTTACCAATCCAAGCTCAGTGCACACAGCCAGGATCCCAGCCCACCTGGCAGAGGCCCTAAGTACCTCAGCATGTGGTAGTCCTCCTCTCTTTGTCCTGTCTTTGTCTCACCAGTCACAGCACAGCCAGATGTCTTGGGCTTCTGCAGCATCCCGGTGAGCATCTCATACTCACCCTGCCCCCCGTTTCTACAGCCATACCCCTGCTGTGGTGTGCTGAAGGCTTTGCTCCTCAGGACGGGGCATTCCTGCTCCTCCTGCAAAGCCACCTGTGTTGTTGTGTTGTTCTGAGGAGGTCTGGTGTTAGTAAATAACTGCCACGTCCTGAACTCCTCGCCCCAACATTGAGAAGCGAAGCTCTCTGTGCCATCAGACTTAGGACAGATGCCTTTTGGATAGACTGTGTTCAGTGAGTCCTTGTTTATCGATTCAGGCATGTGTCTCTATTTCTGAGTGAACTGAAGTGCATCATTAACTGAATGAAAAAATAACACATAAAAGCACAGGGCTTTTTTTATTTCCCCCTGTGTAATTTTACCAGCTTTAAGCGCAGTGGTTTGCAGCTAATACTCATGAAAAGAAGCACTATTTTGAACTTTCTCTCTACCTCCCTCCCTCTTTAATTTATGCACACATATCTTTCTATTCTTAGCTATCTTTTGAGCAGAAGGCTGGTTACGTTGCCTCTCTTGCACTCTGCATCCTGAAATGGGATTTGACTCAAGAAATCAAACAGCTGACCTATCATGCCCCTCGCAACGTTTCCAGGGGTGCTTGATGTGTCAGTGCCTGCAACAGAAGATGAGGCTGTTCCTTTTGTCCAATAGCTGCACCTTGAAATGCCACTCTCCTCTACGGACACGCATATGGTCCGTAAGGAGCCACATTAGGGGCTTGACATGGCAAGTCTCGGCGTCCAATTTGCATAGCTTTCTGGCACAAAAAAGTGGCTCTCCCTATGGAAGGGGAAGGGGTCAGAGCATTACATGGGAAAGGCCATTATTCACGAGAAAAGGATTGTCTGTTATGTCGTGTCTTTCACAGCTTTAGTCTCCAAAACTTCAAATATAGTGAGAAACAGCCCTCTTGAGGTGAAAGACAAGGGTCAGCACCGTCTTTTCACATGATGAGAGGATAAATCACTTTTCTCAAAGCGGTACCAGCACATTTCCAAACCTGAAGTTATTTTGTGTGTTTACCTGTTGTTATTCTTGCTGAACTTTTCATATCCCTGCGGGAAACTTGTTGTTTGTGCTGTTTGTATGATTACCTACACTCCCCGCATTCATAGGTAACTGGGCCTCCCTCCTGCTCACATGGCACTGCTCATGGGAAGAAGCAGCCCAAGGGATGCTCAAAACTGGCACAGGCACCACTACTCAGGTGCCCGTAGCTCCCAAGGTACCAAGCACCCCTGGAAAGACCAGGCCAGGCACGATAGACCAGTATTTGCTTCCTTGTGACAAATTCTATCTCAGGATGCAGAGTGCAGGGCAGGCAACACCATCCTCCCAGGGAGGGAATGGCTGCAGCAGGCTTTGGTTCAGCTGTGGGAGGCTTCCAGTTTTCTCAGCAGATGTGCTCAGGCCAAGTTCAGTGTTGGGCAGAGAAGGAGGAGGGAGGTACAAACTGACAGAGCCTGTTCTTGTTGCATTAAACTGCTGTCTGCCTCTAAGCCATGTAGCACATTTACCTTGCAATGTGCCCCCAAACCCCAAATACCCAGTGTGGCGAGATTGCCATGGACCTATTTCATCTATGAATACAGGTTTTCTTCCTGGAGAGATCATAGGTGTGTCTAATCAGGAGCTAGAGTTGTAACTTTAAACTATCTCATACACTGTAATACCCCGTGAGTACAATCAGCTTTCAACTGGAAGCGTATGGAACACGCACATTTTAAGGTAGAGCAGTGTATTTCCAGCTTTAGCTCGTAGCACTGGGCAAGTGCTGTCTGTACACTTGGAAATCTGTGTAACCTGTGAAACACATCCATTTTTTCGCTATGGAGAGAGCAGCACAGAGCAGCTCATGTGCACCAAACTACAGTGGCGTGAGGCAAGCTGATCCTTAACCTCCAAGCCCAGGAGTTTCCCCAGCTGCTGCCTGCACCAGCCTGTGTGCTTCGCTTTTTCACCAAAACGCAATTAAAAGTGCCCTTTTTGAGGTCTGTATGAAACACAGATACATGCCGCCTCTCAATTTTTTCCAGACTTCAGGGTCAGACGGTGACCAGACAAGCAAATAACAGTCAAATTATACAGGAAGTTGTCAAAAGGGTCCTAAGCATAGGCAGAAAGGACTTTTGACCTTCTTGGGTGTCAAAGGTCTGGTTCAAGTTTCTTTATAGTAATCTGTAGCTATGGCAATGAAAACAGACCCCTTTGAGGGAATGGGTTTGTAGATTTTGCTTTGAAAGTTTCTTTGACTTTCATATTTGAATTGAATTTTAATTAAAAAAAAAAGTGCTCAAAGCTATAAGCCAAGAAAGACTTTATTTACAATAGAGAAAGCAGCGAGGCTGACAGCTGTAAGGGTGGCTCAGGAAACAGAAAGGGAAAAAGAAGGATAAAGAAAAAGCGCAACGGTGCCTCCTCACACCAGAATCAGACCCAGGTTTGTCTTTTTTCTTTGTCTCTTTCTCCCTTCCTCTGTCTCTCTTCAACCACTTAGGGAAGAGGTTACCTGCCTCACACTTCCACAGAGCCTAAAAATATTTCCAGAGATGTGAGTAGCCTGTGAGAAAACCAGTAGGATGTGCTGACAACGTCTTCAAAGTCAGGGAGAAAAAGAGCAGGCTAAAGGCAAATTAAAATGGTTTGAAAAGAGCAAAAAAGAGACAGGGTTCCTTTTTTTTTTTTTTCCTCATCCATGGCCACCCATCATAACCAGAACCATCCTCATTTTGTTGTTAGCAGTAGTTGTTTTCTTGCATGTTTGTTAACGCAAGCATAGGAAAAGATTAAAAGAGTTTAGATTGTGACACAACTATCGATATTGGTGCCTGACAGCAATATTATCATCTCATTGATATAAACGCTGAGCATAGGTGATTTTAAAAGTGTGACTGATTAAACCTACATAAATAGTGGTCCTGGCACTAATGCTGTCAGGCATAAATATGGGACCTTGACAGTACCATGTGAACCCAGCCTCTGACTGGCCTAAACCCCTCCATTTATGCCTCATCAAGAACATACCTGTCACCTCTCTGTTTTTGTTTTTTTTTCCCCTGTTTTTAACTGAGGGCAGCAAAAATATTTTTTTCTCTTTTAAGTGGACAGTATCAGAACATTGTCTCTTGACATTTACCACATTTTACCTGGTACTATTTACTATTAAAAAAGGAAAAAAATAGCAGCAAACGTTCTCAGTAGCTGCCAAGATGCTGCTGGAGGAAGCCCGTGACAGGGAATCTGGTACTGCCGTGTTTTATAACCAAGGCAAGGTTCATCATTAGGCTACTACAAGTCCTTTTTTTCTCTAGTTGCCTTTCTTTTTTCCTGTTTGGAAATTCCCTGCTGATGGATACCTGAGCACGTGCAGATAATCCCAATATTGCAGATAGCCTGTGCACAAATGCATCACATCCTTGACCCATTAAATACATTGAGAGCACGCCAGCCCTCACTGCAACTATGTAAGTTGATCTAAGGCATGTCAGAATCACTGTGCATAAATTTTCAAGAGAGAAATTTAGGACCATGCTGTGCAGAATCCACTCAGGTCTCCCTCCACAGCTTTAACTCCTCTCCAGCCAAGAGCAGCTCAGGTTCACAGGGGAAACCTTAGTGAAGACAGAGGGTGGGGACAACAAGGAGCACCCTGATCTCTCCTTGCTTTATACTTTGGACTCAGACACTGTTTGCTAAGTGTGTGGCAAAATCTATGGAACTGGCCTCAAGCAATAAGACCAGAGGTAAAGACAAGACATATCACACATGGACACACAGGGAAGTGTTCGGTGTCCAAGTGGCAATAACATTTCATCCAAGAGGTATAAGAGACCCGTCCAGGCTTGAGTCCCACCTGAGAAGGGAAGAGATGCTTTGAGACAGAGGTAGAGCTGGGTTATAGACTGATGTGGGAAGAGAAAGAGTTTCTATATCTGCTCTTGTGCTCATTTCGACCACAGTAGATATGGACACAGAGACCCACATTGTCACCCACACATACCTGATCCGATAGGATAGGAGTGGAGGTTAGGAAGTAAGCTTTCTATGAAATAATCATCTAAAACTGTCCAAAAATACATTATAACAGGGCCTGGTTTTTATTTCCCACTGCTTTTAAGATTGGGTTATGGTCTTACTGTTTATCACATTCACCCTCCAAAGATAGCCAAACAATTGAATAAGATACCTGGATTACAACAAACGCTGGAAACTGCAATATCCGTGCACCATGTGGCACAGAGGAAATGGTGTTCCTGAGATCACTGAGGGATGATGTTGTCTTAAAGTAACACATCCACACAACAGATTCTTTACAGAGCAAACACGACATCAAATATCTAAATATACTCGGTTTGGTTCTGTGTAAAGACGGTATGTTTTCCACTTACAATACCTTTTGTATGAGGGTCTCCCAATAACCTCAGAATTGCAAATGAAATTGTGTTCCCCACGCCCCTTTTTGTCTACAGAGGACTGGCTTCTGACCTCTGTTATGCCACAGTGCTTGGACTATTTCAGTAAAGACACCTGGTAGTGACAGCAAACGCTGACATCTGATGAGACAAGGGGTAAACCAAGAATTTATTTCCTTTCACACTTTCCCATCTAAAATGGAATACTCCGTGTGTGTCCCAAATATAGTCTTGGAAGGCAGCATCTCAAACTACCAAGGGAAGGTAAGGAAAGGTATCAAATAGTTTAGTTAAAACCAAATAGCTGTGAAAAACACCTGCATCAGAATTAGCCCAAATGTATAGATTTTTTTTTCTTATTATAGGCGTTTCTTCACATTCTTTTTTCTTTCAAAAGGAAGAAAGAATAAGAGGACAGTAGGACTGTCACACTCCTTTACAAGTTCCCCCCAATCCAGAATATTCTTCCATTACAGAACTCACTTGGGACGTTGCAGATTCACATTCGGATCTCCTTGGTGTCCCATATAGCACAATGATTCTCATCTAAATCTCTTCCACTTCAGTGAATAACCACTGAGTTACAGGTTATTGTACGGCAAAGCTCTGAAATCTTCCTCCCACAAATTCTGTCCCAGAGGAGAGAAACTTCTTCTGGATAACTGGTGTTTTTGGAGGCAGCAGAGGAGAAAATACTGAAAAAGTCCTGACCAGCCCCACAGTCAAAGTTTCTGAAGGTGAAAAAGCACCTCCAAATGTAGCACCATTCACACATAAAAATCAAAGCATAATCACTGTCGATCATGGAATACTGAAGAAACCCCACCCCTCAAATCTTAGCTGAACCCTTAGATCCCTCGTATTAATACCTAGTTCGGTGTGAAAAACACTTTTCTTTCACTTTCTGTTTTGGTAAAAGTCACGAACAGGTAAAAGAGAAAACTGAAAATATAACGTGACCAGTGTTTGTGAATGTGACTCTATTTTGACTCAGTTACTATCTGTTATTTAGGCATCATTCCCAATTTTCATATTTCAAGTATAAACAAGATGCTTGATGCTTTTCAGCCTGGCTTTATGGCTTTTTTTTCCCAGGTCACAGTGAGCAGGATATTAGCATGAGCCAGTCACAGTCAAGGTGCATGAACTGCACCATGATATCTGGGGACTAAGTGGGGAGTACTGGGAGCTCTTACGTTTCTCACCCTTCTATTTTTCTCATGTGTCCACATTTTAGAATTAAATTAAATGTTGCATACTGTGATTTTAATAACCAATAGTAGCAACGTGATTTGGGTGGAAATTCACTGTGGTAATCTTTTTTGTCGCTGGTTCCTCTGAGTGATGCAGTTCCCAGCATTTTTGCCATGGCAAGGAGTTGTGTGTAGTTGGCAAGTTGGAAGGATAGTACCCATTTTACACCAGGAACAAAGGTAATAAGAGAAAGAAAAAAAACCCAAAACACAAAAAAAACCCAAAAAGCAGCTGCTTCTTTCTTTCTTTCTTTCTTTCCTTCTTTCTTCTTTTTCCATATAGAGTGGCTAATTGCAGTTTTGGCAGGCAGCATGTGATGGGACAGACCTTATTTAAAGTGCCCCAAACAGCCTTCCACTAAGTAAACAGCAATCAGGTTTAAAGGAAATATTTTTGCTCTTTGTGCCAAAAGAGAGAACTGATCTTATTCAACTAATCAGGGGTACTAAACAGTGCTTGGCCTGGTGGATTTTGTAGAAGAGCTGTCAAATACAACCTAGGCTGCTACAACTGCAAGAAGCATCCTTTGAAAGGATGGTTGAATCCAAACACACGCTGATTAAGGTCAGGCAGAGAGCCCAGTTCCCCAAAGTGCTAATTTTGCAGCTTGAGGAGTAGAGGTGGTGCTGTGTGTAGTTCCTATAAAGTAGAGGAGAGTAGGAAGCCTTTTAATTCCAAATTTAAATGAGAACTTGGATTAAAAATCGCCTGCCTCTCCTTTAACCTTTATTATAATAATGTCAAATTTGTATTAAGCAAGAGCACGTATAGCTTGCAAGTTCCCAGCCGTCTGATTTCAGCAAAATAAGCAAGTAGGACATTATTTAGAATAACATCTCAAGTCAATGTTTTAATGTGAATCATCAGAAAAGCACGTCAAGCACTGTGCAGTCTTCTTGATGCTCTAAGTGTACAGAAGAGTGTACATTTAAAGAGGTGTCATGCAAAAACCAGGCCAGTAGACAGACAGTAAAAGTGAGAGGGCTGAAGAATTTCTTTCAGGGCTGCAATTCTTTCCACAGTTGATTTTACTCTTTCCTCTTCTTTATGAATAACTGTTAATAGGGTGGTTAAAACTCACAGCACAATTTTCAGTGTAAGCCTGCTTCTGCAGCAGTGCCTTCCATGGGGCCAGCCTCAGGTACTTCGAGACGAATCTACATCCCATTTGAAATCAGACAAAAGCTCTGACTTTGGTTAGCTTGATGAACTTTCCACAGTAAGTGTTTATCTGTATAGGTCTCCAAAGTCAGTGTCTTTCTGTGCATCTACCAGTTTATAGCACCCTCATTATGTGCTGCTATATATCTAGGCATATTTTCACTGTCTTCTTCCAGCACAGGCTTCTTTTAATTCTTTCATTTCCTTCTCCATCTCTATGATTTTTTTTTCCTCCCAGTTCTTTAAAGCTGTGAGAAATCTATTTTCCAGGACTCCTATAAGAGGCTGTTGGTAATATCTCACTGCAGTAACTTAGTAAGAGCCACTAATACGCCAGCCAAATCATCAGAGAGGTCTGACCTTCCCCACTCAACAGGAATGTACTGTTGATCAATTTTCCTTGTTTCAGTCAGAAATTCAAAGCTATGGTGATGAGAGTATCTTTTTTTTTTTGAGGAAAAGCAGTACAGGAGTTATTAAAATGATACCTTCCAGGGAAAGGAAAAGCTTTCTGTTTAACAGCACACATAGTAAATGTTTGCAGTAGCTGCAACTGGAGAAGTACACTTCAGTTCTTCTCCATGCTCCTATAGATCCTACTCTTGTTACTAAAGGCTTGCCAAGAAAGATAAGATAAATCACTTTTAAGGCTTAAGTAATAGCACATTAGTTTAATATGTTAGACTCTTGTGTGGATGCTTTCATTCAGAAGCAGCCCGTGTCTGCCTTAGCTTCATTCTGAAGTTACTCTGCCTTACTCAAAGGCCCTTGCACAATGCATCGGCTGCCTCTTCTTGAGGAAACAACACATATCAGAGGGATAACAGGGATCATTCCAAAGTTCTCTACAGATCTTTAACTAACATTAACTAACAATAATTTAACATTGTAAATTCTGGAGATCTGGGCTGCTACAGAGTTGTTCATTTTCCTAGAGCCACTTTGCTCATGCCAACACTGGTCTTTTGTTCACGTTAATGGTGATGTAGACTATGAGAAAAGACATTCTCCTATGTTGATATTTATTTTTTTTTAATTGAAAAAAGGCTTTTTCTTGCAGGAACAACCTTTCTAGTTGCTTAAACTTTTTTTTTTTTTCTGTGAAAGATATGTCCACTACCGAATCTCTTCTGCTGGCTGCCTCCTCATCCTGCCTCCTCCTGTTCTTCTCGACTGTTGCTTTCTCTGCTGCCTACATTTCCTGGTGAAGGTGAATTTACCTTAACACTATAACCTAATCAGAAGAAATGTTCTCCCCATTACCTCCTGACTCAGTCCCAATTTTTCAGTACCTCCAGAATCCGTTACCAAAGCTTCAGGGCTTTGCTTACTGGGAGCAATTCCAGCTCACAGACAATGGGATCAATGGAGTTCAGGAACCACACTCTGCATGCAGACACAAGTTTTATGTTTGATGTAGCTTGAAGCAACGCGGGGAGTTGTGAGGTGTGTGATGTTTGCAATCCCATGCCTAAAGTCCATTAGTTTGCCACTTCTCCCTTTTTTTCCTCTCAGCCATTATGTGTCTGTGAACAGAGAATCTTTGTCCAATGTCTGGTGAAATGGCCAGAAACTGATCTTCTAAAACATTCTCCTGCAGTTTCCTTGCTCAAGGTTTATTTTTGGGGGTGAAATGCTGTTAATACAACCACTACAGAGCCATCTTTTACTTCATCATGTTTCATTATTGACATTTGTGCTCATTTCTTAGAGCAGTGACCAAACCCTTATGCCTATCTGGCTGTTTAACAAGGACCATCAGGGTGACCGAGCATGCAAGACCTTGTGTTATGTGCCCTGCTGTACTCACTGTCCTGGGAGTAGCACAGAGAGAGCAGCAGCAGCAGAAAACCTCTGTGTCTCCCTCTGATGTCGTGTCATGGTAAAGGGAGAAGGATTGACAGTGTGTGAACCTCTTTGTGTCAGACAGGTGAGCAGAAAACGAGTAGTGCCAGGCATAGGGACATATTCCATTACATTTGAAGGACCAAGGAGCTTTATTTGTTTCTAGAAATCATTTTCTAGCCTATCCCCATGACAGCCTAAAGGTTGTATAGTACTGCACCTGCACAGCCCGTGGCCAATTTAGCAGCACTCACAAGATGCCCTTTGTCCTTTCAGAGTTGACCATAGGGATAACAAAAAGGATTACCAGCACCTTTCTTTGCACACAGAAGGACTCTGTGGTTGAGGAGCATCACAGAGCTGAGATTTCTTCCTCAAGTGAGGTAACAATAAGAGGATGTTATCAGGTTAACCCTTTTACCTTGAACCTCCATGAATAATTCATGTCCTTCACATTTAATATTCATCCACATAACCTCAGTTGTCACTCACCAAGGGTCATTACTTCCTACCCATGTCCAATTTTATTTGTTCTGGAATTTTTCCCTCATATCTTTATTAAGTGGTCACCATATGTGGCAGAGATGCTGATGGTCGCTTTAGCCAGCTCAGTCCCTGAAGTGGAGATTACTGTGTCAGGTCAGTGGGACTGTGATTTATGTGTGCATTCATTCTGCATTGATAGGGTATTGTCAGAAAGCCCATGTCTTAAAAACTGGCAGTGAACAGTTACATCCCACATGAGCAGCAGCCTTTGTGTTGCCTCACTCTCCTCGTGATTCTCTGGAAAGAGATTTCTGGAAAACTAGCTCAACAGGCAGAACTGCCTCAGCCCATTGGGTTCACAGACTGTTCTTTCTGCTCGAAACCTCACAAGTGAAGATTTTGACAGGAACAATTTATAGACATTAGAAAATTTTCATTAAGAAGTCAGATAAGGAGATAACACAAAATCAAAACCTCTCTGCTTCCAAACCTGTAAAGGTGTTTGACCCTGCTGGCTCTGCATGAGTGAGACGATCTCTTACCTAGATGAAGCATCCTTGGGGACACAGAGAGTGGTACAAGTTAGAGTAGCCACTGTGTTTGTAGGAGCATAAATTTATGTTGCAAAAGCTTAATGAAAGGGCCAGATGAGGGCATAGAGATATACTTCTTATAGGCCACAAACCAGCAGCTAAACCCAAAATGTTTCAATGGTCATTTGCTACATACCTGCCAAAGTTATATCCTTCAGCATAGCTCCTTCCAGCTGCACCTTTGTGCTTGCATAGAAATGATGTGTCAACAGCAACTTATTAAGTCTTTTTCCATTGCCAAAGAGCACAGTTAGATCACAAAAAACTTCTTTCCTCAACTACTCATCTTTTCAGACCCATAATTTGCCTAGAACTCCATACAGAGCTTCCTTCAGCATGGACAGATCAGTGGCCACTCCACCCCTGTGGTTGCAGAAGCCATGGATGATCTGTTGAGCAGGCATTTTCTTTGTGTGGGGAGCACAATGTGATACCAGAGCTCATCCAGGGCCCCAGTTTGCAAGCAGGTGATGAGCATGGCATTATCTACATTACACATGCCATCTTTGTCTTATTCTCAAGCAAGACACTGTCATTAATTGTTTCCACAGCACAACAATACAAAGATTCCCGTGTCTTTAGCGTGTGAGTGTGAGAGTAAGGCCAACACACTGTTGTCCCACTGTATCCTTGGCATGCTTTGTTCCAATAGTTTCTCTTCCATCCCGTGCATCCTCCTCCAGTCATGATGTTGCCATTGTGTATTTTATCAAGACATCATTTCCAAGTCTTTACTGTACATATTTTTTTACTTTCTTTTCGTTTGCTTGTTTATTTGTATATGAAGTGAAGCTCTTATGCAGAGATAAACAAAGGTGTTGGTGTTCAAGTGACCCAAGAATGAGGAGAAATATCAAATCTGGAAGGATGGAGCTCTGATGTTATACCCTAACAAGTAACCAAGGTCACTGTCTTGAGACAGAGTGACCTGGTGTGAAATCCTGGGAAGATCTTCTTGCAACCATTCAGACTGTTACTTTTAGTGGAGTGAAGTGGGCTGATCCAATGTAAGGAGAAACAACCTGCACGACTCCTTGGCTTGGTTTTGAACCACGTGTGCCAGTCCCCTCCTGCAGGTGAGACAGACCAGGAAAAAACAAAGATGTGTGTTGATGCTCCCCTACGGTTGCATTGATCTAAACACTTAAAACTAGAACTGTGATATTTTCAGCCATAATGGCCTTTGCTGTATGTTCAGAAAGTGGCACATCTTGAACACCTCCATAAGAGATCCCAATGTTTCTCTTCAGTAGCCATTTACAATAGACTCACACAAGTGGCCTCATTGAATTGCTCATAGCAAGATGAATGAGATATAGTGAAAAGAGAGATCTAACCTTGCTGGAGCAGACGATGGCTGCCTCATCTGACAAATATAAACAAAGAAAATATAGCTTTAACAGTTTTGTGAATTTTTATCCCAAGCTCTATCCCAGACAGTCTGGGAATACTCACTGACAGTTCCTTGTGGCATTTAAAAGAGAGCAGACAAAATTGATGAGTAGGAAAGTGTACGCAGAACTAGTTTACAGCTGCAACATATCATAACAATGCAAAGAGTTGAAAGCAGGACAAGATTTGCCTCCCCTCCTCTGAAAATACCATAAGAATCTGTGATTTTACAGCCTTGCAGCTCCTCCAGTTCCTCTCCCAGCTAGAAATAGCAAGTGCAGGAGTTCACAGAGAAAGGCAGCGATGTTACAGAGAAAAGTCTGATCGAACTCCCAAAAAAGGGATTTGATTGGATCTACTTTCAAAATAGGAGGAAAATTTTGCATTCAGTCAGTCTCTGCATTGCCTGGACAGCTCTTCATTTAATTGAAATGTGTGTGAGTGGTATAGAGTAAGAAGGGAGATCTTACTGCACTGAAGCTTGTTCTCAGAAATAGCTGGCTGTGTAAAGGGATCCCTGTAGTAAAGGTTAAGTGTACACTGTATATTATCTCCTCTTTCTCTTTCCTTTTTTTTTTTTTAAAAAAAAAAAAAGACAGGGAGAAGAAAAAAAAATATTGTGAAAGTTTAAAAGTATGACCTCCAGAACCAGACATGCTGAGACTGGGCAGTATTGAAGCCAGAAACAGAAGGGGCTGGATAAAAGGCTTTGTGATATGAATCTCTGTCTCTCCTGCCCTCAGCAGAAAGGCTTAAATATCTCCTTCTTGGACAAACAGATCAATACAAGCTTTTTAACATCTTCAATGAGAGCTCATTAATGCTCTGGTGGTGTCCTCTTTTGTGCCCTGATGACCTGGTGGGAGCCAGGGAAACTGAACTGCAGCTTGGTAATTATCACAGGAATAACACTTCATATCATCTCCTAGCGAAATGTGAATTGTTTTCCTAATTATTCAGGACAGCAGCGAGTGAAAGTGCAAACTAATTGAAAAGACATTATGATTTATTTGTGCATGTGAGATTGGACCTATTAGTTTGGGTTAAATGTTAGCCAATAGAATATCTGCTGTGTCTTTGAAGAGCTGAATGCCAGAAAAGTGTTAGAACAGAAAACTGCATTTCCTACAACCACTTTTGCCTTATATGTAGCTTATGGGTCTCCTTTTGCCACTGGATATACCTGGATGTTTCCCTTTATAATACTGGTATCCAGGGTGGGTTCGGGACCTTGAAGTTTTTTGGGGATCTGAGCAATAGGAGTGAGATGTGGGGTGATGACTTTTGTTACCACAAACTGTAAAAGAAGTGAGATTATTATATGATGGATATACTGGATAATGGAATAAATAACATGTAACAAGATTCTTCCCTGGGCAGGATTCTGTAAGGAAGCTCTTGTGTCTGTTTTGTACAGACCAGTTGCATTGTTAATATTTTCAGATCAGTTTCAGTCTGTAGTGTGTTTCTACACCACAGTTTGAGAATTAAGATTCTTCCATAAAGGGCAAAAAGGAATTTTCAGTTTAAAATATTTTCCCCCAAACTAAAGAAAGTACAGCACACACAGCAAAGAGCAAATTAACAGAGTACAAAATGTCTAATGTAAAACAGTCTGTGAAGTTGCTCGCTGTGTAGGTGTGACCTAACATTCAAAGTGACCTGTTTGATTGAACTCCTGAGTGGCAGGGGAAGAAAAGAGGCACTCAGACATTTTAATGAAGATGGATCTTCCATAAACACTAAAAATTAGAATATCAGACCCTCTGCATACGTCTGATTTCGAGCCTTGGAAAATCGTGAGGCTCAGAATCACTCGCCGCTTCTGAAAGCTGAAGCCATGCGGTTGAGAATAGGTATTTTATTTATGTAAGATGTTTGGCCTTTCAAGCACCTGTCTCAAGCAGCTTCTTATTATTGACAATGTAGGTTGCCACAGTGCCAAGCTATCAGTACTGTATCTTAGCTTAAAAATAATGCTGCACTTACAGAACTGGGAAAATTCTTGTCATCTTCACAAATCGTGTGTAATTTTTGGGGTGACCCATCTGTTAGCCCAGGCATGTAATAGCTAATCAAGATACAGTACAAAGATAACAGAACCCAGAATATTTAATTAAAATTAAAACACAGGGAAAAGAAATAAAAGGAACAACAACAACAAAAAAGCTGCCCTGATCTATTTTAGTCACACTTTATAATCCTGTTTTTAGTGCAAGAATTTAATTATACATATTTTCATCATTTCTTATATTGTGACATATTAATTAAGGATGCTCTGATTCAACTCCTGTGGCACTATTGGCCTAGCCTGTAAAAATATTTTCCTGTTTTCATACAAATACAAAAATGAAGAGGAAGGTAAAGGCAGCACCTCAGTTTGCTGCCTACATGCTGATGTTCCTCCTTGTCATTGGAATAGCAGACTCATTATTTTATAAAGTGATAGATTCTCCCATCTGTACAGTGCTGTGTGGCACTAACACTTAATAAAATATACATGGGAAAACAGCAGTCTCCTGGAGGTTCCTGGGCTGAGATGTGTGTCTGTCTCTGACGGCAGAGGCACAAAAACAGGGTGAAGTGCCTCACACTTTTACAATGACCACAGCGGCCTCTGCCCCCGCTATAAGCTCTTTGAAAACTTTGTAAGTAGTATATAAAGTTTATGGACTATTATGTCTTTTCTGGTCCTGTTTGAGACTTAACTAGAAGGCATCATCTGGGACTAAAGTAGATGGATACACTTGGTTTCTATGTTTTTAGTCACAATGGATTTAGCCTTTCAGCCATGACTGATCTGCAATCAGTATTGCAGATTCAATATGCACAGGGAATGTCAGCACTTACGAATGCAATGATGTGACAGTACACAATGCACAAACTGCAGTCAAATAAACAGCAAAATGAAAGTCATGGTTCAAGCACATCAATATCTGTGGGCCTTCAGAAACATGTGCCTGACATCAACTTCAGTCACCAGAGACTGCAGCTGAGGTGACGAGGTTCCCATAGAAAGTGTGACAATAGGAGCCCAAACCCATGCCATCAAGCTGGTAACGTGCAAGTGCTTTTGCACTCATGAGCACAACCTGAAGATGATGTTCAGTGTGGGTGTGAGGTGTTTGTCTGGTTCAGGTGAGTTTGCACTGAGGAGGCAGGTAAGGGAGAAGGGAGAGCTGCTTTCCCACTTCGACAATTACCCACTGCTATTACTGTTGTGGTGTGTGTTGAGTTAAATGCGTGCTGGGTCCAAGTCCAGTCACCTCAAAATGCACAAAGGGGTTATGGGAGCATCAGTGACTAATGAGGGCTATAGGACAGTCTGGAAATTAAAACCAAAAATACTCTGACAAGCACTGGAGGGGACAAGAGGGCTCATATAAACACTGACACACACACACACGAGGGAGAAAACAGAATAGCCTTGTACTCTTCAGTACTGGCAGGTGAATTAATGTCTGTAGAAGTTGCTCAGACTGTCATTAACATATACCTGATAAGTATGGCAGTGGGATCTCAAGGTCTCCACTGTAATCCTGCCTTCTCCTTTTAATTCAAAAGAAAGTGTTCTACCTTAAAGCGATGCAGACATGCAACAATAATTTAGCTGTCCCCATTCCTGTCGGTGGGGCACGAGCTGGTTGTGAATCATTCCCTCAAGAAATCTTGGTAATCTTGACTATTTTTGAATTTCTTAATATATTTTGATTTAAAGCCTAAATTAGACTTAAGCCAGCGATAGTGTGTCCTGAACCACTTTTGAAAATAAATGAGATACGCTGATGCCGAAATGTTGGCAAAAGGGGATTAAGCAGACTAGGCTGCTTTCCACCCCAGTGCCTTTGCGTTACTATTAAGAGGGATGGATTAATATCAGATTTCTGGTATCTGGTTCCTCAGTGATACTGCTTAATTATCCAGATAAGTGATCAGAGTCAAAGCATGAGTGGCAGCATAAATATAAAGAACATCATCTTAATTTTTTCCTTTTCCCTTAAAAAAAGCATGTGTATTAGTTTTAGGATCATAAAGATACATTTTTAAAGCGCTCATTAAAGTTTAATTTTTAAGTAGTTTTCAGATGCTCAGTTTTGGTTAGTCACCCTTTAAAAAGGAAAGTGGCAGATTACTTATTCAGTGACGGGCATAAACAAGTGCCTCACACGGAAAGACTTCCAAAAACACTGGCCTACTTGTCCTTGCATGAAGCAGCTTCTCTTACCCACTCCCCCCTCCCCGGCCAATTATTCCATTTTCTTTCTTTTTGCTCTCGTAGCCCTGTCACAGAGACCTCACCCTCACTGAAGGGGGTGGGCCACTGAGCTTCCCCTGGCTCACATCAGAGGCTGCAAACATCTGGTCTCTCTACTCAAGCTGCGGAGGGAAGGACCAGGAATTCCCAGGTTGCTTTTGAGCCTGGATGTTCTTTATAGCCGGTCTATTGGCTGTTAATTCTATCTGGTAGTACAGTTAGTGTGGGTAGGTAAATGAATGCACTTATGTGACAACACCTAGACTTTCAATGTAGACAAGTACTTGGACTGATCAGGATCTTGTTGAATAGATCGGGATCTTAAGATGGGAGAAAATGATCTGGCAGCTAGGATTGGTTCAAACTGAATCACTTTGGCTGTGCTTTTTTGCCCCTCACTGAGTCCTTTGTCAAAGAATCGGAGGTTGGTGTGAGACATGAGGCAATGTACTAAAGAATATTTTAGCAAAATGTCTAAAATTATTTTATGATCTAAGGTTGTCCTCCCTAACTTGCCAGCAGGGAAGGCTTTCCAGATATCTTGAAACTGAAAGGCAGAATGGAAATTTCTGTGTTGGAGGAGAATTATCTCCTCAATACCTTAAGGGGATGAAAGATAAACAATTCTTGCTGGGGCAGTTGCTCCATTCCATAAGTAATCAGGAAAGAGAACACACTGTCCATGATGACCAGGCTTTAAATCAAAAACCCAGGAGGATGTTTGGCCAAAAAAAGGAAAAATCAAGACTTATGCACACAGTAGGCAGTCCAATCTGAATACAAGCCAAATCAAGAAGCAGGGCTCTGTTTTCTTCCCTGAATGCCCAAACTTCCTCAGCCATATGTATTTTAAACTTCATTTGTTCCAGATACAGTTTGCATGCCTGCACTGTGCATGTAGTACACAACAGCCAGAATACAGCTAGGCTTCATACTGCAGAGCAAATGTTTTCCTTTTCTGGGGTTCTGCATTTCAGTCATTGCAATGACTGCAACTTTCCTCCAGTTGGAACATGGCAAAATCAAGATAAGTCTCCAGTTTACATTTGCATTCTACCGTTGCAGTCAGATAGCGATTGAAACGATGCTAACAGAAACCACAGATCCAGAAAACACCTTCCTCTTTTTCCTACTTTTGCCTCTTTTCTCTTCGATGATCTTATGTGGTTTAACCTTGTGAGGAAAGTATTGAAACATTGAAAAGTATTTCACAGATGCTGTAAAGGCTGATAGAGCTGACCAGGACACTAAAGTGCTCACAGTGCATATTCTTCATTCTCAGCAGTAGAAGAGCATTTGATCCCTTGAGTACTTGTCCTCACTTTCAACACGAGCACAAGACCATATGCTTTTACTCCCGAGTCATTTTCTAACCCCTCAACAAAATGCAATAATAAATAATCTGAAAATGAAAGCAGCAGAGCGTTGTCTGCAGCAAGATTTCCTCTATTTCCTGTGAATCATCAGGCACTCTCTATCACAGAATCATAGAATGGTGGGGGTTGGAAGAGACCTTTAGAGCTCACCCAGTCCAATCCCCCTGCCAAAGCAGCTCCCACCTAGATCAGGTCACACAGGAACGTGTCCAGGTGGGTTTTGGAGACCTCCAGAGCAGGAGCCTCCACACCCTCCCTGGGCAGCCTGGGCCAGGGCTCGCTCACTGAAACACTGAAATAGTTTCTCCTTATGTTTAAATGGAACTTTTTTTGTGTTCCAGCTTCTATCATGCAAGAGAGATGATTTAGCTAAATCTTCCTGAATACTGCAAAAAAACCCCAAAAACCCTCATACAGCTTAACTTGTAATGCCTTGTAGACTGCTGGATAACTCCCATTGGACCATCCACCCTTTCTCATTCTATTTTAAACTGATAAGTTGTTTCACCTGAGATTATGCAGAGTCACTCTGCCTGTCCTTGTTGCTGTGGAAGCTCTTAGGCTGACCAGATGGAGTCCAGACTCTATCAGGAAAGCAAGCATAGGAAGGAGTTAAATGTGAAAAGGCAGTTGTAGACGTCCTTACTCACCCAAGGAAGTTCTCCACTAAGCTAAACAAGACCTTTCTGTTGCATATGGCTTAAAATAACAGCCTTCTACATCCTTCAGCTCTCACCTTTAGTTAGTCATCCCAGCCTGTCTGAAACTACTTTATAATGTTCACATCTCTCTACATAAACCAGATAGTGCCAGAACACAGATTAGAGTATTGCCCTGTTTAAGCCAAACCACTTAATTGTTACCATGGTCCTTGTCATAGTTTTGAACCATGCCAAGTACCATCCACTAAATAATATCTGAGTATGCAAATATTATACTGTACGGGATACAGGAAGGCTTTCAAGGTAACTTAATTACCAGCAACTGTCTGACAGGAGTAGTGTGTAGTTCTGTGTCACCCAATTATCCTGCTTCTCATCCAATTTACTATAGTGCCATAGCAAGACCTGAACAAGTTGATCTCAATCTTAGATGTACCCAGAGAAAGAAAAGAACATTTCCTGTCTGAAGGATAAGTTAAGTAACTCTTAGACCTCACTTCACACAGATAAAAGCAGGCAGAAATTGCCTACAATTAGTAACTGCAATATTTTTTCATTCTCTTGGATGAGTAGATACAAAGAATAAACAAAACTGGTGTCAAATCTAGTGTCTTGGTCACTAATATGAACCACGAGAGTTGAAATGTTACCCAGTGAGCAGACTGCATGAAATCTGTAAGCACCTTGTGCCTGATACTAACACCATGCACATTGGCATTGCTGTCATAGACACTGATATATTCAACATACAGATAAAAAACCTACAGTAATAGCACAACAAGTATTAAATAAAAAAAGTGAGGAACGTACTATTAAAAGCAGCCTCATCACAGAAATACTCTCCCAGTATTTGCCACCTGTGAGGCAAAAGATTAAATACATTATTTCTTCCTGAGCACACTAGCTACAAAAGACAATTTCCCTCATAATTTATACAGTTGCTCGTGTCATTGATAATTTAACCAAGGCCAGGAAATGGAACAGTTCCAAGAAGTATCACACAATACTTTTGCCGGTTTATTTTGAGCTGTGTCCAACTCATCACAACAATATTTTTTTGAACAGTTTTAGGGCCCGTTATGGTTTCAGCTTTTACCAAGATTTACTTCTCCAGTCTGAAGCCAGTTTGTGTGTTGTGTTCATGAATCTTGTTAGAATATTTATTTATTATTTTATTTTTGCATTCAATACCAAATACATCGTGTTAGGAATGAAAGAAAGAAGGAAAGGAGAAAGAAGGAAAGAAAGAGAGGAAGGAAAGAGAGGAAATGAAGGAAAGGAAGGAAAGAAGGAAGGAAGACAAGGTTAGCTGCTTAGTGAGAGTGATTTTAGTGCAGACATGCCAAATTACACCAAATTCAAAATCTAGTGTCCATAATGGTTTTGCCATCAGAAGTAGCAATGAGATTTGTGGCAGAATCTGTGCTTCAATGGTTCAAGGGCTGAATGCTGGAGTAAGACACTGAGATATCTTGCACAAAAACTGAAGCATCAGACTCTGTTCCCCTTATACTTATTTACAGCTCAGGTTTTATGCTGTGTTCTGCCCTTATTTTGTGGTTATGGCTTTCAGAAATGGCAATTTGGAAGCGGCAGCTTACACCGTGGGTAGTTACTATGCTCTGAGACATCAAAACAATGTTTCAGTCTCCACGTCTATTTGTTTTATAACTTTCAAAAGCCCTAAAAGAACTTTAAAACAAAACGAAGAGAGGTTCACGGAAGTCTGATAAGAAAAGTGAAGAGCACTTTATTTTCCCTCCTAAAGAATTTGGGGTGTCAAGAAGAGTCAGAAATACTTTAGAAGCGTCAGAATTACTTCACGCAGAAGTGCTGAGCCTCTGCAAAACAGGCATCAAAAACGTTACTAATTCTGATTTCTCAATAAATACGTTTCCCTTTTTTAACAGATTCATGCATTAAACTTAGAACTGGGGCTTATGTAAAATCCATTTAGTTGCATTGAGGTTAATGAAGCAAAGATGATATACACCCGTTGAGAATCAGCCTTTGTGTGTGATCGGTTACGATGCTGTTTGTTCGTATTGGCTCAGCCATTGATGTGTTACTTTATATCTCTGCAAGTTTTGGTTTTTTGAATCAATGAGTTAGCACACTTGAAAGTTACGCTTCTGTAAAACTAAGGCCTGAAAAATTCTCTCTTGAAACCGGATTTACTTTGAGCTGGAAGGATGGATACACACTGCAGAATGTTTTTAACTGAGTTTTCTGCTAAACAAGTGAGTCAGCACACCGTTACCTTCCACGAGAAACAGGAGAAAATTTGCTAAATGAGTGCAGCCTTGACCTCTCATGAGAGGTTATCTTGGAGCAGGAGACGATTGAGGAGATAGAAATATCTCATGCACACGAGATTAAAAAGAATAATAATAATTGTAGTTTATAAATAAATGCAAACCAGTATATAAAAAAGTGCAACATATTATGAATAGACACCTTTGGAAATAAATCTCAGAAGCCTCCAGAAAGCTTGAGAAAATAACTAGCTTGCACAGCATTAAGTGGAAGGAGTTCCCCTAAAGGTATCAAGGGATCAGAGATATCCTGTCTTGGTTAGTCTTTGATAAGTTTGCATCTGTGTCTTTTTCATACTGCTGGTAATAAGCTGGGAGATGCAGTGTTACATGGAGGCAAAAGGAAAAATTGTTTCATAGGTTGAGCATACTAAAAATGATTGAATTTATTGGAATTACATTACCACAATTTCACACCCTATTCAAAATGCACAAGGGGAAATGTATTCAGGGTTTGCTTTCTCCCGTCTCGTGACCTCATTGTGTAGACCTTAACAGAAACATTCAGAACTACTACAAGCACAAAAAGAATCCGTGCTGATGAATCTAGACACAAGCCACCTCTCTTTGCTGATGTCTATTAATGGTTTATGACAGACGTAGAGAAACATCACTCATTTGCTTCAATATACTTAAAACAGAGCAGGATATGTCAGCACATTTTTGTAAGTCAAAAAAGTTTGGCATTCTTGTGGGTAGACGACGAAAGAGTGCAGGATTCATCCCACCCAGCTCCAGCCATGAACACAGGAGATGTTTATCTCCACACCGATCAGTCTAGAGTTCATTTACAGTCAGCAGAGAGATATAAGAACTTCTAGGGCAGGAATCATTGGACTTATCTCAGACATCTACTTTATAATGAGATACACTGCTCAGAAAAAAAATACCCATTTCCTTCTATTGACTATGAGGGAAACTTATATTGATTGGCTCAAAAACACATTTTAGGCATCTACATTTGATTAGATGAATGTCACTTAAAAAAGACTGGAAAATAAAGCTCTCCTGTGCAGGTGACCAAAGGAAAAACCTACTGCAGGACTTACTGTAAATAAATACCATCACCTATTTAAAGGAGGCAGAGAATGAAATGAATCCTGTTGTAAGGTCTAAAAGCCATCAGGATTTAAAATTGCCTAAGTGATCATCCCTTCTCCTGAAGCCTGAGAAGCTTTGTTTTATTTTAAAGCATAGGAATGTAGCCACTTGATCAAGTCTCCTGCTGGCTTCCTTTCACAGCAGAAACCAGTGATGGAGTCACTCTGCCCATAGTGACATAAAGCCCAAGACTGAAGATTTTAATCTAGCCACTCAAATCTGTCTGCTTGCAACCTTTTCTTCTGAGGAACTGGAATACCTGAAGTCAGAGTTTTAAGACACATTGTACACCAATAAACACATAAACTATGAAATTTATGTCAGTTAATATAGCATTAAAATTGCCTTTTGAAAACCAAGCTGCAAAACTGAAAAATGCATCAGAATCCACTGAAAACACAAAAGAGGGTGAAAAAGAGTTGTAAATATAATAGCCATGCTGCTGGCCACTCTTCTTTCGAGTGTTTCCACACCCTGCAATCAGTATTAGTTGAATTTTCTCCCCTTTATATTGGCGTAAATCAATAGTAACACAATACTTTCAGGAAAGATAAACCATTGTTAGATCTGTTGTAACTTACTTGGTGTTACATATTTCTTCCAGGAAATGAGAATTCATAGGAGATAAGTTCTTGGAAACACGTCTAATGTGAGGATATGTCACTTAAAAAAAAAAATTGATAGCACATTACAATAAAGCTGGAAAATTCCACTTTGACCTCTGTAGAACAGAGCACTCAGTTTTCATCCAGAACCACTGTCGTCTTGTCATTAAAAAGAAGTTAAAATGGGGAAAAAGCACCTTCATTTAATCAAAACGGAAGAATGAAGTATTAGCATTTTCTGAGCTGCTTTGCATTGCACAAACTTGGAAAGCATCGATTTTGTTTGTTTTGTGTAAGAGAAGAAACCACAGTTCTTACTCTTTAAGCAGCAAAAAACACAATTGGTTTCCCTTCTACTTTGTTAACAAGGCAAATCTACAGTGAATGAGAGAAAAATCACACACCTAGGAAGTCAGGGAGTCATTTAAACTCATCCCCCCTCAAGACCTAATTTTTATGTCTCTAATTCCCACAAAACATTTCAATGTGACATAATTTATTTAGATGCTAGAAACTTCATAAGGACGGGGGAACAAGAAGCATGTGGAAAAGACATGAAAAATGAACCCTCTACAGAAGCCTAAGCATGTTGATAACATATTCATGTAATAACTGGAGAAAAACACAATATGCACAGTATGTTTTGTATGAATTATTTATTTTACCTTTATGCATATACTAGCACACAAAATTTTCCTCCCAAATAATAGCATGTTGTTAACAGGGAAAGAGCACATCATATATTTTGGCAATATCTTTCTAAGTCATAGAGGCATCTTTTTTTTTTTCACCTGAAGAACTGAAAATAACTGAAATGGGAATAAACTTAAGAATGAAAACATTTACATGTGGTAAGCTTTGAATCTGACTCAGCCCTGTACAAATAAGTATTGCCAGGCACAGAGTGAATAGGAAAGCACAGGAATGTGCCTCTCACTCCTCCTCCTGCAGCTTGTTCTCGGAGGAAGATCTTAGCGACATAGAAAGAGTTTTTACACTGACTTATCAGGGCCTGAATTTTACTCCTAAAATTTCAAAGAAGTCCAAGGCAAGTGTCAGTAATACATCAGGCTAATGTGAACGGGCTGAACAGCTGCTACCTCCACCTCTCTCCTTTCCGTTGTGTACCACCGTCTTTCACCCTAATTCAAATATTCGTCTCATGTGACAAGGGAGCTTCCAAGGAAAAGCAGCAAAGCCATTACAATAGTATCAGTGCAATTTTAATGAGACCAGGTGGGAAAAAAAATATTTGGAGGTGGACAAATCAGGGTATCACTCTCCTGGGCTTGTGGCAGGGGCTAGAGGGGCACTGACAGGAGTCTTTGCTATATTTGATAGCAGTTCGATTAAGCTTAATCAGCCTCGGATGCATTCCTCTCTGATTTTTCCCTTTGTTAGCCTCCTTAAAACTCATCAGAGGCTTCAAACTTACAGAAGCTGCTCATCTGCTGGAGCTGCAAGCACTGCACATGTGTCTCATATTCTGCTTGCACTTCTCTCTGAGAACATCATTGCAATGATGACGAAGGGAGGTAAACTCTTGTTACAAGCTGTCTGCAGACAGATTTATGTCCTATTCCAAGTGTGAATAGCATGTCTGAAGATGCATTGTCCCATTTTTGGCTACTTTGTTACTGCAATGTGGCAAACAATTTAAAAAGGGCACGTAGATATACAAAGGGAAGTGCAGTAATACCTGTGCCTTGTATTATTCATTGTATAATAACAATAAATGTAATTTTAGAGTCTTCCATCAATAGAGAGGAATATTTTTGTACCTTTATGAGAGTTTTTAAAGGCTTAAGCAATTTCTATTTAGAAATGTATTTCTGTAATGCTAGTAAATGTAGCCAATGATAATAAAACAACAATTATGTAGGAAAGCATCTCCTAATGTTTTATCTCGTAGGCCATTCTTACCAAACAAAAGAAGCTGAAATGACCTAGTTACATGAATCCTTTCCTTTCTGCATCCTGACAACGATCTACAGGCCCTAAAGGAACCTGGATCGAGCATTTTCTTCCCTGGAGAAAAATTATTAGCGCTAATCCTTGTCTTTGAACGCAGCAACCTTTTGATTGGTGTAATTGAGCTACATTACCTCACTTTTCTACTTCTGTCACAGCATCCTATAGACACAGCACAACTGAATTCATGAGCCTCATACAGAAAGGGTCAGAGTGTTAAAATGTTAATAGTGTGCTGCCTTGCAAATTATTTTTTTTTAATAAAGTCCCAGTTAATTCCATGAGAAGGTTTTGAAGCCAGAGTTCATTTTGCTCCTGTAAATTTGCTATGCTAATTGTTCTTAAGTAGGCAAAATAAGAGAATTCCGTAAGAATTTGGTTAAAAGGTTTTAATCTGATGTTTACAAATGACAGCTGGATTTATAGAAGCCAAGTTGCATGTGCATGACTGGCTGCTACGTGCCTCAAGATGTGAAAGGAAACATGTTTGCTTCAAGGCCATCTCACATGTTGAAGGCAGCAACCAAAGAGAATGAAGACTGGAAGGACTTAAACCTTCTATCACTTTCCATCCTGGATCAGACTGTTCTAAGCCAATCCATCCAAAACTACTCGGCAGTACTTCTGAGCTGTTTTAGAGAAGTGGTAAAATATAGTGCTAAGTACTGTGTCGCATGTCCACTGCATGGATGGGATATGGAAAAAAAAGCTGCTCCAGCAGTTTCTAGATCAGTCGTTACAAGTGAAAAAAGAGAAAAGTCAAACTCCTAATGTGATCATGTCCCAACAAGCAACTGAGGGCTGTGAGCATTAATCAATGCTGAAGCTGATGTGTCCACAACCCTCATTTATCTGATGATCCCCAATTACCGTGTCAGCCAGCTTTGGAGAGAATTTTGTGCCATGGAAATTATGAGAGCATCTCAGTACAAGACAAGGGTCATAGTCAGGCTGGACAGGGTTTTGAGCAACCTGATCTAGCAGTGCAAGATAGGGACATCTTGCCCACAGATGGTCTTTAGAGATCCTTTCTGACCCAAACGATTCTGTGATTCTATGAAAAACAACAAAAAAAAAAAGGGCTTGGGGGAAAAGCCCTACACTGAGAATTAATTATAAACAAAACAAAAGTAGGAAGTTTGGAGCAGGGAGTTTCCCACCAATCTATTTTGAAAGTGCCAAAACCACTTCTAGTATAAGATGGCTTCACTCTGAGTCATACACTTGAGGAATGTGCTTACAATCTAGTCCCACACACTCCTGATACAGAAAATATCTTTGCAGCTGTGGTGTCAAAGGCATTTTTTAAAGCATTTACTTTTCTCCATGTCAATCTTATCTTTTCATCACTGCTTTTCAAATTAGCACTGAAGGCAACGTCAAGGATAAGGGAAAGGGGAAAGCTGGAGTTGCTTCTGTGTTTCGCTCATGAAAGGAAGAGGCAAGAATCTCTACATGATCATATAAATAGTGATGCATATAAAATACAATTATGCTCCTTAAAAGCCAGGATGGACCGTCTCATACTTCCTGGCAAGCAGCTGAACTACAGATCTCTCTCTGTTCTTAAATCTACCATAGAGCTCTGCTATCACCTGAGACGAGTCATATTGCATGGGATGGATCTCATCTAACTTTAAAGATTTGCAGTGCAGACATCTGAGCCAGTGACTCCTGTAGCTTTTCATGTCAATAGACATCTTTAAGGGACAATTCTGAGATAGCTGAGTTTCTGCTTTAGGAGCAGCTATGTTGTTAACATTAGAGGCATCTGCACTTGACCAGGCTGCTTCCACCCCTGGACTTTCCTCATATCTGAACTTGTTCTCATGATTTACCTGTCTTTGCTATTTAGATTCTCCTCACAGCAGACAAAAAGAAATGTGGTTTGAGTACTACCAGGATGCAGCTGGTCTGCACAAGGTCAGGTTAGCTGTGCTCTGTATTCAACTGGAGAGGAGGTAACAAATGTACTACCTGCAACTCAACAAAGATTTTAATGTGTGATCAACTTTAAATAGATTGCAAGGCTGGAAAATAAATATTTTTTTGGTTTTGACTTGTGTAGGAGTAGGAATATGTTTAAGTCCAACACATAGCACCATAGGGACTCAGCTGTAGTTCAGTTCTGTAGGTCATGGGCTATAAATATTATTACTGTGAGACATGTGGGTCTGCTGCCATTGCTGTATGTTTCTGTATCACAGGAATTCAAATTATTAAATCGGTCATCCCATTCAGGCTTAAATTAGTGAAAGCCTTACTTGTACTGTCTGCTTCTGTTCTGGTGTGTCTTCGTAACAATAGTGCTCCTACTCTTCCAAAGCATTTAGAAAAGGCTCTTGTAATCTACAGGGTTATATCCTGGAGTGAGCCATAAGGCAACAGCTGAATATGGTGTATAAAATTTACAGCCAATCCTCAGAGATACCTCTGAGCTACTAATTCTGAGGTTCAGAAGAGTTCACTTCTCTTCTGTGCATGAGTCTGAAAAGAAATTTAGTCTCCTTTTGCCTTTGTTTACCTCTGCAACTTTCATCTAGCTAATGTGTAAAAACTGCAACTCCAGAGTTGTTTGTGCCTAAATTTTAGCGCCTGGCACAGAGAGGCCTGAACCCTCATGTGTGGTCTTTATTGTAGCAGTAACAGTGTTTCTGAAGATGCACCAGAGTACTTGCCTCTGTACGGTTAGATGAAGTATCGGTGAATGCTCTCACCAGCCCTGCAACAACTGGCATTGAATTGCTGGAATATAAAATGCACTTATTCAAAGGACTAACTGCAAAGGTCTCCTCTCTACTATGAGATCAGAGCAATAATGGGAGATGGTCAAAGTAATTTTCACACATCCTTGGTCACCCTAGCCTAGGCAGAGGAACTTGCCACCACTGCAGTGATGCACCAGCTGTTCTCACAGCAGCTGTTATCTCCATACAGTGGAGGTCAGGAAAAGGAGACTTCTTTAAAGAAAGCCCATCTATGAGGCCTCCTTCTGGCGCAATTACCTCTGAAAGAAAGTGAAGGCACAGCCAACTGTGGAACCTCTGCAGCCATCCCAGGGAAAGCTAGTCCTCCTTGTGAATATGAGACAACAGTGTCAAAAAAACTTTCCCCACTGGTAGCATATGTTTTAATAGATGATTTTCTGCCCTGCATAGCCTTTAAAAAGTATATCAAAACCAATAGCCAATGACATTTTATCAGGTGCTCATCTAGGCTGACGGTTTTAGTGGTCTTACTGATTTATAGTGCCAGCTAACTGCTAAGCAAAAGCCACACCTGGTAAGTTGCATGTTTGCACACCACAGCTAATCTGCTGGAAGACATGCTGAAACTTTTGTCAAGAGGCAACAGACAAAGGAATATCAGGGTGCCCCACTCTCCCAGCCTCGCTGTGGTGGTGGCAGGTTTGGGTTTAAGGTGTTGTGCAATAGGAAGTGTACCCTGTTTGTCCATGTAACCATCACAACCTACCAACACAACCATCTAACCACTAGCACAGTAGTGAACAGGAGATTACCACTAATTGTAGAACAGCCACAAAATCTGAACCATGCTTTCTGTTAGGATAAAATGCTTGGAAGAAATTTGGATTTATGTGTTACAGGAAGAAAACATATCCTGGATTTGATTACACAGGCAAATTAAGACATCGGTCTACTGTGGAGGGTTTGGATCTGGAGTTGGATATAAAGATAGCAGAAGTTTCTCAGGTGATGCAGCAGGTCAGGATCTCTATGGTGTTTAGTGTGTGCTGCTGTCACCCTCTCACAGTGATCAAAATGCCTAACATAAAACAGGGATGCAGAATTAAGCCCGATGCACTCAAAAAGGATTGCAAGTCTCAGGTAACCAGTGTGTTTCATGTGAACCATTTAGTTTGAAAATATATGTGAGTCCCATTCTACACCCTTGGTGTCAGCAGTTCTTATGCACTTGAATAACCATAATGACAACAGGTCTGCTTCTGTGGATAGCTGTTATGTGAGCAAAGGCTTAACAAAGCTACTTATCTGTGAACACTTTGATGGCATTACCCCACAGTGTGGGGCACAAGCATCTACAGCTTCAACCCACCATTTAGTTTCAATACATCATTTGCCAGTGCTTGTTTGTCTAAACACATAATTCAAGAAAACACGTTAGTGTACTTAGTCAATTATCTACTCTATTTGTTTCCTTAGCTGCATGTGCTTTTGAATGGTTATCTCAGCTTGGTACTGTGGTTCTGTGAGGTGTGTCCAGCACTTAGAATACAATATTTCTCATGCTCACTGAAGCAGAGAAAAAAATAGTTGAAACCACCAGCAGTGAACTTTACATAGTTCGGCTGCATACTGCATGCATGTTTGGGTCTGAGCCTTCAATCCTTTCATCCCCAAAATTCCCAACACATTAGCAACAGTCTTTGCTGAATCTCAAAGCCGTGTAGGATCGGTCCCTAGAAAATGTCCAGGTGCTTAGGGATTTCTGACCAATACTGATGCAACTGGTACCTAATTCTGTGAAAAGCCAGAGCTTTGTCTGGGAATAGAACTTTTTCAATCTCAAAGTCAATGATAGATTCTCCTAAATTCACAGAAAACAGGGATGAAAGGACTTCTTGTGCCAACTAGTCCATCAGCTTGCAATAGTGCTGATTTATTTCCCTTCAATGTTAGCACAAGTAGAACTACAGGCAGACAGAGGTCAGCCCTAAGATTTAAGTTTCCATGGGACTCTCTTATCCTTCTTGCAGAAACTGGCTCTGAAGTGCCACAAAAACACAGGGGTCCTTGTCCTTTCCGCAGTTCAACAGGCTCCAAGGAGAGAGCACCACATCCTCTTCACTCAAGATCTCAGGATGGATTTGAACTGCCGTTGCTGAGGTTAAAGGGCTTGACAAGACACGTTGCTTCTTTCCCCTAAACAGCTGGAATAGCATCAAAATCTTTTATTCTATGCATCTCTCCCACATTTTATTCTGTAGGAAAATAATATGCTGTCTAGTGAGCTGCATTTTTTTGAAAGATAATAGCAAAGTATCTCTAATTCAAACCAACTGAACTAATTGGACAAAAAAGGATGCAAACAGCCCAGCCTACCAGACTGTATTTAAAACAATTGTTAGCAATCAATAAATCCTGCTGGATTGTTTGATTTCATTAAAGATGTATTTGTTACTAAGCAGCTGGCACCCAAACAGCTGCTTTAAATAGAGAGAGATTTTTTTCTGCTCTGTTTTACCATGGTCTTCATTATTTTATTTGCACATTTTCAGAGACAATGACTGCTGAATAGAATCAAAATGCAGATAAGCCTATCACATCCTCGTCTGAGCATGTGGTGGGTCAGGGGAATGCATAGGAGAAATGACAGCCTGCTTCCCTTTCTACTACCCCCGAACATTGTCTTTCAGGCTTTCAACAGTCAGTCATGAGTATAAAACCAAGCCTGAGCCTGGCCCACTGATTAAATAATAAACTCGAGATATCATAGCTTCTTTTCAAAGCCTTGAATTTGGCTTTCTGTGAATACTGACCTGAACGTTCACATCTATCGAACAGAGTGGTCACAAAATGAGGATTCCCTGTTGTTATGAAAGTGCTGCCTAGTGGAGTTAGTTCCTTTTAAAGACCACTTTAAAGTATATTTAAACTGAACCCTACCCAGGTGATGCCTCTATCCCATTATGTAACACATATAATGAAGGTAATAGCTTTTGTGTTACATTTTGGTAGCAAACCAGGTAGTCTTCCTTTGTGGCTATGTTGCCACTAAGCAAGAACATTAGCAGCTGAAGCAAGGACAGCTTTTAGAAAGAAAAGCAAACTCAGATAATAAAACAGCTGCAAATTTGAAACCAGTCCCAGGATTACTTAGGTGCATGCAGCTGAGCCAAATTCCCACAGAGCCACGTGGAAGCAAGATAAACTTGATTTGCAGCCAGATTTAGTCACACTGTGGGCCCTGTGATGCTCTCAGTTCTACACTCACATTTTCAAAGATGGGTGGTCAGCAGAAAGACCAAGGTGGCCTTCTCTGACAGTTCTTCAGTCTGCAGCGTCCTTCTAGCATCAAAAGGTATTGTTTTTACCTCTTCCTCATCTTCCACTAAAGCTGGGCTTAGAGCTATAGATATGTTTGCAGCAAAACTGTTGATGTGACAAGCAAGGAAGGTGTCCTTTGTTGTCATTATTATTAACAATTGCAGAGGCTTTTGTTTCAGATTTGAAACCCCTTACTGTTCACCAGACCTTTATTATTCTCATATCTTCCTCTGTATTCACGGTGTTCGCACTTGGCTGCAATGCACATCCATCACCTTCAGTTAAGATGCCAGTGATGTAGAGATTATCTTGCTCTTCATCTGGCTAAGAGTGCCTCTATATGGTCTTTTTTTTTTTCTAGAGGAACCCCAACACCTCTCCCTAGTAATGTTGGCAAACAGTCTGGAGAAAAACATAAGGCCTCAGACTCAGTATAAAGTCACAGTCATGGCATTCAGAGTAGAGTTAAAAATGTAAGAAAGTATTTCTTTTAATTATTGTTTGAGTTGCTGCAAAGGTGTGAAGTAAAACCTGTAATGAATTACCCAACAAAGCAATAAGGGAGGAAAAAAGAGAGGCAAAACTGACAGACTTGAAAGCTCTGCTAAAACAGTCAGCATGCACATCTGTAAGATTGGAAGGAGATGGTTAAGCCCGTGGCACACATGTGGCTCAGGTGATATTTGCTGGTATAGATTAGTGCTTTCCTGAGGGTGTGAGGTATTTAGATCAAGGGGTTTAGTTTCATGCTTGTTCTGTGACTAGCCCAAGCAGCTGAAACCTCAGCCTAAACCTAAATTAGACTTGATCAGTCCTTGAGGATAAAAAAAGGACTGAACTACATTAATGCTGATTTATTTTACCTTCTCTTTGAATTTTATGAGGCAGATCCTGATCTGACGTCATTAGAGCTGTGCTGATGTACACAACCCCCACCCAAACAAAACTCAAAAGCCTAATTACTGAAACATCACACAGGGGTTTATGCTTGCACCACTTCAGAGTCTTTGATAACTAGGTGGTGGCAAGAGCCTCTTAAGAAGAAAGCTTGTCTGTCAGCCCTGTTTCTAGACCAAAGAAGTTTGGATAAACACAAAGTTTTTAGGCTCCCCTCGCAAACATTTTGAAGTCTGCTCAACACTAATTATCTGCCACATCTCGACCTATGGCCACGGAGGTTCTTTGCAGCCAGCCACAAGAAAAAGGGAGCAGTAGGTATTGTTTTTTTTAAATACCCATCTATTTCTCTGTAGTTTAAAAAGAAAAAAAAATCCTATTTTAGCCAGGCAGAATGTTTCAATGGAACTTTAGATTCATCCTAACATCTTAGGCCCTGCTGTGCTGACCCTCCCTCTCCCTCTGCAGAATTTGTATGCAAAAGCCACGAAAAGATTTTGGAACAGGCTATACATCCGAAAGCTTTTCACAAGGAACAGGGACTACTTAAAAGAAAAGGTCTTCTGAAACAGCTTTTCTTTTCTTCCCTCCCTTTTTTTTTACTCCTGAATTCATGTACCCCTTAACAACTTCACTGCTACTTTAGCCTGTGTGGGCTTTGTCCAGCACAATAAATGAAAGTGAGCAAACTCTCTGTTTAATACACTGTTGGAAAGAGGAGGCTATGTATGCCAAAAAACCCCCAAACCCTGGCTTGCTTAGGAGGCACGTGCTATGTCCAGTGGTTATTAGCTCCTGTTATAAACCACAGGACAACATCTTTTCATAATAAAACACACCTGTTACACAACATCTCTGGCCAGATGCTTGCAAGCAAGTCGTCAATAATCATTTCTCCCACTGAAGCCAGGAGAATGACTTTTGAGCATGAACTGTGAGAACTGCTTTTCATATACCCAGCAGATTAAGTAGGACATGGAGAATTAAGACAGGGCATCTGCCCACATCAGTTTCTGGCAGTTGAATGGGGCATCCAAGACTTAATCCTTCAATACCCCCCCCCACCCATTGCTTACAATGAGCATCAAAAATGTTAGTAGATATGTCTAAAGGGATCAGGTGGCACATGTATATTGCCCCAGCTTAGTAAATCAGAAGATGATGATGTGAAAACAGAAGGAACTTTCATGTAGGATGCTTTATTCCTGTCTGGCTTGGACAGCCTTCTAAATCCTCAGTGTTTTACCTGCCCCATGAAATCACAGCTGCTAAAATAAATTGCGCTCTAAGAATCCAGCCCAATACGAAGTAGAAAGGAGCTCAAACGAGCATAAAAGTCACCTTTACTTATATGTATCCATGTATTATGTACCAAGTTCAACTGAAAGTTGCTCTGTCAGGACCTTATGATCTGTAACTTTCTGATATACTGTCAAACTTGTTCAAAAGTGACCATCTGAAATTCTTACTGCTGCAATACAACTACATTGTTCCCTAGTAAACCTTACTCATGCATTTTACCTGTCATCAATACAATGTAAATCATGTCTCCACACACAAAATGTGCTCCTTCAAAACCTAAGATGTATGGTTAAGTAGTCACAACTTAAGATGTTAATGTATATCAGCTCAGCTGAGCTATTTACATGATGCTAGCATTCACATCTGGCTATGGACTTAGACACTATTACATCTTGGGTGAGTATGTTTGGCTTGCATTTAGTGTGGTCTAGCTGTATCCAAGGCAGGCTGATGCATAATTGAAATATCTTAGAGGGTCTAAGTCCCAACTTAAATGGTGTTGCTGTAAGTGATTGCATTCAGTCAGTGAAAGGCCTCTGTTATTTCAGTTTAAAGGTCACGTTTGTCAATTTAAATTAACTGTGTTAAATTAAGACTTAAGCTCTGTCAACAAAGATGAGACTTCAATCAAGAGGAAAAGCATCCATCTTGCTTTTGTTACTGCTTAGCTACATCATTTCCAACTTGGGCTTTCCTTGAGAGAGATGTCATCTTTTGGTCAATGGGTACACTGACATGCTTTCCTCCTTGACCACATGCTACAGCAGCCAGGTAGGGTCCTATGCATGGTTACTGGCACAGGCCACTGCCAGAATAGTACAGGGACTGAGGGTATTATCACCCCCTAACTCAGAGGTGTCAGAATAACAGTATGTTTTCTTGTCCACAAGTATAGTTTCAGCAACGTGGTCTGGATTAGAAAAAAAAATCACCACTCTTCTCCCAAAACTGCTTAAGCTAATGTAGGTCTTTCTCCAAACCTGTTCAAGGTTCCAACCTGGCACATCTTTCAAAAGAGACAAAAAGGAATGAAGTTTGGGTCACAGGAATTAATTTAACTAAGATAACAGAATAACATGGGAGACTCCATTGTGCTGCACTCAGAGCTGTGCAAAACCTGTGCACTTATTTAGCTATACTGAAGAAAACAGAAGCCAGGCTACAATACTCTGCCTCTCCACAGGTTCCCATGCTAAGCAGTTTGTGGGCAGCTTAAAGCTAGAACAGTGTGAGTTCAATTCCATCTACAGCACGTTAGGACAGCACACCCTGAGTGAAATGGTAAGAGGAAGAAGATGAAGTGTGACAAAATTATAGGAGAATGTACAGCTCACCTGTGCATGTCAAGGCAGCCACAAACATAAGTTTTTGTGTGAAAACACACGGTTTAGTTAAGCTCTGTAGATCTAATCTCCCCTCAACACACATACTCGTGCTTTTACCCACTTCCCAGACACTCATATTTAAATAAAAGTGCGATGCTTCCTGTGCATGATTCACAAAAGGCTCACCAGCAGGCACAGAAAGAACAATTAGGAGGAATCTTTCAAAGTATGCTTTCCATTATACTTTGGGGAAACTTTTTTTCCCCCAATTTCCTCGATGATGTGTTGCATTGTGCTGTCACTTTGGGGTTTGTCAGTCACGTCTGCTAATGTAATACTGTATGACTGACACAACATGTGACATGTCACCATGAAATGCATCACTTTTCCCCAGTAAGTGGAAACATTTCTTTCAAAGACAAATGCATAAGCAGCAATAGCAAGTAGAATGATTTTCAGACTGAAAGGATTTGCTAGCCCTTTATTAACCATGGGAGAAACTGTGGCTAAGTTGTTGGTTTTCCACCAGTGGCTTCAATAAAAGCCATGCCTTTTCATCTGCTATTAAAAGGTTTGAATAAAATACTTTTAATTGTCACAATAGGTAGCAAAGCTTCTATAAAAGCAAATTCTATCCCAAGCGAAACTGCCAATACAGACATAGAACTTCACGTTTTAACAATCTCCTCCTGCTAGCAGGGTGGAAGTGTAATAGCCAGAGAAGCACCCAAGTGTGAGACTGACATTGGCTTCTTTAGGCTGATGGAAATCAGGACTGTTCACTTGTTTCTTTGACAATCTTGGGAATGCCCTGGCTGCTGAGGCTCATGGAGGCTTACCAGGAGGATTCCATGTTTCACTCTCTGCAATGTGAATTGAGTAACAAAATGTGCGTTTGTAGGACAAAAGTATAAGTAGTCAGAAAATAGCAGGTAGGCAGACCTCTGTGATGTAATTAACTTGAAGAAGTTAATAAGCTTGTTTCCTGAACGCCTTGCAAGACTACATGTCTTGTGCTTGAACGATAGCAGGGTTTCAGAACTACTCCACATTACCCAAATAATCTCTTCTGGCTGATTCCTGGCTACTTTGGGGCTCCGATCTTGGCCACAATTCAAGGCTGTCTGTTGCATTCCTTTATGTGCCTCTGTTCTTTGGAGTTTATTACAAGTCCTTGATTAGCAGAAGGTAGTATCCTACACCCTACAGTAAGCATAAACAAGGACACAGCAGGTGCAATGTGTGCACAAGGTGCGTAGTGAATACCTGATAATTTGTTGTTACAATGATTGCAGATTTTTCAAGCTTTATATGTGTTTCGTGTCTGGATATTTTTCTTTCTTAATTTAGAAACCTAGCCTCTAGATGTCAAGAAATGTCCCTGAGTATATAAATGTATATGTTATGTGTTTTTCTTGGTGGGATTTTAAACATAGCACATCTAAATCAATGCTCTTTCTCTTTCTTTTTCTCTCTTATTCTTTCTTGTTTCTTTTTGCCTCATTTCTTAGACCTTTCACCAGAGCTCTGACAAACACTTCAGTCAAGTATTTGTGCTCTGTTAACTACTAAGGGAAGGTTCTTTAATGGTCTAATTCTACTTGCTTTAGGGGGAGACGTTACCAGTCTGTTTCAGAGTTTGGGTTCTGAAGATAAAGCATTAAATTATTTTCTTTTTTTGGTCTATGATACAAAATTTGGACAGTGATAATTCAAAGTAGCTCTTCTTTAAAAAGCATCTTTCTCTGCAATTTATCCTTGTTGTTTTCTGCTGCATTTTGATCGACTATTCTGATGTACGATGTGCTATATTACACCAAAGCAAAAGCAAAGTGGAGTTTGCTTTATAACTAACTGTAAGAATAAGAGACAGCCCAAAGTTTAACTGACTTCATCTATTACCGTGTGAACCACATCTTGCAGGTTTGCATAACAAACTCCTCTCAAGAGGTCCGTGGGAAAGGTACGAGGAGGGTTGCACAGAGTCTGCTAGAGGAAGGATATTCAGTGCCACCGTTCTTACATACTTGTTCCTTTATCACTTCCTATCATCTCACTGGTCGTTAACCTCAAAAGTGGGACAAACTGCTAGAAGCACTATTATGAGGCACACAAAATTGGTTAGAACCAGAAACCAGTGCAACAGTTAACAGCTGTATTACCAGCCACTGACAGTCAGCAGCTACAGTCCAGCACCCAATGTGTTTGAAATTGTCTGCATGAGGCATAGGTGGGCCTTGGTAAATGCCTAACAGCATTTAGGCTCTTAATCTGAAGTTTACTGAGCACTATATTGCTGCTATAAGAGCCCTTCTGGGGTTTGCATCAGCAGAAGTCCAGAGTGCTTGGAGCTTTTACTGAGTGCAGCAAAGAGCAGAAGTTGCCAAACACCTGTGAAAATGGTGCTGTTTGAGTGCTGCCAAAGAATGCAATTGGGGGGGGTGGGGGTGAGGGCATGTATTAGGGCTTTAAGAAATGGTGTGTGGATGGGCTTGTTTCAGTGGACAAAGTGAACAAAGGCTAGGGTTTTTTTTAAAAGAAAAAAAGAATAGAGCAGGCATTTCAGCTTCCCCCACTCAGCCTGAGGGACGCAAGCAGCAAGACGCAATGATCCTGAGTGGAGAGAGGGCCACTGTGCATCCATGGTGTGACCCACAGTTTGGTTGGCCTCAGCATCCCCCGGCATGCAGAGGGTGATCCTCAGGCTTGGCAGAGCTGCACAAATCGCTGGGCTGCAGGACAAGCTCAAACAGCTCATTGTAGCCAGCAGCTCCCATTGAGGACCAGCCGCAACCCCAGTGCCGCGGTGAGCGGACAGTGCAGCAATTAGGTTCACTATAGAACTGACAAATACAGTTGTTTCCTTGTTTATATAGATATATATATATACATGTAAAAAACTCTCTTTACTAGTTTGAAAGCCCAAAAGCAGAGAGTCCTGCTGCAGATGGGATGTGCATGGTGTGCTGTGCATGGATGGGAGTTCTGTCCATGCTACACCTCTCAGGGCTCCTTGCACCTCAGAGATTCTGCGATTCCCAATGCTGTTCTCATCTTGCAGTGCTAGCTCTTACAAATAGCATTTTAAATAGTTTCCCACAGAATCTGAGTTCCTTTGTTACCTAACAGACCCACACCTCCTGGCACAAAACGTGAGGCAGGCTGCAGACGTGGCACAGGGCGCTGGGGGCTGGCTAAAAGGGGCCAGCGTGAGCCCCTCATTCAGGGGATGAGGAAGATGAGAATGGACAAAGACATTCCTGCAAAGTCCTAAACTGATGGCTGCAATTCCAACTGTAAAACCCTAAAAAGTTCCTCTCCCTTTTCCTAGAGGGAGGATGTCAAGCTCCATCCCTATCCTTGCATGCCAAGTGCCGATCTGGACCAAGCAAACAGTGACTCTAGTTCCACAGCTGACACCTCACCAGGCTGTATAGGCTCTATGGACCCTGGTGTGCACATCCCACGATGTGAGCTGTCAGAAAATGGGTTTGCTTTTGATTTGCCCTGAAACAACAAGCCAATTTCCAGTTACCAGTCTTACAAACCAGAATCAAATCAGGGAGAGCGGTGTTGCTTGACTGCTCTTTCAACATTCAGCAAACCATACGTGTATGAAAACAATTACCTTTAGATGAAAGAATGATGAGTGCATTAAGTGAACATAGATAGTAGAAGATGACTCATAAAATATTCCATTGTCATTAATGCACGGAGTGGTTAACTACAGAAATAAAGAATTAAAAGGTTGGACCTCTCATTAATGCTAATCTTGTCTGCATGTTTCTATATTTTACAGCTATCTGGTGTACTTGCATATATTTCATTTACAGTGTGGGCTAAGTGATGCCCACTATAGCTAATGTTTCTGGCATAATCATACATTCCTGAAAGCTTATTTTGCAACTAAAACGTTTCAACATTGTTCTTTGATCTACAGTTAATTTATGTTTCAAGGAGACAGAGGCTAAAATCTGTGAAATTAACTGATTTTTCAGTTCCTTGGTTGCTCGAAATAAATCCATCACATCTCACAGTTACACACCGTGTTGTTTTGGGTCATCTTGAAATGATAGCTTTTCAGGAGTCCCGTTGGTTTGCATAGTAGTATTTCTGGTTGAAACAAGAGGTTTCTTCAGCCTGGAACATAATATTTCCATTACATTTAGGGTATTTTTAATGAAATGGAAAGAACTTAGGAAATTAAAGGCTACCTTCATAGTGAGATTCAAGTACTACACTCAGACCTGCTTCTGCCAACAAGGCCAGCCCTGAGGGGTTATTCTGTGGTGTGGGACAGTCAGGTTTTGAACCTTTGTTTGCACAATTCAGCACAGGACTTGAAGATCTTGAGGGTTGCTTCTGTCTGACATAAATGTTTCTTGAGGACCCTTTGGGTAGTCATCTTTCACACTCAGTTCTTATGGATGCTTATGTTCCTGATACCACTTAGGTGTGCTGTAGAAAAAAGGAGTATTTTGCACAGTGGAGAAGAGCCCAGTGACAGCTATAATTGAGTAGGTATAGTTTTAAATTCAGGGGTGTTTTCTCAGATTCACGCTGCTCTCAGGAGGCATTTGAGCCTGTAAGTTCTGCCTCTCAGGTGAGGTACTGGGTTGCTATCACGGAAACTCTTCTGGTCCCGTTGCTGTTTAGTCCAACCGTGGCTGGTATAAACTGATTAAGTAGTACAGTACTAAGCCTGTCCCCACTTTCCCCAGACACACACACACATGAACACACACAATCTCCCTTCCCACTGCAATCAGGTCTGTCCCATGTCATGTGTTCTGTTCCCTCATGAAGTTTGCCTTGAAAATACTCAAACTAAGAAATACTTAAAAACCTGTTTTCAATGTTTCTGATAGTTTGTGCTTCTTTATTCTTTGCCATCCAATACACTCAGGGATTTTGTATGCAAACACCAGCTCTGACTGATTATTGGGTAAAACTTCTCTATGAGGAGGGTCAGGAGGTGGGACAGGTTGCCTGCAGAGGGTGGTCAGTCTCCATCCTTCAGGGTTTTCAAGACGTGACTGAACAAAGCTCTGAGTAACCTGGTCTCATGCATGACCCTTCTCTGAGCAGCATGGTGGACTAGAGACCTTCCAAAGTCCACCCCAACCTTGATTATCGGGTGACCCCAGGATTCTGTCAAGACATTCAGTTCCCTCTGCTACCACTGACCTCATTGGCAACTGCATTTTCTCCGCATTGCTATGGATAGAGACTAGAAACAGGATTCATGAGATCAGGTCTTGCGTTGAAGTGGTAGCTGCTGAACAGCCAACATTACCCAGAGACTAGGACAGTGTTTCAGGCCTCAGAAAATCTAGGCATTCCCTGAGAAATGCTCTTTTATCTTCTATGTCTGTCTCTTCCTCTCCCTTTTTTTTTTTCCTCATGAATTTCAACTGGAAGATTCTTTGCAGAGCAACTGCCTCATGGCACTTACAGTCTATAATAAAGCCAGGTTTCAATTTCACTTGGGACTTCTTGGCTCAGCTATTAGGTAAATAATAACAATTCAATGCTTTCAGTGGCTCTTATGCCAGTTTACACCCTCTTAAGGGATAGCAAAGGCCAGAAGGATCGTGTACTGTCTAATTATATACCTTGACCTCCAAATACAAATTTCACTCTGTGTTTAAGGCAGAGCAAAAAATTACTACAGGACTGAGGCCTTGGAATAATACACTCTGTATTGTTTCCAAAAGAGCATTTACAAATTCAAATTCTCAATTTTAAGATGTCTAAGCAAAAGTCAACTCAAAGCTGAACGTTAACAAGGGCCCAATCCATCAGCCTCAGATGACTGGTATGTGAGAGTACGCTTAGATTTAGATGTGACAGACACCTTTGAAGGTTGGCTGGTGACTGAGAATGGCAGTGGATTTCAAATATTTGCCTGCAAAAAATATATGCAACTGCATGGACTGTCCTTCAGCATCCATGGGACAAAATCCTGTCCTCCATCAGAGCTAATGACTCCACATGCAAAGGAGAGTGATAAGGGGCAGTGTGTCTGCTGTAGGTATGTGTACCTGCAGAGCTCATGTCCGAAAAATGTGCTACCCAGCAGCCTGCCTGAGCAGAGAAGGATGGATCCCACTGCAGAAGGTGGGGCTTGGAATGATGAAATGAGTTAGCTTATCACTCACCCTGGCAGACTGCAAATACCATGAAATCCTCTCTGACTGTGGCTTGCAATGAGGTGTGTAACATAGTTCTGTATTTACTCAGTGTCAAAAGAGGAAAATGCTCCCTGTATATTTGCCCTTTAGAAAGCAAGCCAACCATCAGAATACATGCCCAGTAAGACCCTGTGTGGTGCAAAGAATTTGCAGACCCCACACAGAAAATTTGCAAATCCTGTCTGTCATTCCTTGCTCATGTGAAAAGTCTGTTAAGCTATGTGAGTTAGCTTCAAGGCATTCAGAATCAAAGGCTGGTTATTGAAATATGCTGCCCTTCTTAAAATCATACCTAGAAACTTGTGTGTCTGCTTGGTGCATACGTATAGACATGTGTGCGTGCCCAAAACATCTCAGCATCTATATTTGGTTTATGGGAAGGCATAGGACTGTCTGGAGATGACAGACAAGTTCTCCATTCTGGATTGAGAAGGATTTAGCTCAGAATGGATATTACTTGAGGTTCTGAGCATACAAAGCTTGAGCAAAGACTAATTTGTTGAGCTTGACAGGATTCCTTACAGTCTAAGAAGCAGACAATAGGTGGATAGAAACTGAAAGAGGGAAAGCGGAAAGGATACTGGGACCCAAAGATAAAATCTGGTTAAAATTTTGCATCTGCAAAATCTTTTGCCGTTAGTCAGTCCTTAAAAATAAAGATATCAAGTTAGTCACCTTCCACATAGTCCTCAAGTATGCAGGACAATCCTGCAAAGAAATCTGGTAGCTGTGGGGACGTTTAATGCCATGGACCACATTTAAGCTCAGGTCCTGGGCACTCCCCTGGAGCTATTGCAAATAAACATCTGCTTAACATCGTTTTCCCCAGGCTGCAGTATCCTACGTAAGGCCAGTGGAGGAGCTGATAATTTGGATGCTGTAAACAGTTCTCTAGTAGTTCACTTCTGTGCAATGAGCCAATGCAAACAGAGCATTTAGTCCAAAATGTCATAGTAAATATTTGAAAAGTACTGGGTGATTGTTTGATATGTTGGCTTTTGGTTTGGGATTGATTTGGAGTGGTGTCGTATTCCAGGCTTAAGTCGTGCACCTTTTACAATGATCAATGAAAATCTTGCATTTAGCAGCATTATGTAAGTTGTTGGTTCAGAATTACTGAAGAGTAATTGTTGCCAGGTAGCTTGGTGGCCACTTGTATCTTTCATTCAGCCTAAAACACTTTCCAAGAAGGCTTTAAAATACTGTTCAGAAACTTTCTTATAGTACTTCTACTTGCTGTTTCACTGGTTTAATTAAAGCAGTCTGAGATGTCAACGGCCATGGAAATCCTGAGACAGAGAGAGAACACCCTCTAAAAGGAAAAGGAGGGGTTGGGGAAAGTGAGGTTAAAATTAATCCAAGGAATTAGTCTCAATTTCAAAGTAATATTCATAGACCATTTAGAATGTCACCATGCTTCTTAAAAACTGTGATTGATGGTATCTGTTGGCAGGATAATGTAACGTGGAACAGAATATCGGACTGTGTTACATCACTTTTTCCATCCTTTTTTTTTTTTTTTTGGTTCCCCTTTCCAAATTTGTGGCTGAATGTTAATGAAAATGAGATTAAGGGCACTGCTGGCAGCCAAGTGTGCTGTGAGCAGGGACTGAATAGGTATCTCCAAAGGCTTTGCCACCATTTCTGATTTACCACCTCGCAGATCTACAGACATTGCTTTTTCACCCCACCCTGAACAGTGGCTCATGAAGGAGGTCAGTTTTGCTGAGTGATGCCAACCCAAGGGATGGTTTCATGATGTGGTCAAGAGTAAACTAGAGCTCATGGGGTGACTGATCTGGAGCATCACCAGATATGGTGATGGAGTAGGTGGAGATACTGTAGGTAGGACCTTAAAGGCGTTATGACCCAGCAGCTGCCTTTGAACCTGTTAGGAGCCATCCTTGTACTGCACTAGTAGGCAGATAATAAACCAAGGGGATCATCTTGAGCCCTCACAGATAAAACATTTCATGGGAAAAAAACCACTGTCAAGAGTCTTAAAGCAATATTATTTGTCAGGACTGGTTTCATGGATAAGTGATACTGGCAGCAACTCTGCAAATGCCAGGCTCGGGTTAAGATGAGAACTCTCACCATCTCCAGAGTCTGGCAAGGGGATTCAAGGTTTCCAGCAAGAAATGCAGAGCAAAATGCAGACGTTGCAAACTCATGCAAATTGAGACTGAAACAAAGGTCAGTGTGAACCCTGGTGAACCACTGTTAATCTCTGAGGTTCTCAGGGCTCTGATGGTGCATTTTTAATATATTGGAAAGGTTTCCTTTTTTTTTTTTCCAGAACTAATCAGGACACTGACTGGATCGTGCACCTAGAGAATTAGAAACCTTTCATCTCCCTTGACACTGCAGGCAGAACCTCAGGATAGTCAAATCTGGTCCTGCAGGGCTTTAGTGATTGAAATTCTGTGTTTGCACACCAATTTTCCAGCTGATAACTCTTGGAGTTGTCAGGACATAAAGACCTGAAAATGAGCACATTTCTGGATGACCATCAGTGTATAATTAGTCCATTAAAATTGTCAAGATGCTACTTTTGGTTAGTTAAAAGATGCATCAAAATCATTCTAATGCTTAAAAATAGAAGACTTGTTTTTCCCCCCAAGGAGAAAGCAAGCTTATTCCTTCACCTGTGATTTATGATCAGGGGTGTGTTGCTGTTGTAACGCTTCTTTTGACACTCCAAATGGGGCTGCTGGTAATTCCGAGTTGTCGATTTTGGTGTAAGTGCAGGTAAGCCAGGTTAAAGTAAATGAGAACTGCACTGGGAATGTATAAAGTTGTACAAAATCTTAAGCCCTCTGAAAGAAACCAGACTCTAGATTTTTCATTGTGAACGTTCAAAGACATCTTTTGACTGCACCTCAATCCCCATATGTAAAATGGAGACGATAACAGCGCCTTGGCTCACAAGGTTTCTGTAATGATCAGCTCGTGCAGTTTGTACAGAACAGAGGATCAGAACCGCCAGTGCCCTGAAGCTCCCATCCTTTACATCAGACAGTGACCTGGCCTCGGGCAGAACATCGTTCATGCCAAGAATCCGTCTTAATTGGTGGCCATGTATCACTGACATGTAGAGCTGGCTGAGCTGTGATGCAATGTGTCGTGAGACACGTACCTTCTCAGACAAGATAATGTGTTGCAATGCAGCAGATTCGTGGGTTTATATCAACAATTACATTTGGATACCAGTTTTCACTTGGCAAACATTGTTTTGAATGAACAATTCTTGTGTTCCCAAAGCTTAGAAAATGCATGTGCAGTGTTACAGGATTTGAAATCAGAAGTTCCTTTTATTCCTATTTTCTCCCCCCCCTCTAGTTTTCAATTGATAAATCAGCTCTGTGAGGCTTGCTCTATATGTGTAGCACAGTTTTCTCGTGAAAAACTTTGTTAGGAACGCAAAAATCAACTTGTGAAGAGTTAGACATATAAAATTTGCAGCATAGTTCCAAAGCAGGATGGCTAGACTGCCTCTGACAGTTTGGCCCCACAAGTCCCAGATCTACAATGTTGATTTGGATGAGTTTGTTTTATTTTTGTCAAACTTCTTCTTTTTTTTCGTCCCCCTGTCCAACTTGTACAAACTCTTTGCATATATTTTTAATACACATGAATAAAAGATATTCCTGCAGACTGATGTAGTACACAGGCTTTCCAGATCAAATGTTTTCCTTCTCCAGGTGAAATGTGGAAATGAGAGATAGCGTTGTCATTATACTGTATTATTTGTTTGTTTGAACAAACTTGGCCACAGCAATCATTTTCATCGATTTTTCTAAGAATAACAGAGTGGGGGGGGGAGGGTGGGGGCAACAGAAATCAATAAATGCAAAATTTTCTATAAAGCCTTCAGTGAAAAATATTCCTCCCTCAACCTCATGTATATTAAAGTGCACAGAATATGCTGACTAGCATAATGCAATAAAAGTGATTACTGGGAGGCAGTGGAGGTGATTAAATATCACACAGTAGTCAGAGTTACCTGAAAATATTATGCATCCAACACTCGAGAGAGGAGGGGGGGGGGGGGAAAAAAAAAAAACAACATCACAACAAACAAGTTCTTTGGAAGTTTGTAACTCCCAGTCAGCCACCCAGTTCTATGGACGGGGTTTTAATGGATGCATGGCAACGGCTGGTGTTGTCTTACACAATGCGAAGAAGTTCCCTGTGAGAAGGGAGGCAGCTGAATGTCCATTGTAACATACTTTTTTTTTTTTTTTTTCAAGGAAGGTTTAGGTTCTCCTGAGAAAACAACATAGGCAAAATATCTGCCAGTTTACAATTGACATGGTTAAATATTGAGGAGCTTGTTCAACTGGTTGCTGAGCGAACCGGAGAGTTTACAGTTGGCACCAGGGAGACTAATTCCTCGCTTGATGACGAGCTGCCTTAGCCACACATTTCTAAGTCCAAAATACAGTAATGATTTAAAGCAGGGAAAAAACATCAATTAGTCATTTTCAAGCTCCCTCGAGGTATTGAAAATATGGAAACTATTATTTGCAGTGGGGAGAAGTAACTTAAGTCTTAGAGCAGAATATGTTGATGATGGCATGAAACTTTAACAAATACAAGATTCTTTGGTCTTCTTACTAAATTTATTGTCAATATGGGTGAAATCTGAGGAGGGAATATGAGTAATGAACCACAGATCAGAGAAATCCCCATAGATACCCTTCTATTCATTAGAACACACATTCTCTGTTGAAAATGTATATATTGGAGTAGATTCTTTTTACTGGACCTCTTCTTCACATCCTGCATCTCCCTGTAGTGCCAGACTGCAGCTCTTTGTCTCATTGCAGACCCTCACATTTAATACACTACCAGCTTGCCAATCTAGTTGGGTTTTTTTTTTTCAAAACTCTCTAAGCCTTAATTTATTCCAGATCTTCCTTTAAATGAGAAGCCTGAGAAAAGAAACATAAACAATGGGTCTTCTCCCAGGAGTTCTTGAACACCTCCAACTCTCTGCCAGTTTCAGTGGAAGCTCAAAGTTCTGAGCTCACCTTCTCCAAGACCTGACTTATGATTATTCCTCAAAATAGTATGTTGACTCCTAGCCCTGGATCTGGGGTCTCTCAAATTTCTTTGCCGTAAATACACTCCAGTTGCTTTGATTGAAGCTCTCTACATTGTAACTTTCCTACATCCCTGTGAATTCACTAATTTGGTCAAGATCTACACGTGAACACTTCTCTGCATATATTTCTGCTTCCTGGAGCTCTGAACAAAGATGTAGCTCAGAGTTGCTCCCATAAAACATAGATTCTCAGCTGCCCATGCACGGAATCATATGCTTAACTGAAGTCGTGCTGCCTGAGTTGGAAGAGCTGTGCCCTGCTGCTCAGCTCTGCAGACCTGTGTCCATCCAAGCATGGCTACGTAACCCTCTGCCTCCTCGTGATCAGCTTCCTTGGGGATGCACAGTACCATATTTCTACTCCCTGGGGGCAGGAGCACAGCTGTAGTCCAGTACTCCAGACATTCCTCTGAGGAGGAAAAGTCGTCTGGTTCTCCAAGAACTGTTTATGCATTCTACCAGATACTTTTTAAACCTGTATTTCAAAACCCACTCTAAAAGCAGAATCCCCAAGCCAAAGGCTCACTTGGAGTATCTGCTTGGAACAAACGTTGAAGAAGGATTGAATGAGACCATATTTTGTTTGAAAGATTAAGACAAATTGCAAAAGCATCCGAGATTAGTAAAAGCCAATCTATTCTGTCTATTTACTGAATTATATAGATCTGGGATTTCAATGGGAAAAAAAGTTGTAGTTGATGGTGTCTTAAAAAATCATTTAACGTGCTAAACAAAACATCATCCTAGAGCACCTGCTCTCAGAAAAGGCTTCCAAGTGCCTTATAAGCTAAAGTATGAAAAATATTCGCAAACCCCAGTGTACAGAAGGGGAAATTTCATGTATAAGTATCTTGGCACAGCTCCTTATTACATGTCCCAAAAACACAAATGCTTGCAGAAATTACTATGTAAGTTCTTGGGGTTTTTAATCTCTACAACGCAGATATACTGTCTAAGCTTTATTATTATTACTGTTATTATTAATTGATACAACTGAGGGAAGCTAATGACCAGAAACAAATCTGAAAGGCACCAAAATTTAGGATTCTCTTTTTCTTCATTTTTTTTTTCTTCATATTCTCCATACCAATCTCTCCCATCTGAAAATAAAAATCACCCCAAACATCTGTATAAATCCAAACCTGGCCTTCACTCTGTTAAACAATGCCATGCTGAGGCCACGTTCAAGCACAGCACAACAATGGCAGTGGCAAACTTTTAATCCTGTTTCTCATTTATCTTGATAGAATGATAGCTTGAAATAGTAGAATAGTTGTGAAATCTGTCCAAATATCTTCTGCACTACTCAACAAAAGTGTGTACCAAATCTTTCCCACAAACAAAACATCTTGCAGAAAAGTCATTTCCTAATTTGAATTGGTTTGAAAGTTCTATCATTTATATATATATATAATTTAAATTAGCAGTTATTCTTTTTCATGTCAATATTTTGGGTTTCACTGAAGAATATAGAAGAGCAATGGTTTCTCATATTTCTCAATAAGGTAGGGAGTAACAGTCACAGAAGTAGGGCAGCTGTTGTCTTTCTGTGCCATGGTGTGGCTGAATCAGGGTGTGAAAGGAAGAGTGGTGTTAAATGACCAGTCATAATCTCCTCAAAAAGATTGCTTGGAAGCAGCTTGCTACTGACAGATTAGCAAAGGAAATGTTCAAAATGATGCCAGGGATTTGGTGTGATCTGAAAGCCTTTGAAGACAAAAAGAAAGATCCCTGTGAGTCTCAATGGGTCGTGAAGTTGGTTTAAAATGAGCAGGGTATTAGTATAGATGAGAATGTCATTAGGTGAAGTTACTATATGTGAATAGGCACACTTTGGTATGAATTAAAGCCAGAGATGGACATGTGATGAAGTATGATTAATGCTGAGCTGAAGTCAGAAAACTTACTTTTGCTATAGGGTGGGATTTTCAGAAATATTTGAGCCATAGATGTTCAGCGGATGAAGAGGTTGATGTTTTACCAAACACAGACTTTGCAAAATAAAAAGCCATCCATCCTTTTTGAAGAAAAACATTCTTAAGGAAATTGCCAAAGTGTCTTTATGTTAACACCAACCAAGGAGCAGCTATCACTGCTGGACCAGCAGTAGCCCACTTTCTTTGTACATACTGTAGCAATACACTCGTTTCTGTGTACATGCACTTGCCACAGGAATTGGTCTTTTGCTATAGAATTTCCATGTGAAGTTAAAGAGTAATGTCATAACATTTTTGTATTACTTATTCCCATCTTCTGCCAAGAATACCTCAGCAGACTCTTGCATACCTGTTTGGAGATTGCTGTTAATAATCTGGGCATCACATGAGGTGGTCAACACAAGCAGTTAATATTTATAAAAAGTTGTTGTTTTATTTTACATGTCACATAATTTTGAACGTATATGGGAGTATTTGCTATGAAAATGAAATCGGGAAATATTTAACTAGCCCTTGAGGTTCTGTGATTTTGTAATTCTAGCACAGTGTCCTGGTTCTATGAGGCTTTGCCCAACTTTCATACTTATGGCTTGTCACACTAAAGATCTCACGCTTGTGTAAGGCAAGATGCATTTAACTTACTACTGGCCAGAGTAGTACCTGATACTTTATTATTCAATGTGTCAGTCGCATTTACTGTTGTGAATTATTGCTCATGTATTGCACAGAGCTGGGCAGGCAAAAGGGTCTTAAAGAAGAAAACCCCAAATGGTGACATAAATACAAGACCTCATTTGTATCCATGTTTCTTCAATATGATCCTGTTGCTTTTCAGAAAACCACCTTTATTTGCACAAGACACAACATTTATATCCATTCTAGGAAGCCACCAAGTCAGGCCTATTGTCTGAATACAAAAACGTTCCATGCAGACTTCATGCAGTCCATAACATAGTGAAATTCAAGTTCATGCTTGACATGATGTGTCTTGAGAAGAATGCCAAAGACTTGAAGCTCCTCACTGGAGGTGATTTAGTAAAAACCCTAAAGGATTACATATATCAAAAGCCTGTGGGGCAGAGGGATAATAAATAAAGGCAAATTACCTTCCTCACTCACTTGAGGTTGTGCCTTTCATGACTTATGAACCACTTTCTCAAGTGGAGGTTGTTTGTAGTAATGACAAACAGTAGACTGTCCTGCTGTGATCACAAGTTTTTTATCATGTATTTTTATTACTGAAGATGAAGAGTATATGTGTGCCATATAGATGCATAAACACATGTGTAAACACATGAACATTGCAGCCAGTGACTATTGCACATACCTTGGAAGATTTAAGTTGAAACAAAAGAAATCTGAATGAGTTCAGCAAGTCACTGTCAAATTCCAGACCTCTAATTTTAGCAGTACAAATACATGGGATCAGTTTCTACTGGCTTTACAGAGGCAAGACACCAGAACAACAGCGTTATCTCTCTAAAGAGTACATTATGTGATCAATAGTAAGTAAACCTTCAATAACTTCTTGTTATGAAGGGCATAAAAAATGCTGTAAAGACTAAAATGGTCTCTATTTGAACATGTTTGTGTCTGTTTTGGTTTTCTCAGAACAACATTCTCTTGAATTATAAGTAAGAGCCGACCCACACTAATGACAAAAAGTTCAATTATTATATGACCATTAAGACAAGAACTGTTTGTTAAAGACCCAGTCATTCTCATGCTATCTGACCAGAACAAAACTGTTTTGGATGTGGTTACCTTGCATGTTTCTATAATTGCCTACTTTCATGAATACAAGCTATTGAGTATTTGTCATGTGGTTTCTGCTCTTTAACATCTCTGGCTTGGATGACCATTTCTCCTCAGGCTGAGTCTGTTTTGCCCGTGACACTAATTGCTGAGTGATCTCCCTGTCCTTATCTTAACTCCCAAACCTCATATTATGTTTCTCCCTCCCCTGTCCAGTTTAGAAGGGGAAGTGACAGAACAACTTGGTGGGCATTTGGTGCCCAGCCAGGGTTAAACCAGTACACTCAGTAGCTGTCCAAATAATACAAATCTTCTGTTTCCAGTATCTTCCTAAGTTTCTGTATAGCTCAATTACTTTAGACCATCTTTGACTGAATTAGTATGTCTCAGCTTGCCTACCTGTAGAACAGTAACGATATTATGAACCAAAAATCTGGGGGAAATGATGACGTTTCAACAAAAACAACAACAAAAAAGAATGTAAGGGAATTGCTTTTCATTGCTTTTGAAAATCTGGACTAGAAAGTAAAACTTTAAAATTCTCTGTATCTTCACAGACTGAACATTTCACTTACAGAGAATTTTCCCTAAAATGATGTTGGGTGAATACTAGGAAATTATAAACTCTGTCAAGTGTGAAGAAGAAGAAAAAGAACTGTAACAGTGGCTTTCAGTGCTCACTTCCAAAAAGACTAACAAAGTCACAGGACTTTCTGCATAAAATCCAAGTGTTTAAGCTAGCCTAGTGAGCAAACACCTTGTGTTGCCTCCTGTAAAAGCCAAAACACGAGGTGTAAACACTAATCCCACTCAAAGGATATCCAGCACAGCCTTTGCTTTATGGATGCAAAGTTAATAGATGAAAAGGTAGCATAGGATCAGAAGAGTGCACTATGATTTTCATTCCTACTGCTTGCATTGCAGTTCATGAAAATATGAATATAAAGCACAGTGTATGTTTTCCTGACTCAGCTTTTTGCTACCATTGGCTAGTGGCATCATGGAGCCATGCATGGAGTCAGACTGAGGTGGCAAAACACAGCAAGAGCATGTACACTTTATCACATCCTCCTGAACAAACTACAGCTGCTAAGCAATCCTTCTCCAGTTAAACCACAGACTGCTTATGCCTGGTTCTCAAATATATATGTATTAAACAATAGGCAGATTTCTAATGGGCCTGCTAAGGGCAGAGGAGGTGGAAAAAAAAAGGGAGAAGCCACTGAAGCTTGCAGTGTGCAGGAAAAGAGTGGAGTCAGGCAAGAGTATGATGGTGTATGTCATTGATTATCACATTGATTAAAAGCGAGCTTCTTGCCTCCCCCCACCTCCTCCAACAAGCCACTAACCACAGCTATTTCACAGGGTCTGCCTTTGTCCTGCCTGTTTCATAGGCACAAAGATGATTGTTGTGGTTCAGACAGTTTACATTTGGTGTGTTTGAAGAGTGAGAGAGATAATGCCCCACTGCTTTCTACAATATGCTGTTGGTGCATAGAAAGTGATCCTGATTTCAACTACCAAGATCCCAAAGCTTTGCTGATGCACTGGGCGAGTGTCTATGCTACACTTTGAATGCCCAGGGATCAGAAGGCTTTCACCACTTGGGCATGAATGCTCTGCCTGATGGATAAGAGCTTTCCACATGCTACAGGCGAGCAGTTAAGCACGTTAGCTCTCTGCAAGAGAGATCACAGCCGTGTTATGCTGTAAGCTCTGGAGGACTTATTGGAGATGTAAAGCAAAGCTTGAAGCAAAAAAATCCAAAAGCAAGCAGAATAACACAAACAATTGCTTTTAAATCCTGTGGTAGGCATCACTTTGGCATATTTTCAATGTTTATTACACACTTTAAAAAAACACTGCCACAGAAGTGTGTGATCATGAAGTTACATATCAACAGAAATCGTGAGTAATAGCTGTGCATTTGGGGTGGCTTTTTGAATCTGAAACCGACTCTCACTACTTGTTTACACATCTTCAGAGGTGATTTAATGCCTTTGAAAAACCTGGTCTTGGTCTTAAAATCCATGTAGTCTCTAGTCAAGGGTGTAGATTCCAAATCTGGAAATTAATGATCATAATGAGTTTCTGGTTTTGTCACAGTGTCCAGATTAATGATTCACTGATTCAGGCAGAGTCTTGTGGGGTTTGAAAGGCTGAGTGTGAGCAAGAAACTCAGAGAGAATAATACATCCCAGCATTTCAGGAAGGTTAAGGAAAACAAATGAAGGTGTAATATGTTCTTAATTTCACCCATGTGTGAAACGGCAGTGGGGAAGAGAAAGGGTGCAGTTCTCAGGAAAAAGAATCTCAAGGGTTGGAAGGGACCTGAGCTCTCTCCAGCAGCTCCTTGTCCTTCTGCAACTGAGGGACCAGAACTGGACACAATATTCCAGATGTGGTCTCACAAGGGCAGAGCAGAGGGGAAGGAGAACCTCTCTGACCTGCTGCCCGCAGCTCTTCTCACGCACCCCAGGATGCCATTGCCCTTTGTGGCCATGAGGGCACATTGCTGGCTCAGGCTCATCCTGCTGTCCACCAGCACCCCCTTTCCCCTACACTGCTCTCTAAGAGTTCATTGGTACGTGGGGTTGTTCTTTCCCAGATGCAAGACTCTAAACTTGCCCTTGTTGAATTTCGTTAGATGTCAAGAAGAATTCAAGAAGACGTTCAAGAAGAAATAAGAAATTCAATAATTCATTTTTCTGGTGTCAAGAAGACACCAGATTTCACAGTGCACAAACCTGCTCTTGCTCAGTTTTCCAGAAGACATGACACACAGATCCTGAGAATGGGAAAGACAGCTATGTCTTTTTCCTTATATACCTTCTTATTCTCTATGTCTATGCCAGAGTTGAGGAACAGTCTTTATCACCCAAGAGGTGATCAATGTCAAGCAACACTAAATCAGTGTCAGGAGATTGAAAAAGTGTATTTATATTGTATATCCCAAATACAAAATGTTTCCTTCTGGAGTAGTGGACAAGAGAAGCCTTTCTTTGAAACACAGAGTTCAGCCTGGGATGGCAACAGGAAGAGAATTTTTAAATTGTGGAAGTCCAGAAAATAAAGACACAAGATTTTCATGTGAAGATTGCAAGAGCCAGGGTGATTTAGTGGTGAAAAAGATACACTCGAAGGGATTTAATTAAAGCGTTTAAGATTATGAAGGGTAGTGTAAAAAACTAGCCAGTCCATCTTTTCAACAGTGTCTCAGAACGCCAGAACACCAGGAGGGTCACTTGAAGTTAATGACAGGTAAATGTAAAACAAAAGAGAGAGAATAATACTTCACACAGCATGTAATCAGCCTGTGGGATTTCTGTTATGGAGGGTCACCGAGCCAAAGACATCAGCTGAATTTTAAAAAGGGGAAGGTAATTTTATGACCAAGATGATCATTTTATGAACAATGGTATTTATATTTGCTAAAATAGGGATCATTAAAATTCCCATGGCCAGGCATAAGACTATTACCAGAAAGGAATTCATTCAGCCTCGCTCACTATCCACCCCAGACACAGGGCACAGCAGCCAGAAGGCGTTTTCTCTGTAGCTTTGAGGATAGTATGGACCAGGTGTAGCTCAGGTTCACATCACTCGAGGAGGTCAACCACCGAAGTCTGCATGGCATCTCTATCGGAGAAAATCCCATGCAGAATCACTGTAACAGACAACCTTCTGAAGCAAATGTTTCGTCTGAGCTAGAGATGATTGCACGTTATGTTGTTTACTTAGAGCGCAAGGAAGAGTAATTTCCTTTGGTTCAAGAATGACAGAATACAACGTTATGAATCGTGTGGTGATAGTGATCTGAATAGGCCACCGCAAAGCACACTTTTGTGAACAACAATTGGCCATTTTATCTCTCTGCCCTGTTGTGTTTTGATCACACTTGACTTCTTAAAAAGTGCTTTTAATTTTTCAGTGCCATAAATTTTTCTGAGAGATGATAGAGAATCAAGTCGAGACGGTTCATATTAGTCAGCTGAACCCGATTTATCCAACCATTTGTAAAAATAGGGGGGATTTCCCTATATCATAGAATCAGAGAATCATAGAACCATCCTTGTAAGGTCTCATATTTGGGTGTTTTGGGGAAGGTTCTGTCAATAGTTTCAACATGCAGTCTTCAGTGTGAACACTTATATGTCCAAAAGCTATTTTTCAGAAGTCCAAAGGGCATCCTGATGGTTTCTTTGAAGTTTGTAGGCTTCTAATATCTAGATGTAGCTTTGAGGAAACTTGCACAGAATCTAACTACAATTGTGTTCAGGAACGTAACTGCGAGCTGGTGTGTAACATTACTTACAGTTATGGTAGGAAATAATTGGTTCCACAGTACAAACCTACTAATATGTTTCATTAGCAGTTTTATTATAGAAACAAAATTAATTCTCATAAATAAATGTCCATTAATTGTGAATTAATGTTGTAAATGTATTGCAATTATGTAAAGGAAGGTGAAGGGGAAACCTTATTAAAATAACATGGAGCATAAATAATAAAAAAAAGATAAATATCTTTAAATTCTCAGCTTCACAACTTAGATTCCAATCCCATGATAATAGCATTATTAATGTAATGTTTAAGTACTACTAAGCAAAATAATGGTGATTATTAGCATGGGCCTAAAAATCCATTTCCCTGGACACAGAATTTAGAGTGTGCCCATAATCTTATATATTCAAAAAAATAGTTACAATGAAATGCAGTAATTAATCCAGAACGTGAGTCAATAACTAGGGATTGCAGAGCTTTGCTTGTTCTTTCNATTTATATTTGCTAAAATAGGGATCATTAAAATTCCCATGGCCAGGCATAAGACTATTACCAGAAAGGAATTCATTCAGCCTCGCTCACTATCCACCCCAGACACAGGGCACAGCTGCCAGAAGGCATTTTCTCTGTAGCTTTGAGGATAGTATGGGCCAGGTGTAGCTCAGGTTCACATCACTCGAGGAGGTCAACCACCAAAGTCTGCATGGCATCTCTATCGGAGAAAATCCCATGCAGAATCACTGTAACAGACAACCTTCTGAAGCAAATGTTTCAACTGAGCTAGAGATGATTGCACGTTATGTTGTTTACTTAGAGCGCAAGGAAGAGTAATTTCCTTTGGTTCAAGAATGACAGAATACAACGTTATGAATCGTGTGGTGATAGTGATCTGAATAGGCCACCGCAAAGCACACTTTTGTGAACAACAATTGGCCATTTTATCTCTCTGCCCTGTTGTGTTTTGATCACACTTGACTTCTTAAAAAGTGCTTTTAATTTTTCAGTGCCATAAATTTTTCTGAGAGATGATAGAGAATCAAGTCGAGACGGTTCATATTAGTCAGCTGAACCCGATTTATCCAACCATTTGTAAAAATAGGGGGGATTTCCCTATATCATTGAATCAGAGAATCATAGAACCATCCTTGTAAGGTCTCATATTTGGGTGTTTTGGGGAAGGTTCTGTCAATAGTTTCAACATGCAGTCTTCAGTGTGAACACTTATATGTCCAAAAGCTATTTTTCAGAAGTCCAAAGGGCATCCTGATGGTTTCTTTGAAGTTTGTAGGCTTCTAATATCTAGATGTAGCTTTGAGGAAACTTGCACAGAATCTAACTACAATTGTGTTCAGGAACGTAACTGCGAGCTGGTGTGTAACATTACTTACAGTTATGGTAGGAAATAATTGGTTCCACAGTACAAACCTACTAATATGTTTCATTAGCAGTTTTATTATAGAAACAAAATTAATTCTCATAAATAAATGTCCATTAATTGTGAATTAATGTTGTAAATGTATTGCAATTATGTAAAGGAAGGTGAAGGGGAAACCTTATTAAAATAACATGGAGCATAAATAATAAAAAAAAGATAAATATCTTTAAATTCTCAGCTTCACAACTTAGATTCCAATCCCATGATAATAGCATTATTAATGTAATGTTTAAGTACTACTAAGCAAAATAATGGTGATTATTAGCATGGGCCTAAAAATCCATTTCCCTGGACACAGAATTTAGAGTGTGCCCATAATCTTATATATTCAAAAAAATAGTTACAATGAAATGCAGTAATTAATCCAGAACGTGAGTCAATAACTAGGGATTGCAGAGCTTTGCTTGTTCTTTCCGTACTTTCAGCCCACAGAACATGTTTATGAAAAAGGTTGCAAGTGCTGGGTTAGCACTGAGCCGTGTGATTGCAAGCCAGTGCTGCTGCAGTCAATGACTTTTCAGTGTGATTTGGATCACGCAGTGACTTGCCCTCAGCTGAATTTAAAATCCTAACTGTAGTACTGACCCTGGAAACCTGTGTCTGTTACACCAGTCCCCCAGTCAGACAAAAGAAACGTAGTATGTAATTATAATTCCAACAAAGAGAGCTCAAAAATGAACTGAAGATCAAGGCTTCTTGGTAATGTATTGTCAGTATGGCAATGAGAGCAGGTGTGTTTTAGAAAGGCAAAGCCTAATCCCAAGCAATTCACGGAGACAAAACTCGATTCAGTGAGCAATTTGTTAAAATACCTTAAATTCTGGTTTGCCCTTACGTGGAGTTTTTAATATGTGTGAAAAAAACCAAAAACCTATCATTTTAACTTCTTCACTCTCAAAGAGTAAATTTCCTTCATTTCCAGTAGACCTGTTCCATCTTCAGCCATAATTCTGCATCTTACCATGACTAGATTCTACCTGTGGGGAAAAAAAAAAAGAGGTTTTATTCAGTTCACAAATCCATTTAAAGTAAACTTCATTGCCCACCCACACATTGTGATGTTTGCTTAGGAAAGTTTCTTTTTTAAATGGAATGACCTTGCAGTGATCAGTGAAAATGCATAAAGTCAGTTTTTTGTCTCTGAGGGCCTGATTCTATTCAAGTAAGAGCAAGTGATTCCATTGACCCCAGTGAACTTTGGAAATTGTCCTAAATTGAGAAGAGTTTGATGTGTGTGAGTGTGAGCAGATGAAATATAAGCTGTGACACAACTGAGGCAGAGAAAGTACCTCTTTATGACCCGAGAAGTTCACTGAACTTGTAGACTTCTAAAATGAGTAAGACAAACATGTCCCAAGAATGACATGGGTGCAATTTGCTCTGCTTTGAGAGAACGGTTAATGCCCCAACACGATCTAGGAACCAAAAGGCTTCAAAAGACTATTAAAGTAAAAGCTGAAATGTTTCAAATCATTCATTGTAAGATACTATTTTTAAAAAGCTATTAACTGAAGAATAAAGTGAAGCAATTTGAAAGGGTCTAATGCAAACATTTAATGAACAGGTATATGTTGAATATCATTTTATAAAGGTAAATACATTGTAAAAAATGCTGACATTGATAAACTTAGCAGCATTAATTAAGGTGCTGGGAAAGATTATTTGGTGGCAGTACACTGGAATCACATTTTGCCTGAGCCTCGTTTGTTCCATTTAAAGTCTCCTCACATCTGCCGGTGGGAAGCTCAATGTGAACACAGGTTCAGAGCAAGAGCATCAGTCTGAAGCAAGGCCTTCTTCTTGTTATCTAATTATGGAAAGTGGATGTACTTAATTTGTCATCCTGTCTTTGGGCATCTAGGTCTAACCTTTAGCCCAAGCTTTATATCCTGTGGTTACCTAAGCCAGTCTGCTCTTGGTTTGCGGTCAGTTCTAGCTGTGGAGGTGAAAAGTTAATTCTTTCTGCAGTCTGTTGTCTACGGCCGTTTCCTTCAATTCATCTTTCCTTGACATTTCTCTTTGGCCTTAGCGTGAAAGCTGAAGTGGTACAGCATCCTAAGGCCTACTGAAGATCTACATCAGCCTCTTAACATTACCACATCCCCTCATTCATTCTCTATCTACCTTTCCTGTTTTTAAGGTAAAGAGCAGTCTTCTTCCTCTGAACTACACACACCTGGCACAACAGGATTTTGGTCTGTGACTGGGGTCCCAGTTATTGCTAAAAGCCAAACAGTTCTCATATCCTATCCATTCTTTCTGTGCTGAATAAATCAGATTACAGAGAAAGCCGTTCTGAGACATGACATGCAAATGCAGGAAATCCTGAAGCGCAAACTTCTCTTCTGCTCCTTAGACCTGCCTTGTAGCGACGCTCCTGAAAATCAGAGAATGGGCACTGAAGCTATGTGAAGGCTTGCAGTCAGTAGGAATGAGGCACAAACCTGGTTAGTTGCTTGTTTCTGAAAAACACCACCCTGCAAGCTGTCTTTGAATGTGTGTTAGCTTGGTATAATTCGGTTTGAAAGATATTGGCCATCACAAAGGGATTTGGCATCCGATCCTGCAAATACTTATGCCTGGTATTCAGTGGCAGATAATCCCATAGACTCAGCGTGACTGTCAGCCTGCCATTAATCCAAGCACATGTGTTTGAAGGATCAGACTGTTAGATAACAGAGTAAAAAGGTGCTGTGGGCTTGACTTCGCCCCAAGCAGACTGCTGTTGGGGACTGAATCATTGTGCACTTTACCCTGATTGCTGTCACACTATGACTCATGTAGCAGGGGAATGTGATGGTTGGGAAGCAGGTGATCCAGCACAGCTGCAGGGAGGCAGGATGGAGCCTCGATGGAAACAGGGAGCTTTACCCCTTATTCCTTCTTATATATTATCATACATGTGAGACAGAGTTTCTAAGTCTATGAGGGACTTTCTGTCCCTTCAATACCATAGCTGTGCAGCAGCTCTCTCTATCTGAAGCACATGGGCAAAGAACTGGAAAGCAGCTGTAACTCTTGTCCAGAAGTGTAATGCTTCCCTACTGCTGCTGGAGGGTTAGGAGATACATCCTGGTTTGGGAGAGCTGGATTCCCTGAACCATCCTGGCAAATCTGTACTTGCCCACTATCATAGAGACATTATCAGCTATGCATTATTCTTGTGTTTAGCCTTTCACCCCGCCCCCATCATCATCAGGTGAATAACTTTATTGCTTTCTTGCTGAAAGGAAGATAAATTAAGTAAATATAAATAGCATACAGATTCTATCATACCTTTGTCCTGATCTAAACATGTATCATAGAACCTTAAGATACCTCTGTAGAGACACAGCAGCTCTCTCCCCTCACAGGTCATATACTAATAATACTTTACTCCAGCTAGCTTTGAATGAAAAACTTGATAAAAGTATTTCTTTTCAATGTATGAGATTATTCCAAGGGGGAAGAATTCTGTCTCAGGTGAGGATCTGTTGTTGTGTTTCATTTGTTTCTTTCCTGGTATTTGGGTTTTTTTTCTAGAACAGCCTCCTTTCAGAAAGCCTAAAGGACGTCACCCTGACTCCAAAACTCAAGCCAGACCTTGAAACTTTGAATCTTCTAATCTTTCATCCCATAAATGAGTGTCACTGTCATTCCATCCAGTACTATTGTTCTCCTGATGCAACGGTCCTTCCAAAATTACCAGTACCTATCTGATAAGTTTGACAGAAGCAAGCCCAATAATTTGGACGTGGCACACTAGAGCTGTGTAAGAACAACACATTACTTCTGCTTAGTATTCTGTGGAGTCCCCTCTGCTCTCTCTTTTCCACTCTCACTTAATCCTTGTTACAACTTTCAATATAAATTGTTTCCAAACAAATCAGGAAAGTATCCCAGTTCGCTCTGTCTCTTTTTGTGGCAAATATATTAAAAAATAAAATAATGAAGGAGATTCTTCCCATGTCAAATCCAGTTGGACGGGAGTTTAAGTAAGAGCTGCTGATGCTGCTGATTGAGCTGCACAGCCCCAAAGTAGCAAATCACAGTATCAAGCCACACTGACGCGTGATGTTCACATCACTGAATATGATGACTAGTGTAGTAGGTTCCTCTGTTGGATCTGCATTCCTATGGGGATATTAACATTTGGAATTGCATTGAAAAGTCATTCTTTAGCTCTCAAGGGCATATGTCTGAACCTGTATGGAAGATCTCATCCTTGCATTTTTCCAGTGATGAATGAGCACGGTGTAATGAAAATCACAGTGTTCTTTATTGGCAGCCTCTGTGCTGGCAAAATGTTAAACTGCAAGCTCACTCCATGAGGTAGCTTGCATTGCACCCTCATTTGAATCTGGTCAGAATGTTATAAGAGGTTAAAGCTTTCTGTTTCAATGGAACTGTTTTTAACTATGTTTACTTTAATTAAGAGTCAAAGCTGAACAGCTCCTTGACAATGCCTTGAACTCTCATTTTTTTTTGTGCTGAAGATGATAGTTAAAGTTATCTGCTCTGCACTTTAAATGAATAGATGAAAGAAAATGATAATGTGCTAACTGCTGACATCACTTATGACTTTGTTTCCAGGTTTCATTAACCTTTGTGTACCAGTAGTCCTGGGAATGCACAAGTAGGGAAGTGAATCTCACACAGTTTTGTTCTTTTACTGATACAATTGATAGGTTGTGTTACTATTAGTGCAGTCAACAGCAACGTATTCTGACTCTGAGCCACCCATTCTGACTAAGACCTGAGAGCACTGAAGGGCTATGTTGGTGTTTATTCCTTGCCAGTAAGAGTATTAAACAGCGTGTGGCTGGATTGTATCATCTTTAAAAATGACATGTGATTCCTCGAAGGGTTCTACTGAGTCAATGCAATTGCTCATCAATATTACACGTCACTAAGAACAGGAAACTTAACTAATAAAATCACAGTGCAAAATAGAGAGAAGAGAGACAGATCTTTACTAGAATCTTGCTATTTTCGTCACCAAAATTGTATCTAAGAATGTGCTGACATTTGCACCCAGCCCCATAGAGGAGTCGATTTTCACAAACCCAGTGATTCAGCTGAGTATCCTGTGTGAGTGCTCAAAACCATGGAAAACCAAGACATTTGTGAATAACTAAGGAACACACATTAAATCAGGGCTACACTCAGGTGCTACATCATTAATGTATGGCTAAATGCAATGCATTCAACTGTTCTCAGGAAAATATGGATTACTGGGATGCTCAGAGCTGGAAATATATTTGACTATTCAACTCATTCTTTAATTAGAAATCTTTTCATTTAGGCTTTGTAGCAACCTCTCTAAAACCCAAATGTTACAGTGTGCCAACGATGCATAGGAGACTCTGTATTTAGTAGTAAGAACTGGGTAGAAAAGATAGAACCCACCTAACCACATCTATCTATAAATCCTGTGTGATAAGTCTTTCATGTTTTAAGTATTGACTTTCTGTTGGAACAGCCTGAAAGCATGTGGACACCCAAGACAGTTAGTCTTTTCAGTACAAAGCATAGGCATAGGAAACTGGATATATAAGTAGTGGACCTTTTATTGACTTGATGGGAGTTCCAGTTCTGGATCCCAAGCTCAGACTTGAAGCAGCACAAGAGCAGCCTGTTACAGCAGGTCAGGTCATGAGAAATATAATGGGCCAACGTTTGTGTCTCAGAAAAGCCGCTGTAACTAAAGCTTTTCTCTTGTTAGTATGCTCCTCTGGATAAGCAGCAAGTGCAGAGGAAACTTCTGTTTGTCAGATGAGACAGATCAGACTCAGTGCAAACTGGTGGAACTGGTTGGAGGATGTCAGCTGATGGGGTTTTATTTTAATTGGTAAACAGAGGACACTCACATCCAGTCTGTTGACTCAGTGCCTTTCGTGGCCACTAATTGTATTAATGTGGAGTGATGCTTTCCATTGAAATCATATCATTCAAGATATTAGAGGAATGCATTCTCTTTTAATGATTTGAGTTTATATCCTGGCAGCAGAGCAAATGTGATTCCTTTGACTGATGGCTGGTTGCATTTGTGTGCATATTTAAGCAACAACAGACTCAACATATAAACAGTACATATACATATATATACAGAGAGTCATAGGCAGCCACACAGCTTTGCTGTCAGCTAAGCCAGGGCAATTCAAGAATACATGCTACTGAAATGAAATCAGTGCAGCTTCTTTGGATTTGCAGTGAGGTAACAGAGAGCAGAATCTGTTCCTCTGTCTTTAGCTGCTGAAATACAACTACAGCACACATGAATAAGAACCTCAAATTAAAATCCCTGGTCTCTATGCACACTTGAGTTTCCTACAGCTGAATTTAGGCTTTAAATAATTTAAACAGACGAAAGAAAAGAATTATGGTTTCAGTTAAAGCTTTGCAATGATTTCAATAATCTAATTAATTGCAGGGCAGAGGGTGATTATTCTTTGAGCTTCTGCTCTATAGACAGCACAAGCCCCAGTGACTGCATCCTCTGTTTTGGGGGAAACAGGTCCTGATGCCTCCCTGGCACCCTGGTCCCCCTCAAGGACAAACCAGGTCCAGGAGATGAAGAGCCCACTCCTCTCAGCCTTGCGAGTACAACTGGCAGAGTGAGGATGGCAACATAGTCATAGAGAGGATGCAGCAAGGACTTCACTTTCCTTCCATCTAGGAGGTAGTATTTTTCACGAAGAAAGAATAAGGCTGGCCCTGAAACTGTGTGGTCCTTAAATGGAACAACTTTGGCCCATTTTTTGTTTATTTATTTTAGACGTGGGCTTGAGCTGTGTCATCTACCGTGTTGCTCTGAAGCTCCACATGCACTGAGCGTTTGATAGTTCTTCAACTTTACATACTTGCTTGATTCCAGTCCAGCTTGATTAAATAAATGACTTTTATTCACCCCCAAGATTCACACTTGTCTATTAAATAAAGGCTTTAATGAAATGTTTTCATTGTAACAAATAACATTTCAAAAAAGAAATAATGGGCAATGAGACATAAAACCCCATTTTCCATAATAAGGTCATTCAAGTAAATCTAGCATGAAAGAAAGCAACTACTCTGTGAAGTCCCAGCAGGAACTTAAGTGGAGAGCTTGAATTTACAGAACTGGTCTACATTTCTGACTGAAGTGTAATGTCTTCTCTCACCTCATCCAAGCAGAGAATATTTTGAGCAGTTTACTGCAATGCTTACAGAGTTGCCAGACACTATTTCTGGGTCTGGGTACAGCAGGAGTTTCAGCTATTGATGTGTCATCTGTACACAAAATCCTGCGTTAATGGATGGACTAACCAATTTAAGAAGTTGCAAAGTTAAACCTGTGTGAGGAAGTCTGAACGTCTTTGAAATACCAGATCAGCCGTGACAGAGTTTCTCACTGGCAATCAGCCCTTCTTGCCCTTTTCTAACCCTTTTCTAAACCTACAACACCTCTCCTTCAGAGCAGAAACTTACAGGCTTACATAAATATGTGATAAATTCTTGTGGCAGCGCTTTCTGTTCAAGGACAGCATGTTTGCATGGATTCTTGGCAGTTCAGGGGTACAGACTTCATTGGTGCTGTTTTAAAAACTCTTTGATGCAGACAGACATTGAAAAGACTGCACCAGGAAATCTTTCAGATCATTCTATTGTCTGTCTATCAGATTATGAATAGAAGGAAGTTTGCGCAGGACTCTGACATCCCACTCGGACAAGTATAACAAAAAAAATCCTGTCCTGGCTTGAGAAGAGAAGGTACACAAATCATGTTCCTAGATGTATTTATTTACCGTGTTTCTGTGCCTAGGTTAACACTTCCCATAGCATGCAAGCCATGGGCCCCTGTGTGAAAATGTGTTCTGCGCTCCCCTTTATGCCTGAGCAGAGTTTATCCAACATCTGTCATTTCATCTTTGCTAATGTGTTAGCTATGCTGTTGGTTAAAACTTCCCTGAACAGAACTCGGTGCAAGACACACCTTTGCAAGAATTAGATTAATTTATTGAGTGGACATAACATTTTCTTCCCACTGTATCCTCCTGTCTTTAGGCTGTCATTCCAAAACACTGCAGTGAATGCTGCAGGGATTGCAAGCCTATTGCTCCACAGTTAAACTCCCTCCTGGTTTTCACTGTAAAACTGCACACTAGAGCTCTGTGACTAGATGCCTAGAGTATTGCTTTAGGGTACAGCGTTACACCATGCTGATATGCCTTTTATGTGCTTACAGTGGATAATGATCACAAGCTATATGTCAAAAACATCTCTACTAATGAATCCAAAGTGAGTCTGGCATGTGCTGCTGTCCAGATACTGCATTCCTCTGAAGTGAAGGAGAGATCAAATATACCATCACATCCTGACCCTCCAGTCCTTGTCCTGACTGGCTGCACATTGATACCAATAGCACTCAGCAACTCAGAAAAGTGAGAGAAAGAGATAAGACAGTATTCCAAGTTCACTTATTTTGTGTTGCTATGAGGGAGTGAGTAGATTGAGGAGCATCAGGAAGAATGAGTGAGAGACAGGCTTCTAGGATCTTACCCTTCCCTCCTTGTGGCAGGTCAAACAGGATGATAAGACACGTAACTCAGGGGATTCCCCCTCCTCTCCTTGCCCAGCTGAATCCAGAGGCCAATGGCAGTAGCTCGCTGCCCAGCACAACTTAACCTGCTTCTCAGGAAATTCTGCTGCCTCCCTGGGGCATAGGTCAAAGATGTCAGGAGAAAACTCCCTACCCATCAGCCCATCGGACTGTTGTCCATCATTGATTTGTCAGGTGCTCAGGGATGAAGTAGTGACCAGAAGGCTAGGGGCTATCAAAGGGGACTTTAGCGCCTTGGGACACCGGGTTAAGGGACAAAGAGCATAAGTAGTGTTCTCCTCTAGCCCTTTGGTCATGGGGAAAGATGAGGTAAACACCTGGAAGAGAAATTAGATTATTAACTGCTCCAAGCCTGATGTTACCAATAAAATTTGGGGGTTTTGAGCATGGGGCAATTTACACCAGCACCAGGGCTGCTTCAGGGATGGGATGCAGCTGTCATAAAAAGGGAAAAGGATACTGGATCAAGAGATAGCAGAGCTCATTGACAGGACTTTAAACTAGATTTGAAGGTGGAAAGGGGCAAAACCAGACTTGCCAGAGATAAGGCTGGGGTCAGCACGTTGATGTCTGATGGATGGTCTGCTGCCAACATCCTCGAGTCTGCCACCACAGTGGAGGCAGGAGATGGAGCTCTTTGTGGCAGCAGGGAGGCAAAGGTTACTGTGTTGGAGATCACAGAAACACCTGTAAATGGTCACGTAAGGGTTGGGACTTCCCTCCAAAAGGTGGCCAGATGAGTAACCCATCTGAAGTGAATCTGCTCCAATGCACACAGCATGGGCAGTTAACAGGAGGAGATGGAAGCCATTGTGCACCAAGGGAAGTGTGACATTGCCACTCTTAGGGACGTGTGGTGGGATGAGTCACACGACTGGTGTACTGCACTGGATGGCTACAGACTCTTCAGAAGGGATAAGCAAAGGAGGAGACGGGAAGGGTTAGCCCTCTGTGTTAGGGAGTGTCCTGGCTGTTTAGAGGTCAAGGATGATGAGGATAGGGTTGAGTGTTTATTGGTAAGAATCAGGGGAAAGGACAAGACGAATGTCATGGTAGGAGTCTGTTAATAGACTGCCCAGCCAGGATGAGGAGGTAGATGAAATGTTCTTTAGGCAGCTGGGAAAAGTCTTGGGATCTCTGGTCCTCGTTCTCACGGGAGACTTCAACTTACCAGATGTCTGCTGGGAATACAACACAGTATAGAGGAAACAGTCCCTTAACTGTCCTCCTGAACATGATAATCACTCTCTACAACTACCTGAAAGGAGGCTGTAGCGAGGTGAGAGCTGGTCTCTTCTCTCCAGTAATGAATGATGGAACATCAGAAAATGGGCCAGGGGAGGTTTAGATTGGAGATGAGGAAGAATTTTTTCACTGAGAGGATTATGAAGCATTGGCTGCCCAGGGAAGTGGTGGAGTCACCATTCCTGGAGATATTTAAAAGACACATAGATGAGGTACTGTGGGAAATGGTTTAGTGGTGGGCTTGGCAGTGTGAGGTCAGTGATTGGACTTGATGATCTTAAAGGTTTCTTCTGATTCCATGATAAACACTGGAACACTACATTTCAATTCCTGTTTTGTGAGTAGTCTATGTATGAGTGAGATATCCTGGAGTAGCAAACAGCATGGTTAAACAGAGATTGCTAGAAGATCTCTGGGTGCAAAGGGAAAATAAGACTGGAGAAGTACAAAAGGACACAGGGTGGGAACATATAGAGAGGAGCTGCATGTTGCAGTCATTGCATCACTAGAGTCACGTCTTGAACATTCATAAACTTAAGCTTAAGGTGCTATGATTATATCCAGAGAGTAGGCAGATCTGTGTTGAAGTGGAAAGCGGTGTTACTCCACCCACACATGCAGGAGGAGAGGTCACACTGAAGTGCAGGGATCCCTCACTTACAGTGCTAAATATCTTAGTGTTTAATTAAATGCTGCTGAGATGGATGTTTGCATAAGATAACTTTCCTCTCTTTCCCCCCTCCTCCATTTTATTAATTTATTGATTCTCTATTGGAGGAGACGTGCCAGAAGATTTGTCAGCATAGTCCATGGTTCTCGTATAGCCAGGGTGGTGTTGGCAAGGCAAACGGAGAAAGTTTTGTAAAGAGGTCAGCTGAATGCGCTGCAGTGCTCAGGAAGGTGGGCTGTGCTCAGCTCATCTCCCTTTTCAGAGAAAGACAACTTCTCAGAAGTACAGGAACAAGAGTCATTGCTCAGACACGTGAAACTTTTCTTAATGTTAAGGATTATTTTTTTTCCTTAGTCATAATGGATGTGATTAATTTCTGATTTCATCAGTGAAACATAATCATCTGTCAGTCAATATTCTAGCACAAAGTCTTATGGACAAGTACCCTGAAGTTCTCTAAGGACTTTTTTTTTTTTTAGTGTTTTTTATTTCTTTATTTGCAGCAACAGAAATCCATCAGATTAAGAACCACTCTGCCTTTCACTCAGTTAGACCTTTGCCATCATCATTCTTAGTGCACAGTGTGTGCCAGATTTCCTCTGCCTTCCTGGCTGATATAATTGTTTGCCTGCATAGGCTTATCACCTGCAGAATACAATACCTCTGCCTTCTGTGCCTCTTTTATTAGCCCTAGTATATGGTAATAGCTCAGCACCCAGGAGCTCACTAGGGACCTAATTTTTTATGGCATGTTTCTCTGTCGCAATAAAGTTTGCCTTGACATTTCTTCTCCACATGTCCAGGTAGGCTGATTTGCTTTGGTTCGGATTTTCTGTTTGTCTGTTTGGTTTGCAACTAAGAACAAAATACACAGGATTGGCCATGCTCTCAACAGTGTGGTCTCCTCCTCTCCACCAGTTCACCCTCTTCTCACTACTTTCCAGCAAAATTTACAGCCTGATTACTCCTCCTCTCAAAATGTTTTGATTGATTGCCAGGTATCTATTGCATGATTTCTTCAAGATTTCTTATTTCCTGGAGTAGCTGAGCATATCACTAACATTTGTGCCCTCTTATTGAGTCATCTCTGATTTCCAGCTGTTGTGATGGTCCTGGATTCTGATAATGTTTGACATTGCTTTTCATCCCACAAAACATGTTCCCAAATCTTCTCAGTCCATCCCCCATTGCCAAAGCAGCTCCTACCTAGATCAGGTCACACAGGAAGATGTCCAGGAGGGTTTTGAAAACCTCCAGAGAAGGAGCCTCCACACCCTCCCTGGGCACCTTGTGCCAGTTCTGTTGCAAAGGCTGAAGTTGCATCTAAACATCCACTGCTTCCCACTGCAGTCTGTTGCTTTGCTGTGCCTCTTCACTACCTCAGTACAGGGTTAAACATGGAATACAGACAAATATTTACATGTCATTGTGCCTGCTCTTCATGGTTTTAAAATTTCCATCACTTCCTATGCCCTTGTGCCCATTATTCTGAGATCAATGTGTGGCCTCAGATTTTAAGGCCAGAAGAAGCTTTTAGATCATACTGATCTTGTTTGTGACTCAGACTTGGTAATTTCATCCCATTCTCCCTGTATGTGATACCATAAGGCACATTCTTAAGCAATTGCTATGCCTAACACGTGGTGCTGTGTAATTTAATAAATAATAACAAGGTGTCTCCAAATGGCACCTCGGTGTAAAAGGCTGGATTCGCTTTGCAATATTATTGGTCAACTACAATTCCAGGCATTTGCTGGAAAGTTTAATGCAAGCTTTGAAATTTGGAACTCATGCTTCTTCGTGTAAGAAATCCTCCATTTCTCATCATGAGTTTCTCAGAAACCATTAACATTTTTTATTTAAAGTAATAAGCTCAGAAGAAGGGGATATAGCCATGAGATAATAGCCTTTGTGAAATCACTAGGTGTGCTGAGGTGAATCCATGGGTACTCAACATAATGACAGGATCATCAGCTAATGCCTACTTTTATAGAGTTTTAATATTCTAATCACTTTTCCAAGAAATAATCTTTATATTTAAAGGTATAAGGACAGTCTTAGAGCCAAAAATGTTAAAATAATATTATGTTACTCTACGAATCTTGTAGACAATTAGTTTTAATAGAACCTAATACACCAATCTGCTTCAGTAAGACAGTAAGGTTTTCAGCTAAAAGAATTACAGAGGCTGTGCCTGCTCATTATATTTCAGCTCTAAGCCACTTCAGCTTCTCTTCCTCAGAGTCCTCAGGCTCCTCTGCTCGGTGTCTTGATTAGGATAGCAAGGGAGCTTGGTGGTCCCTCGTGGCTGGTGTTATGGTTAAGCAAACCCTGTGGCTAAGGTTCTAGTATGACTGTGGAAGTCAGGACACGGGTATTTGACTTCAGACTCTCACTCAGTCTTTGTTCCTATCCAGGAATCCCTGTTTAAAAGATAGAGATTAAGCCATGCCTGAGAGCCAGAAGTCTTACAGAAGTGATGCTGCTGCAGAAGGTTTGAGACCCCCACTAACACAAATATGTGAACAAAGTGCTGTCCTTAGATGGCCTGTGAGGAAAAAGTTGTTACTATTAAAAAAACAACTTCTTCCAGCAGGGCTAGTTTCTGGGCTGCTGAGGAGCCAGCAAAATCTCTCTGTGAAAAGGGAGACTTGAACAATAGACTTGGAGAATACCAATATATACAAGAATAGACAGCAGTACCTGTTGTGTCAAAGGAAAAACTTTCCCTCTTTGGCAGTTATTTATTTCTTGCAGATGAGAGTTCTCTGTTACTGACTACTAATGCTGTTCAAATCACAGACAAAGTAAGTTTGTTTGCTAGCATGCTTTCTCGGTGTAGATGTGCTGTCCAGCATCCACTTCTCCCAGCACAGTCCCAGAAATATCAGACGTACCTCTCGCTCTGACTATCTGCAGGTAAAATATCTCACCTGATTTAGAGAGAAGCCCTTCCAGAGAGTATGGCATCTCAGCCTGTCGCTAAGTCTCTAACACAAGTGGGGAAAAAACAGAAGCCCAACTGAAGTTTGAAGAAGCCCAAGAGGACTAAATTAGAACAACTGCCTACTTTTTAAGTGAGGAAAATATTATAATTTACCTTAAGGTGATAGTACCTTGAAAACACTCTCTTATCCAGACCTACAGGCAAGTCTGCAAACGCATATGTACATGCTACATCTGGTTTAAAAGAGCTCTCAGAGATTGTCCTCAGATATGAGCCAGCTTCCAGTTTGTCCAAATGGGCCTCTGGAAAGGAACTAAATGCTGAACTCACAACGTTACTGGTCAGGCTCTAACCATTTAGCAAGCATCTAATAAATACAGTTGCTAAAAAGAAAAAGATATTTCAGGATGAGCAGATAAACTTATCCTCTTGTCGTTTTGCAGATCACAAGGTCATACAAATTTTCAAACAAGAAAGTTCATTCCGTCTGGGATGAGGCTATGTATGACAGAACAAGAAAACATGGCCAAGAGAAACGAGTCTATCAGCTGCATTCCATAATAAAGCTACAAAGTCATTTTTTTCATGTGCTTTCAGATATGATTAAATAATAGACATGGGGCTATTTTCTGATTATTTCTGACTGAAAATTCAAACATTTTCAGTATTATAATGAGGATTTTACTACGCAGCCTGTGATGCTACTGAGATCCAAATATCCCTGTATTAAAGTAAGCAAGAAACATAATGTTACTCAAGTTACATTTTCCACTTGAACTGGCAATGAGATTGTGCATTTTTTATTCCACAAGAATAAAATCTCTGGAAACTAAAAGCAACCAACAGTAAATACTGGGATGTCAATGATCCATAAAGGCTATATATAGATTTATATAGGAGATAAACACTATCCTGTCATTACATGGCAAGTAAGAGTTTAATATTTGGATTTCTGCAGAACATTACTCTCCAACAGAGAGTATAAAAATCTCTTCAGGAGGACAGCAAATCCAGAGACAGCATTCTCAACAACCAGGCAGCCAAGGCAACCACATGGTTCCGTGTTAACCTCACAGGGATCCATTGAGTTCTGCACTATAAAGAGACCAAGGAAATTCTCTTGGTCCACTCTGTCAGTTCCTGGTAAGCCTAAGGACAGCAGTATCACCAGTTCATGCTGTAGCTGCCGTTGCAAGTTCACATTAGGTGCTCAAGAAGCCGTCTCCATTGCTTTAATATATTTACCCTATGTTGAGCCACAGCTCATGGTGGCTTCCTATTACAGAATTAATGACTATCTTAAACAATGAACTCTTCTCTGGGCTTGTTTTTTTCTTTTTCTGGCAATTTGCCATGGGATTTCTCATTGTCCCTTATGGCTAAATTAGGGAGATGTGAAAAGACTGTTTCTGCTTTCCATAACTCAAGAAGGGTTAAGAAAGATCATTACTGTAAAGAGCCTTATTCTATTTTTGTTCAATGAATTTAAGCCCAAATCAGACTGATTTTCCCTTTAAGTTTTTTGGTTTTGCTGCGACCTGATCCCTCTTGCTGCCATGCACAGAAGCTCCAAACAAACGTCTCTTTCATCAGAACTTTGTCTTATTTAAATAGCAAAGGAAATCTTTCTGTACAATGTGATGGCTGAAATTGTATTACTGAACTCTCTTCCAGCTGTCAAGCAATATGCCTGAACAATCTTTTCTTCCAAGCAGTGTACACACCCTAGTAGTCGCCTGTTTCTATGTAATTTGCACTATACACATAGTGATGGAGGTGGTGCTATCATCAGCTTTAAATTTACCAGTGGCTAAATTTCATAGGCAGCCTTGCCTCTGTTGTCAAACTTATCTGTCTCTCAACTGCTAAAATTCACATCTCTCAGGAAAGGTTCAGTCTGTGACTATTGCGTAATGCCTTTGTATTGTTTTATTTCGAGCTGCAGTCTCTGGGCTGCTTTCCACAGAAGATGTAAGCCTTGCAGAAGGTCTGACTCTGCCCTAGGCACGTGTTCCCATCTTTCAGCAGCAGAGTCATGCTTTTCCTTCCTCACCCTTCCAGCGGCATTATGAACTTTTACATAGCTTCAAGAGGGAAGTGTGCAGAAGGCTTCTGCTCAGAGTATTCCTACTGATTTACCCCATCTGAAGACTTTGCAAGACTTTTGAAAGGTATAATTTTGGAGGGGAGAGACAATAATTTTGTTGTTCGCAGAGGTCAAGTTGTGTGTAAGGATGTGTACTCTCACTGGGACAGTCTGAGTGTCTACACTCAGGCTACAGGGTTGCATTCCTAAAGGCCAAGGAGACTCATCCTATTCCAAGCCCACTCAAATGCTACTTTAAAGAATGAAAAGGATCCTTTCCAATACATTTGACCTTGGCTGGTCTATCACACAGTAATATATTGATGATGTACACAAGGCAAGAATTACTCTACAACTATAACTTGAAGGACCTACCCATAAACCTCTTGCCACTATGTGTTGAAATCTTATCTCTTATCCATGTTACCCACAATTGAAGTTAACATAATGCTATTATTCATTATGTCATGTCCTGAACCAGTAACAAACCACAGACCACCTGGACAAAGCACATTTCACAGTTTGATAATCAAAAATAGTGGTGGTGTTGCCTGGGCCTCACACCTATTCAAAGCTGAAAATCCCACAATCTGAAAGTGGTTAAAAAGGTGGAGGCAGATGAAAAGTTTTCATGTTTTATCATTTGTTGCTTTGCAGGAACAATCTCACAGGTACTGAATTCCTAAACTTTTCACTCCGTTGTGAGAAGGATTCACCACCATGGAGTGCTGAGTTAACTGAAGAGTTAAAAGGTGAATTAAATGCAAATCTAAATGATTTTCAGTTTGTTTTCAAGTTATTTTATCTGCCAAGCCAGACAAACTCATCATTTGATTCCCATCCACTCATACACTTGGCAGTTTTTTAAAGCTACTTTTACTGTCATGTTGGAAACTCTGTTATTTAGATGCAGCACCCTCAGTGCAGGGATGGGTAACTGTCAATACCTCAGTGAGGACTTGCCAGATAAATTAATTTTTTCCCCCCAGTTAGAAAATTTTATCTTGTCATCACAGAATTAAACCACCACATGTTTTGATCAAGACCTTTAAAAAACTTTGGTTTTGTTTTCTCGCTTAACAAAACCCAAAATCTGAGCCTTTCCAAACTAATTTTAATATCCACACGTCCTCCACTGACAACTAGTTTAAGAAAACTAGGAGCACCCCAATATGAAAACTAAACATAAGCATTTTTCCTCTAGTACTGCAGGCTTCTTAGTGTAACATGGGTTGAGGGCTTTTAGTAGGCAGGAAGGGATTAGGGTATTGGTTTCTCTGCACTTAATCTTTTTTCTTCCAAAGATCAGGCTTTTGCTCTGAAGTACACTCTTCTCTTCAGGATATATAAATAAAGGGCAAATTGTCCCTAAGTGTGTGGCTCTGGCATGGTGAGGTCAGCACTAGTTGAGAGCTCTCATTGCTCTGTTGAGGCAGGCTGGAGAGCACGAAATTCCTCTTAAGTGTGATCCAGCACCCATCCATGCTTTCCTAAACCCTTATCATCATTGAGCACTTGAAACAGAGGAAGACAGTAAAAGGTTTCTTATTAAGGCTCTTTTTCTAACATACATTGAACAAGCTTTATTTCAAGTTATCTTTTTTCTTATCAGAATTTCTTGATCAATTATTTATTCTTACAATTACTTATGAAAGCAATTCACCTCTCATGTAACAGAGGACTATTCACTTCCAAACTTGAGGAATTTGGGCGCCCTATACAAACACTTCCTTTCCATCTCACTGGCTGGTGTTATTATATAATGATTATATCATTATCATGATCATTTTCAAAGAAGTTTGCCTTCTTAGTTAGATATTGGTTCACTTTTAGACCTGTGGAATTTTTCAGACAACTAGGCCAGGAATTAGAACTGGCAATACAGAGTGTGAAGTAGTTATGTGTGGGTTATTTTCCCCAAGTTTTTCAGTAATAAAAGATGAACAAAGTAAGCTGTCACTATGATAGACCCATGTTGCCCCAGACTATCAAATGAAATAACTAGTGTTACTGTTATATTGCTATTAACTGAGGCATTAGCTGGAGATTTGAGCAGAGAATCATAGAATCATAGAGTCATAGAATCATTTCGGTTGGAAAAGACCTTTAAGATCATTGAGTCCAACCACTAACCTCACGCTGCCAAGGCCACCACCAAACCTTGAGGCTGCACATTGAATATTAGGTTGCAGTGAGGTGGAAGTCACTCACCTTTTCTTCTCCCGGGTGATGAGTGACAGGACAAGAGGAAATGGCCTCAGATTGCACCAGGGGAGGATTAGATTGGCTATTGGGAAAAAAATGTCTTCACTTGATTGAGTCTTCAAGCATTAGAACAGGCTGGCTGGGAAAGTGCCTGAGTCATCATCCCTGGAAGTATTTAAGATGCATAGGTGAGGTGCTGAGGGACATGGTTTAGTAGTGGGATTTGCAGTGTGAGGTTAATATTTGCACTCAATTATCTTAAAGTTCCAAACTAAATGATTCTATGATTCCAAGTATTGGCTAGATAAGTGGGCAGTGAATTTGTCTGGAAACAATGAGAACTGCTGTACTTGAAGGGCTGTGTTAGGAAGAGCATTGTTAACAGATTGACAGAGGAGACCTGTGGTCAGCACATGAGATGTCTGGAGTGCTGAGTCCAGTTCTGGGCTCTCTAGTGAAAGACACACATGGAATTACTGGAGCACGTTCTCTGAAGGAATGGAAAGTTTATTAAGGATCTAGAGTATTCTCTGTATGGAAAAAGACAGAGAGCTAGGAATTTTAGTCTCAAGAAGAAAAGTCTTGAGGGCAATCTCATCAGTATATATGAATATCTCAGAGTGGTGAGTAAAGACAGAGACAGGCTCTCCTCAGTGATGCCCAGTAAAAGGACAAGAGGCAATGGATCCAAACTGAAATTTATGAAATCCTGTTTAACCACTAGAAAAAAAAAAACAAACCTTCCTGTGAGGATGATTGAATACAGGAATAGGTTTCCAAGGAAAGCTGAGGGGAGTCTCTCAATTAAAGACTGATAATGTAATTATTTCAGGAATCATATTCCTCAGTGTGACTGAGGCTACTATAAAAGCTTTTGTTTATCTGCATTAAATTACAACAATTTTCCAAGAACTCTCTTTTCATTCACTTATTTACTCTTAAAAACAAGTTCCTTGAGACCGGGGAGAAGGCTACTTGCAACCATATGGAATCCTCTGACCGTCACAGCTTCCCCCTTAGAAGTTTCCATCTATTTATCTTTTGCAAATACAAATCCATCTGACTGTGTAACACTTTCCAAGGCAATAAAAGTTTAAAGTGTATTTGGAGGCTACTACACAGGAGAAATGAATGCTTTCACTCCCCAAAGGAAAACTGAAAAGTTCATTTGCACTTGAACTAAAATAGTATTGTTGGTTACATGAGTGGAGAAGAAAGAGTCCTGGACCTGCGGCTAACTCCAGGCATTTCATGGTCATAAGTATTACACAAGTCTGTAAAGTGAAGAGTGTATAACTCATAAAACCAATGTGCCTCTCCTGGCTCTCTCTACTTTTTTTTTTAATTGAAACCAAATTCGAGTTTCAACTAGCAGAGCATCCCTGCCCCCACTTCCACATTGCTGAGAATCTCTGGAAAGGCCAGATGTTTGTGGCAGTAACTCGAGGGATGGAGGAATGCCTGCACTATCCACCGTCCTTTGGAGAGGGAGAGCGTGGCTGTGCTGCTGAAGCCCATCCTCCAGTGCTGGCTGTAACAGGTTGTGTGCTTCTGTTGTGGTTTTGCCTAAGAACAAATGGAGATTAAGATTGGAAACTACTTAATGGTGCAAAAAAAGTTAACATAGCCCCCAAAGGCTTGGGAATTGAAATCTGAGTTTGTACTCACTGATATTCTGTGGTGTGCCACGTTAATTCGGGTCTTATTTCTATGTCCTGCTATGAGAAATGTTGCTTAGTACAGAAAGGAAAAATCTGTCAGATATGATCAATGCCTTCATGTCTAAGGTGGTAGCCTTGTAAACACACAAGCCTAGGATTTGAGAGAAATACATTTTTAAGGGAGATGTAATTTGTTCCCTTTTGAACCACCAGCCCAGGTGGAAGCGTTCGTGCTTTTCAGGCACGGCACTTCAGATTTTAAACTCTGACATAGTGAAATGTTTACAGACAAAGTAGGGTGCAATAGATGAATGCCTGTATTTATACACTTAAACTGCAGAACTACATTAAATCTTCATCTTTAACTAAAGGTTCCCATGCTACAGAAAAAGAAACAGAAAAATACTGAACGATAAGCCCAGAGCTCACTTGCTGAACAACCACAAAACTCTTCAGAGTTACAGAAACACTCTCAGGTAAAAGTAAACCACAGTATTTCAGTTTCATAAACATCATTTCAGCATCACAAATGAAAGTAATTTTCCCATCTTTTATTTTTTTGTGCAGCTACAAAAAAGTTAAATAAGAGACAGAACTGTCCTGCCACAATCACAAGCCAAAGATTTCAGAGTTGGTATGTGGAAACTGAAGAGATAAATTGACTGTAAACAGTAGTAAAAATGATTGTTCCCTTTTTCATTGTGGTAGATGGAAACATAAACAGTCAGCACAAATAGTAGAAAACAAATTTGGGGCTTTTTTAAATCTTTGTTTTTGAAAAATGAAGAATTTTTGCAACTGCCATGACTTAATATAAAAGTGCTTCTTCAAAAAATCAACACCCTTGAAAGATGTCAGCTTAAATAGCCTGAGAAACAAGATCCAATTAAAGGCATAAAGTCCTCTATTCCATGCAAGTTTTAAGTCATCCATTGTGACTCAAATACAGAATATTAATAGATTTGTTCTAAGAGTCTGATATTTAAAATAGATTAGTTGTGCTGAAACACTCCAAGACTGAATCTCTCAATAAGCCTTTCTTTCCCTGAGAAAAGCAGCATGGAGAGCTGTGAGAGCAAACAATTGCACACATCCAGGAGCAAGCCTCCCTGAAGCCTTTTTTTATCTGATTGTGCAAATACATGATCCACAGTCAGCTTAGGATGAGACAAAATATATAGCTACCAGGAACAGCAGTACTGTCTCTCTCCCCCAAAATCAGCATGGCTTCTCTCTGACCTCCTCCACCAGCTCCTGCTGAGACTTCACGGGCCACTGCTACAAACACACTATTCTCCAAAGCCTGTCCTGGCCTTACTGGTTCCTCATCCACTTCACCCACAGTGGCTTCCCTCAATCCTCAGCATCTCCCTGCAATCAGTTCTTCAATATTCTGTGTCATTATCATGAAATTCAGTTTTGTTCCAGGGGGAAGCCTTGGGAAAGTGGAAGTGAATCTTGCCTCCACAACTGAAAAGCCTGGAGTGGGTCCTGGCACTACGTGAGGAATTGTATGATTCAGTGAGGAATGAGATCTGAAGAGCCCTATTCAGTCTACAAATCATTTACTCGAAAGACTACAATAGACACCAGGCAGAAAATAGCATGAATACAGGGGGAAAAAAAAAAAACCAGCCAGCCTCAATCCTGCAAACACTTATACGTGTGCTTAATGTAATGTGGATGAATATTGATTTCAATGGGAGTGCTTATATGCATAAAGCAAGGCATATGCATGCTTATAGGATCAAGGCCAAGATTGTTAAGTACTGCAAGCTGAGCTTTAATGACTGAAAAAGCAACTTAGAAATACACAGAAATATGTCAAAGAAATATTCAGGATGTCTGGTTAAGTTTCCGTGCTTATAGAGTGCCATCTCTGCTCTCAATCTGAAATAGGAAAAATAATGTGAGAGTAAATTAATGACAATCACTTAAAATTAGAGCGTAATAAAACGTATGAGCAAAAAGAACACAGATATGTGGCTAAATAATGCTTTCTCCTGCTACAACACATCCATTTCTGTTAATATGGCAGCTATTGAAAAAAAAGCACAAAAACATAACAGTTTATGTCAAGAAGGTGAATGATCCTCCCATTTGCAACCGCCAGGGAAAATTAAAGATGGAATGGAATTGCTCACAGCAGAATTCATCCTGCAAGGATACAGACGGGGAGTTGTGAAGCCAATGGGGTGCTCAGTTCAGGCTCCACCACTCAGCTTAAACAAGCTCAGTCTTAATGCAGGTGGACATACTGGGCACACAGACCATCTGATGTTCTGTGTGGTAGTACCATCTGAAACACTGATTTAACATTTTACCCAAATTAATTTTTCCTTCAGCCTTGTAGAAAAAAGCATGGGCATGATCTGCTTTGTGGAAATGCACACCCTGCTTTCTTTTTAAATGCTCTCATGGAGATTGTTTAGTTGCATAACCAAAATAACAGTGTGGGATAGTGACTGGTAACTTAATGCTGGAGGCTTTGAAAACCTTAGTCTTAATTCCTTGCTTAGTAACAACACAACTAATTCAGCAGCGATTAACATGGAAAACAGACCCTCAGCTCAGCCCAAATTCCTGACAGATACTGTTTTCAATTATGGTGATCACTCTGGTCTTTAAAGATTCTGAGTGAGACTGTCGTTTGTGAGCAGTGTTGGATTGACAGCAGAGAGGATTCTAACTTTGCAGACCCAACAAGCTGCACATCTAAATCTTTTCTAGAAGTATACTGCGTATTTTAGAAAGCCAACTCTTGGAGGAGCTCACCAGAAGGAGACAACAACTGTCTCCCGGGGAGGAGGAGGCTTGGCTGAGCACTTAACTAATGTGTGGAAAACCCTATGGTGAAAAGCTGTGCTGTCTCTAGCCCTGAAGTTAGGTGGTGTGGCCCTGCCAGATGTGTGGTGCCCACACTGCATATAATTCTAAGCTTGGAGGAATTTTCTCTAAATGTGAGATGACAGATAGGTGTCTCTTCACCTAGCAGTCACTTCTGCTAACACTCCCAGACCACGACTACCAGTATCTGGTAAACAATGAAGTTTTGTAGGAAACTTAGACTTAAGATATCCCCCAAGGACCTGTTCAAGACCAGGATTCCTGTGCTCTTTACACTTTCCTGCAGGATGACCAAAATAACTATAACCAAGCACAGCAGCAAATTGCTAGCTTTCCACCTACAGTGCTTCAGCACTGTTGGTCAAAGAGACAGAATTTCCTCTAGAGCTCAGCTTGCTTATTCCTGCCTATCTAGGAGGCTATTGTACAGGCATACACTAATTTGCAGTCTTTTTGGCTCAAAGTTATTTTTCCCCTTCCCTCTATCTGCCATGTAACTTCTTGATGACATTTCCAGTTTTCCTTTATTTGGTTAACAGTAATACAATCCTGTGACCACTCTTTACCAGTCTGCAGTGTGCTGAATATAAGTACAAAAAAAAAAGAAAGCACACGTAAAGGTAGAAAAGATGATGCCTTTCTTAGTATGTAAAGCAGGTATTGTAATAAAACATTGTGCAGAATTGTGGTGCTTTTCTTCTGAAATTGCACTTTCACACAAAGTGTTCTTTGCCCCAGTCCTACGGTTTTCCTCATGTCTAAATACTTCAAGAAAAAGAGAAACAATACAACAACAGCCCAGTGAAATGAAACTTACCTCAGAGAAAACAGAAATAAAACCAACTCAAACCTGTAAGCTCTGAGGATGGGGCTCCAAAATAGTCATGTGCACTTTAAAACCAGACATCTAGCTGGTGAAATCAGCATGCCTCTGCTGAAGAAAATGAAATGATGCCAAAACACGCCAAGTGAGTATTTGACACTCAGTTGTGTGCAGCAACTCCCTTGTCTGTGGCCGCTTTGCAAGCGGTTGAACTGGCAGTTTACTCAGGCAGGTTTTCGACTTGTCCGTGGAGCTGGAAGGATTTTCTCACCTCTCGTCAGTGTGGATCTGCAGCCAACATCTTTACAAATCCATCCCAGTCTCATTCTGCTCAAAGTTGCATATTGAAACAAGGCAAGCCCTGAGATGAATTAGAGGCGAAGGGCCTCGTTGCACACTTGAACTCTATGTGCGGCTTTTGTTGACATCAGTGTGAGCTGTGTCTGCAAATCAGTGACCCCCCCTTTGTTGTAAAGTAACAAACCTTTAGCACACAGCCTGCTTCTGACAGAGCCAAAGACTTCCTTTGAACAAGCACATTGGACTCACGCAAAGACATCGACCATTGGCAGATGACACGGTCAGGAATCGGGGATGCTGTCTTGGACCAGCAGGGTCTTGACAAGGACTGTGCAAGTCTGGAAAAATCTGAAAAAGACTTCTACTGCTTACATGAGATACCAGGAAAAAAATGCCTCCAAAATAAGAGCATCCTAATTTTAATCATGGTGACTAAATCCTGACACTAACTAACTGATAGCAGCACCAGTAAGAGCAGAAATGTGTCTGAAGTGTAGGCAAAGATTAATGCAAGGTCATAATTCAGACTTCTCAACACGTACAGTTAAGGCCATATTTTGCAGGAACTCATTTAAACACTTATAAAAAGAAACGTCTTTTTTTTTCAAGCATGTTAAGCATCCAAAAACTTCTGTTCTGGCTTTCCCTGTAACCAGATTTTCCAAAGGTCGCTATTCCCCAACGCTGAGAACATTTGCAGACTTGAGTCTTAATCTGCACACTTCTGCAATGCTGACCACATACTGTGACTTAGTCAAAGAAGGCCCAGTAAGCAAACCCATCGCAGAGCCAATCTACCAACACACGGAGGAAATCCGTCTTGTTCACCGAGCTTCTAATCACGAAATGGTTAAAAACATTGAAGGGCCAGAACTATCAGCGTGAAGAGACAGAGTGAGAGGGGATGGAAGGAGGAGTGTGGTGTGGTACTGCACCCTGCAAGCTCAGCAATCCTTCAGATGTGGTCTGGCACCGAGTTCATAAAGTCAAGCAAATCTGCTTATTTCAGTCTTACACACAGACACATATGCGCCAGCACAGCTACAGACAGAGGTTCTAAACTTTCTGGAGAGCAAAATACAGCACTGCTATGTATATCTTTAGTAGGTCCACAGGAACCAATGCATTGGGTTTTAAAAAACAATCATTGCTCAGCACTATTTCAGCACAAAAAGCCTCACGAATGTGACAGCTAGGGTAGGCTTTCTCTAAGAGGACACTGATGATGTATCATTTGAACTTTCTGCTTCACTCTGAGTTTCTCACGGTTATATCTTTTACTGAAGTTATAGGAACATGTTAACAGAAAATATTTTCATCCCCAAGCCACTGTTTTGTCAGAGTAAAGCAATTTCATTGAAACAAAGTAATCTGAATTTTCTTTTGGCTAGAAAATTTTTGAGGTCTCTCTCTCTCGTTAATTCTGGTTAGGGAGAGAAAGAGAGAAAAGCAGATGGAGGGGAAGAAAACCAGAGGAAGAGAGAAGGATGCATGTGCACGTTGATGTAGGAAAAAGAATTTTGGCACACTTCTGGGCAAATGGACGAGAGAGGAAGCAGCAAATTCCAGAATGTTGAAATACAGGCATGAAATTGGATTTTTCACCCTCACTCTGCTATAAGTGTTTTTGTTTTTTTTTTTTTCCTTAGAGTGCAGGATTTCTGATTCTGCTGTGTTCTTTCTTTCAGATTTTTGATGGAATGTGGGATTTCTTACACTGTGCCAGACTCAGCAATGCCCATGCAACCAGGCAGAACACAAACGTTGGATTGGCCACGACAGCTATCTAGAACAAGTTACAGCAGGGACAGTATTTCTTTATCAGAACCTTAGGATTCGATAATAGGATAAAAGGTCATGACTAGGGGTGTTTCTTTAATTAACATGAAGATAAGAGTGAGGAATTCAGTGACAGACTATGAGGTGAATAGGTAAACCTCTGCAGATTGAAAAGTATGTATGGCTTCCCACTGCAGACAGTAGATCTCACTCCCTTTGTCTTTAGTCAAATAAATAATGAAAGAGGGATTTTTTTTTAATGCAAAAGAAAGCTAGATGTTTGGGAGATCCCTCTTCAGACTAAGCTTTTATGAAAGATTTAGACAGAGTGAAAATGTGTGTGAGTTTCTCAGTCTGCATGAAGCAGCATCTGATTTTTCACGCTGTGTCATGCCAACTTAGAGCAATAAGAATCTATTGTTTCTACAGAAAACGATAAATAGAATCTAACAATAAAATAAATGCATCTTTGGCTGAGAGTGCCAACTGTTACATTTTGAGCCATTCGCATGAGCAAATGTACAGTGCTGCACAGCCCCTCTGTTTTTTCCACCTCCTTGAAGCAGAGAGGTTAGGCTGTGCTGTATAAAGCAAATGTGAAAAAACAAAGCTTCTGCACTTTTGGCATACATTGGCCCAAGGGAAGACTAATAGGTTCTGTGCTGCTTAGAGCACGTTAGCAACTATGATAAGCCATAGACATTTCTCTTAGCTACTCTTCCTGTCTATACCGGTGATGTGTCCTCAGCTTGGGTTCCATCAGTATCATATGGAGATTGTCCCAGTTTTATGGGAAGGATACAATTCCTAATAATGATAAAGATCCAGGAGAACAGTCAGCAAAAACATGTCTGTTTTGTCAGAGCATTGAATCCTTCATGGTGTTATAACGCACACCGGTGATGATAATGCTGATCTCATAGCCTTAGAGATCAGCTTAGGGAGCTTGCTAAACCATGCTGGCTTTTATAGCTCATCCTTCACACTTCCACAACACAGGTCATAGGGTGAATGTAACTCAGGGCCAAGATGTCGTAGCACAGCTGAACCCCAGGCTCTCTGTAGACCCTCTTTCCTTGCAGCCTGTGACTCTGGGACTGTTGATACTAAGACACTACAAATCTGTTTCTGGGTACTATTGAGTGCCCTGATGTCACCACCTGGGCAGGTAGGGCAGAGATAGGCAACCAGCACAGGGGAGGAAAATGCATGGCTGGACCAATGCAACAGAGGGAAAACAAAACTCACCCAGGGCATTCCCCAGAGATTACCCACTCCCATCCTTCAGCCTAAGCTTTTGTCCAAAACCCGTTGAGATCACATTCAAAACACACATGGGCTTCATCCTAAACCCTGTAGGTACTGTAACTAATGACAATTCAAAATTCAGCGTCTCGCATCTAATTTTGCTGTTTGATGAATAACCTCCCCTCTTTATTACCAGATTGAGGTCCCCCATAGACTAGCTACAAATTACCTATTGATAGGGGTTTTTTTCCTTCTATTTCTTTCCCCCCATAATGCAATTCTCTGCTGTATAACAATTGTATTTGCCTGGGACTATGGAAAGAGTTAGGTAAATCAATTTTAAGCAAACCATATATTGTATGCTTATATAGTTTCATTTCCAATAAATAACCTGGAATAGCTAGTCAACTTTACATGCAATCTTCATTTGAGTTTCATATGCATAACGGAAGCAAGGAAAAATGGGACAGACTTGAGAAGGGAAGAAAGATTATATGGCTACAAGCACAGTGAGATGTAAACTCATTTACAAGGGCATCTGCATCTGTATGTCCAGTCAAGTGGCACAGTGAATTGCGAGGGGATTATTGATTTCAAAATGACTTAACTGCAGTCATGCAGTACTGAAAATCCCTTATTGCTTCCCTTAGCTTCGTGTACCAATTTGATCATATTTTGTGTATGTCTCAGCAGTCACACATGTAAGTCCCGAAAAAGAAGGTGATTAAAAGGGCAGCAACCAAAAAAATGAAGGAAAAAAAAATGAAGGAAAAAAAAATGAAGGAAAAAAAAATGAAGGAAAAAAAAATGAAGGAAAGCTGTCTTCCACCACATGGAGAGCAGTTTTGCTGTTTACTTTCAAAACCCACAATTTACTTATCTTTTTTGGGTTCCTCTCTTGAAGCAATTAGAGTACAACTTCTTGAAGCAATGCTTAGCATAAGCACTCTGAAAATCAGATCCCATCGGAACTGGAGCCATCCAAACTAACTTATGGCACTTTTAAGGTTTGAATTTTTAACACCCAAAAGCAGCAGGGGTACAACTTTCTGAATGTGTGCATGAAGCCAAAAGAGCTTTTGAAATGGTCCACTGCAAGCTTTTAAAACATCCATGTGCACAAAGGACAGCTAAACTTTTTAAACTGTGTTTCAAGAGAAGGGGCAAGAAATAAACATCGTCTCCCCTAACATATGGATTAAAGTTTTTACACTGAAAGTAATTAAAATACCATGACAAATTAAGAGCTGATAAAAGGCCACAGCTAAAGATTTATGATACTTTTTTTTTTTTAAATAAAAAGAAAAAGCATCTTTAAGCTTTACCAAATGTACAGTGCTCCGTGTACTTCATCTCTAACATCTGAATCCAGTTAGCAATGATTTTCAACTAGCAGGGTGTTCCTTTGCATCAAAATGTGTAGCAAGATCTCTGTGTTACGCATGTCATTTTATGACAGTCAGTTAGCTCTCTTGCTGAAGTGCATTAGGAAACTGTTTTAAAGAGCTTGCACCTTTTGTCAGAGTGGTTAAAAAAAAAAAAACAACATTGTTTAACAGCCCTGTGTGTCTTACCGTTATACTCTCCACCTTTTGCAAAGGTCAGGGAAGTGTCATTTTGTGACTGTACTAATTTATTCAGAAAGCACAGCTTAACTCTTCCTGTGACTTGTTAAAATCATGACAACACCATATCGGGTGGGGGGAGGCAGGATTCAGAAGTGTAGACAACACACGTTTAGTGAGTAGCTTTTACTCGTGTCTTACATCAATCACTCCTGACATTTCCAAGGAGAAATCCTATCTGGACCCTAAAAATCTATTTCCTTTTCTTGTGACAGCTGTGATTAAGGCAGGGCAGCTTGTACCATGCAGTTCTCTAATGATGAAGTCAGCCCTTCATGTCAACTTTCTTCTTAAAGTTGCAGTTATCAGAAATATTGCAACTTGAAATAGTTGCCCTTTTACTCGTTCCACGCACCTTTCTATGACAAATCAGCTTTATTTGGGTGGTTTACAGGACTATCCCTACGGGTTCACCACAGTCGGTAAGAAATCAAACCTTCTGGTTTCCAAAAGGTAAAGCTGGTTGCCTCTCAGCAGGGCACCTGGTATTTCTGAGGAAAAAGGAATCGGAGTGCCAACTTGTCATCTGGAGCCACCCTCGCATCGCTTTGTAGCATGTGAATGGGATGTGAGAGTAGTTCAGTGCCTCATGGTATATTAGTGTTCTGCTCAGGGCAGTGTAGACTCAAATCTCATTAAATATGGTTGTTTGAAATGACTTAGACATTGAATGGCATTGGGTCTGTATTATCAGCACTTACAGTAGGTCCAGAGACTCATTGTCTGGGTTGTATCAATGCACAATTTCACTACCTTTCTTCACTTATCTGAGAAATACCCACGCTAGTTAAAATTAGAAATGCTCTGACAGTGGATTATCTGCTACTCACTCCTACCCATAGGTGATGGCAAAAAGCCCTGCTTTTTATTGAGTTCATAATTACCAATCTTTCGGGGGAAAAAAATGATCTATCTTCATATTTCTGATATAATGCACGCAGGTCTCAGTGTCACACGATTCATCACTCAATAACTAGGTTTCAGGAGACAAGAACAAGCATTGTGCTACTTCCAAAGTCCTGAAAGCTCCCTCCTTTTCCCTCTCATCTCCCATTAGGCTACTAAATTTTGTACTAGAGCCATCCACTGGTTACTGAACACTTTGCAGCACTTCAGCCTTAAAAGTTTTTTTTCTCCTCCTTATGAAGGGCACTGCTATTCTACTGGGCCTCAGGTGAGTTTTCAACATCAACATGAGGTCAGGTGTGTGAATCTCAAGTCAAGATTGGGACACACCTGGAGGGCTCTGCATTACTGGTAAAAATAGGCAACAGCAACTGCTTAGGAGTTCCTGGGGCTGAGCCTGACGGTGAAAACTGACGGATCACACTTCAGGATTTAATTTTCAGATGTGATTCCCCCACGCAGAGGAATGGTTGGCACAATTCACCATCTTACAACAGGTTCACGTTGAAAAGTCAAATTCTGTTCTAGGATGTGTGTGACACGTCGTACTCTGGATCACAAGCTCTCTGATTCAGTATCTATTGGAATGAGCTCACAGAGCTCCCATGGCTGTAATAGTTCAGATAGCTGCTGACCTGGCTGCTCACCTTTCACCCATGTAATAGATCTGCCTTCTTTCACTCTTTAGAAAAAAAACCAACAAACTAAAGATTATCAACATTATAGCACGTTCATAGGTAACTGCTAATTCTGACCCATTTTTAGACAAAGACAGTGGAAAATAGCAAGCAAGAAAATCACCATATAAAAATGATTCGTTTCTAAGTTACCTGTTTGATTTACTTGCCTCCTTGCATGTGGATCAGAAAAGTTCTGCATTTTTGTGGAAGAAAGACAGTGGTGCCTCTTAAACATCATTCATGACAAAATTTAGCCTTTTGGTCAATCACATGCCTGAGTGCATGTGAGTTTAAAGCCTAGTGGGTAGGCACAAAGATAACTTGAACCAGACAGCTTGAATAAAGATAGTAGGGACAAATTAATGCAGCTGGCAAGATACTTCCAATTAGCAGAAACAGGTGCTGCAAGGTAATCAATTGGGCCCTGGGTGATCGATCACATGGGTGGAAGCAGCATATAAGGAAGTAGCTAGCCGAGGAAAGGTGGCTTTGAGTTCCCTGGTGGTTGTACAACGTGTGCAGAGCTGCACATGTGCATTACCCTAATTCTCTACATCTTTGAATGAACATAGCTTGCTCTGCTACAACACTAGTGCTTGGGCTGGTTTTGCTTGTTTATGTGTTTGGAGGGGTTTTTTTTGTTCTAGAACTATGTATATGTTCTCTGTATAAATATGTAATAGAGAAACTTCTCACTTAAATGAGTTCCCTCCCTCCCTCACACTTACATACAGACACCCTTATGCATGCATCATTATCTTACCATAGGATAAGCAGAAAAAGAAAAAGGGAATGAATGCCTATGTATTTGCCTGAAGGAAATGGACATATTTCATAAAAGCCGGTGATTAATCATGATGAGTTTCCTGCACTGTGTTTCAGACTTGGTATATGAACGCTTTCAGAAGTTTCCACTTCTTCTGGATTAGTTCTCTTTTTAGATCATATTTTGTTCACTTAAATACACTTTCCTGAAAGTTGTAAAAATAGCAAATATAAGACCAAATTGCAGGTTGAATGGTACATCTTTGGATTTTTCCAGAGATGCTATAACCTTTTTTACATAATCCTCACAAGGCCCTGGCAGCCAGTGTAAGTGCCTTGCACTTTGGTGAAAGAGGTTCAGCTGTCAGGCACGCTTGTGTAATGACTGTTGGAGAGACGAAAGCACAGATGAGACATAAGCAGAGTCTGGATCTACAAGCCCTTTCCTTTTTTGATTCAGTTTTGCAGTAACTCTGCTCTTCATGGTTTCATTCTGTTTTTACAGTGGCCCATGTGAAAACACCAGCTATTAGAGCACTCAGATCCATATCTGCAGTTGCCTGTCTTTCAAGAAAGTCAAGAGAAGCCAAAACAAAAAGTAGCCAAGAAACGAGTTTTTGCAGCAGGCTAAGGAAAAGGATTATAATTTTGTTAACAACAAGGTCTATCAGTTGTCACTTAAAAAACACCATTTGTCAAAGAATTACCATCTGGGATATACACTTTTTAACAGTAATCGGTGTGTGAAGAGTCCGTATGATCTCAACTCCCTTAAGTTTATCTAAGCACTACCCTGCCTGTGTTGGATTTAAGGTGAAACAAGACTTATTCTAAGTAAGTATTACCCATTATTCTTCATTTCCTGTTGTACTTGGTACTCCTTCAATTAGCCACATGTGTCAAAGCTAGACAATGATAGCTAATCTTCAAGCAATGTCTGTTAATTTTAACTGTCTGTTTCTGGATCAAGATAAAGAGCAGGGAACTCCCCATTAGCTAATATATCCTTCAAGCTCAAAAGCTGAAGAAGAAAATAGAGAAATAGTCTGAACAGAGGTTTTCTCATTTCTGTGGGAGATACTAGTCTCTGCTAATCATCTGCTCCAGCCTGTGTGAATTAGAAAGAAATACAAACATGATTATAAAGCAGTTAAAAGACCCTTCTTGTTTTTTCCAATGAAGTGTCAGCAAGTCGAAGCTTTCAGAGCGTTTCTTTTTAATTTTCCTCCAACTTTCCCATAGGAGGAGGATTCCCAGTCTGGAGAAAGAACTAACATTTAAGGCAAGTAACCTCACAGTTTTTGTTATGAGAAGGAAAGGAGCTCTTCCCCTATTGTCAAGACCTCTAAGGTAAGGAGGCTGCACGAAGAAGTAAGAGAACCACAGAACTCCCCAACCTGCCCACAAGGATTTCTCCCCAGCCCTGCATTACAAGCAACAAATGTAAGTACAATTTCTTTAACCGAGCATCACTTGCATGCCATTGGTGTCAACCCAGAACAGTTAAAGTCAAAGGCCAAAAGGCCTGCATCTTAAAATGAAGTCTAAATATACCATGTGCTTTCATGGTAAGAGTCTGTACTCTGCCATCTGAAAGCAGAGCGAGGCACGGACACATTTGGTGGATTAGGCACATGATTCACATGAACTTCAAAACTGGAATGTTCATGAAAACCTCTGTGTGCCTGAGTGCTTGCAGGACTTGTTGCAGCTTTTCTTAAAGCATTAACAGAGTCCACAAGACATTTATTAACATTTAAAATGCAGATAACTTCCTCCAACTTTTGCTTTCCATCAGATGCCATCTATTCGTACCTACAATAATATCTCACCAAGAATGCACTAGCTATATGGCAGCAAGGCAGAAAAAAGATGTCTTACCTCTCCCAATAACACAGTTTTACATTCATAAACCACATATAGGCAAAGTTGTCTGAAAATAACAAGCAGTTTCAGTCACCCAACTTGTGACACTTGTGCAGGTTCTCAAAGTCTGAAATTGCCTCCAACCCTGGCCACCTCAGAACTGAAGTGCCCCATTAAAAATTGAGCTCAGAATCACTTTCATTGGAATTTACATGGAAAGCAAGTTATTTACAAGGCAATTGTATATCATGCCTACACATTTAACCCTTAATTTTGAAATGACAGACACAAGATATTTCTGACGTGCACAAAGTGGGTGTATACAACTCCCTCATATCAGAAATGTGCCAGACAGTTGGAAATTCATGTGGCTCCATTTGATAAAGGGTTAAAAATAAACTTTTGGTGAAGCATTATACTTGTGCAACGTCTCTGATACATATCATTCTCTTGAAGGACTGCAGCCATTACCTTCAGCTAAGCTACTTGGCCAGTAAAAGCTTACTCAAAGTGAGAATGAATAAATGCACTGTAAAGCAGACATCTTCTTGTCTATGATCCCACTCAACAATTTTTCTTCCAACTGAGTAATTCCCATAAAGAACGTTGTGTCTCGCACTAATTAGTTAAATTGTCTCTTTCCCCCTCCTCTTTGTGTTGAAGTAGTTGCTATATTGTAAAGTAATTGGTTCAGGGGTTAATCCCTGGCTTCCTTTCTGTCTCAGCAGCAAGTGTGTACAAATATGTCCACTCTTTAGAATGTTATCACAGTGCCCTCTCTTGTCAAAAGTAAATCAAGAGGGACTAACAACAGATAAAGGGTCTGGGATTTATTTCTTTTGGTGAAGGATTGAACAGGGAGGGAGATGTGTTGTTTTACTTGGCTGTTTGCTGAGTGCTTTTTTACACACCAGATTAAAATATAACTTTCTCTCCAAAGACTCACTAAGCAGAGACACCTTAATGAATTGCTCAAACGTGTTGCTAAGCTGCATACAAAGAAGAGACATTCAGGAAAGCGACAGCAGTATCACATATGTTTCATAGCATCACGTTTTACCCTTAACCCTGAAATTCAATTATTTCTTTTAAACAGGAACAATAATTATGAGATTAATCCATGCCTGTGATACAAATTCACTTAATTTGTCCACAGTTGCTTAGGAAATGATAAACTTTTGAGTGTATAAACACTTGTAAATGCTGGTAATAATTCAAAGGCGTGCAATGGGAAATTTTCATGTCAGTAGGTTATGTCAGTTGAATCTAGCAGGAAATAAAGATAACTAGAAATGCCCATTTTCCTTTAGCACATGAAAACAGTGGCGTTTTCAACCAAAAAGAAAGTCTGTTATTCATTTGTGAATTCTGCAAGGTAAATTTACCACAATGATGACGTGTAAAATGAGAAGGGAGATAGATAGATAACTTGGAGTGATACACCTGATGCAACCAGCTCCCTTTATGGACAAATTAGGATTTAAGGTATAGCCTTTTCCCTTGGTTTCTGTTGGAATACAGAGAGGTGGACATGATTGAAATTTGCATTTAAATGGAAATGGTTAAAGGTAAAGGCACAATGTTTAGAAAAATGAGAGTATCCATTTTTCTAAGAGGGAGGCATACTGTTATTGTATGCCATTAAGGTGTCACAGAGCCTAAAAATGTTTAGAAATATTAGACATTGCTACAGAACAAAGAACAGCAAAATGCCATTTGGAAATGACTATACACTGTGAACGAATCTGGCCGAATACTACATCATATACAATTGTCTTTAATGTTTTCTGCTGCCATTACCTAATGTGAGTCCTGTTCACTAAACAGTAGAAGATCTATTAGATAGCTTCCTGCGACTTTTCAACTGCAATACAATCCAGAATCCATTCATCATTCTATCCTGGTGATTTCTGCAGGTCTTTCTCCATAGGACACCATCAGACCCTAAAATGTTTGCCTGGTGCACCTTCTGAGAACGCAGGGTGAATTTTAACTGTGTCACATGAAAGCCCTGATGTCGTCCTGTGATACCAGTGAGGGAGTGCACATTTTGCTAGAGATAATGAAATATAGGACGCAACGAGTCATGGAATTGTTCAGATCTCACGTTGATTGGAAAATGCCTTAGCAAATATCTGAGGAGAATTTGAGACAGACACAGGAAAAATATTACAAAGGAAGACAGAATTCCTCTCTGCCTTCCTTTCCCACACAAGAGGACAGCAAACAAATGTTGCATACAAGTGGATGCAAATGTACAAATACTCTGTATAAATAGACCATATAAATGTGTGTGTACCTAGATATTAGGAAATTTTCTTGCTAAATCATCCTACCTCAGGAGGTTTGAATCTTTTCATGTCTAAGGCTTTAAGGCAAGTGAATAATTATGACATTTGAATAGATTTTCACTTTTGACATTTTTTCCCTAACTTCCTGCATGTCTCTAGCTTCTTTCTCTCACCTTCCCTCGCTTTCTGTAGCCTCTTTCTACTTTTACAGTGATGTTAACCCTCTACTTCAAAATAGTATTGCTGCAGTTAAAATCAGAAGATACTGAAATCTCAGTCAGCAGCATTGCTTTCAGAGCATTTCTTATCTGGGTGAAAACAGAAAAGCCAGAATTGTCCATAGTAAACCTCCAAATAGATATTAGGCTTAGCTGTCACATCCTAGTTCAGATTCATATTTACTCCAAACCTACTAAGGGATTTTAATAGTCTGTCTTGGCCTCCTTGGGACCATACAGGTAAGCTCCCTTTCACTCACTTGTTTTTTCTTCGTACTGATACCAAGGGCTTCCCTGTTTTTCCGAAGCAGTGACATTTGAGGTTTTTGGACTCTTCTTTGGCTGAGAGAACTAAACTCCAGTGCTTGTGTGATGTTAGCTCATGGGGGACAGTACTTGTCCCACCACAAATCCCTCACAGTTTTCCACGGTGTGCTGATGATAACAAAGACACAAAAAGCTGCCCATCTGGAGTATTTGTGGTAGAAATATAGGCAAAGCTATTTTTTCATTTGTGTATGCTGGACCATGAAACCAGATTTATAGCTGTCACATGCTAAACCATCACAATATACCAAGGAATCAGCTCCAGACTGTACCTGTGAGGTTTTAGCTTTACAGGAATAAATTGCTTTCCACTAAAGAAAAACTTTAGCTATTTGCACACTCAGCAGCAGTGGTAATGTCAGCTGTCCATCTTTGCACTGTTAAGACCAATGAAGACTGGTATTATAGCTGAGATGAGGACTTAGCCTTGGATGTCTATGGTAAGGCAGTTCACAAAATCACAGTGCCAACTGCAAAGGCACCTGAGGAAGGGGCAACATCTTCAGCAAGAACTAAGTTTACATCATCACTGAACAGCCTAATAGATGGGGTTGAAATCTTCTCTGGCCTTTACCCACAAACACAGATGCCCAAGAGGTGGGAGCTATTTATCTCAAGACTTTGTCATTCAGTCCCCAGAAAAATGGATACCCAATATTCACCATGGGCACTGATGAAAGTCAGAATAGCTTCTTTATGATTAACTGTTCTGGTCCTTGCACAACTGATTTCATTAGGACTGACCCCTGGAATGAGCCAGGCAGAGCTGCAGACTCTTGAACTAGTTCATTATTGCTAAGAAAAAAAAAAAGGCAAAAAAAAAAAAGAGCTCAGACAGATGGGCCCCTCCATAAGAGTCCACACTTTTCTTTAAATGTCATGTATACCCCACATGAAAAGCAACATAGATCAAATATATACATCTCCACCATTAAAGATTCCTTTTTTATATACACCTGTGAGTGTTTCCACTTCCCAAGACTTCAACTGTCTGCACTGCCAGGGACCAAAAATAAAATTGTAATTGAAATACAGATAAGATAGAAACCTTTAATTTACCTTCTCCCAGAGCAACAGGACTTTTCCAGCTGCATCTGATATACTTTTCTTTTTCATGCTTGGGCTGGTGCAAAATTATCTTATCTTTAGATAAAATATTTTAGGGATTTGGGGATTTTGTGTGCCTCAGGACAAAGGACAGTGTTTGTGAGGAGATCACTGCCCTCCTTTTGAGGAAAAATTCCACCTTTATTGAAATTTCAGTATAACAGAAAGGTATTCCATTTCATTACCATACTATCTGTCATACACTGTACTCACTTTTATTACAGGAGTTCTTGAACATGAGGAGATGAGTGTCAAAAAGAACTGTTAGTAGAAAATTACTTGAGTATATTCCCAACTAATCCACTGGTCATTTAAAAAAACAACTGGGATTTCCTCATCAAAGTGGACCTTTTTCTGTCACACTACAGAATATATGCAAAATTCATTTGAGAAAAATAAGATTATGCTATAACTTGCCTACCTGATAACGTTTCTTCTTTCTATAAACATTTGTGAATCGATAAAATAACCCACCATAAAGTACTGAAGAGAGAAGGTAATGGCATGATCTTCCACTCAGGACTGAAAATGAAACGTTTCCTACTGAATCAATGAAGGGGTTGCAAATAAACTCCTGGATGCAGCTTTTAATGAAAAGATATGTCCTTAAAGCTTTTCAGCTAAGCACAATACAGCATACAACAGCATTCTGTACATACGGTAAAACCAGCTTTGGAGGAGTTATCCTGATTTCTAGCAGCTGATGATGCCAATAACTCAGCTCTGTATCATTTCATCTATTTCCCAGGCAACACTTTCAGAAATTATGAAAGTAGCTCCATACTCTCTTTATTTCTTGTTTTATAGGCACCTCTGTTGTAGGTAGGTTACATCTTTTCTTTATGAACTGCATTCTGGTTAAAAATATCATGGACATTTCAAAGTATGTTGCTATGACAAATGCCAGTTCCTGGTTTCAAAGGGCAAGGACAGAGTGGTTTAGTAACTCTGTCGCACTTAGATTCGTATATGTGTGTAATGTTTTAGTTGATAAAAACCTCCTTGCAAAACAGGGAGAAAAACAATATTGAAACATCTAAGTCAGACTTGTTTGTTCTTTTCAGGTCTCAAAGACACCGCTTCTGAGTTTTCTGCATTTTCCCATTAGGCACAGTATTAGAGGAGCATCCCTTCTTCCCATCCCCACCCCAGTTCCTCTTCATTCTGGATAATAGATATAAGAGTGTTTCCACTGTAATAAATTTTGAAGCAAGGACAATTATTAGTTTTTAATTCCTTTGATTTGCATAACACCTGGCATAATAAAAGTTGCTTCTCAGCTTGGGCAGTGCACCAAAACCATTAAAAAACCACCCGTGAGCAGTACACGATTCCCACTACATGGGAAACAAGGGGAGGAAGAAATGGGATCTCAGCTAAATCGCTGATGCTCCAGACTAACACAACAGCTTCAAGTCATGGAAAAGGTGTTAGCAGCCAGAATATCATAATTTCCCTGTTTATATCTGCACTTTCATTCCTGAAAATATGGACTCATCAGTTCCTTGTGGTGTTTGGCACTGAGTAATCCAGCGTTAGCACCCGGATAACAAAAGGACAGCTGTTTTAACTGCTTACAGTCCTTCCACAGCAGACCAAATCTCCTCCATTATTCACTATACCATCTGCAACAAGGGAATGGAGGTAAGAAAAAGTTTTTCTCTCATACTCTTCCACAGGCACTCTGAGTAAGCATTTCTGCTCAGCCTTCATCCACACATTCCTCTTTTGTCCAGGAAGGTGAGGAATAGGACAGAAAGGTAAGGCTGGAGGAGCCATGCCAAAGCAGTTGAAGAAGGGAAGTACCTTTCCTGCTGACAGAACCAAGCAATAAATTATTGCCTTCTTCAAAGACCTGTAAACCACACACTTGCATACCTAAATGTTTAATCTGTGTGTGTGTCTATTTTATAAGTATTTATACAGACGCGCAGAAGATAAAAATTTAGAACGTTAAGCACCAATTCTCTTCTGCACTGGTTCTAGACTTCTTTGAAAATGGGATGTTTTGACTTCAGGCCTCTACATTTTAAAGCATCGTTTTACTTTTGCCCTGAACAATCTTAGAATCAGTCTTTGTTTCCTATTTATGTGCTAATGTGCTCCCTGAACAGTCAAAAAGAGTCACTGCTGATTATTTGCACTCACTGAGAACTTAGCCTGCTAATATCTGTTAAAAGAAGGAAAAAGGAAAAAAAAGAGAGAGAGAAAGCAACAGAGAGACAGGATAATAGATAAACAGATAAAGTTAGGGGGAAAGTTTAGGCAGAGAACAGGAAGAAAAAAAAAAGAAGAAAAAACCCAGCAAATGACAGGCTGTTCTTCCTCCTGCTGTTTCAGTGATAGCTATTAATGCATTTTAAAGTCTTCCAGATTGGTCTTAAGAAATCAGTTATCCTGGTCCTTGTTTCAGTAGAAAGACCCATGGGAGCTATTAGCAGTAATCTAAGTTAATAAACTGTAAACTAACTTTTTTTTTTTAGAGGAGGAAAAATCCCTACCAACCTTTGACAAAATAATTGCACCAGTTATAAAACAACCAAATGCCGGTTAACAGTCACATCAAGCCATTGGGGTGGAAAGAAGATATCCATAACCAGGCCACTTCCAAAGAAACTGTTTGTTTTCTCTTATTTAAAGTGTTCTCTCTTTTTATTTTAAATAAATAAATAAACAAATGGAATAATTCCTTAGCAAGCCATAAAATGTTTGAATAATGTCTGATGGTGCTTATCCACTGGCTAAAGTCTCCAGCTAAAATAAAGAGAGGATTTTGGGCCATATCCACAAAACACTTATCTGCAACTTATACAGCCCTTTATGTTAGAGAAACAGGGCATTTGCATGCAAAAAGTAACTAGCACTCTGAATCCCAGTACTTCCTATTCACAGAATAAAACCCATCATGTGCAACTCCTCTGATATCAGCTGCAGTCTCTTGCCTACAGATGTGAGGAAAAGGATAGAGTACATACGGAATCAAGGTTGTTTTGGGCTTTAGAGAGGCAGCTGCCCATTGTGAAATATGTCATTTTCTTCCTTTCCAGGCAGCAACAATAGTTACATGAACACAAGAGGCTGCAGGAGTGCCCGCTTGAGGTGAGGGTGCAACTGGTTCTTCTGATGATCCAAAGAACAAGGAGAGGGAGAATTGCACCTTGCAAGCAATCTGTGACCCACGTCTGAGTGAGTCACAGAATTATATTTGTCTCACCTACCTAACTTCAGTGGAATAAGCAAATTTAGATTTGGCCATCTAAAAGCAATCCTTCAAGAACAGAATTAAATTCTGGTACAAATTTCCCCTTTCTTCGTTTCTCTGAGTGCTTTACCTGGATACTCCAAACTATGCTTTGAACTGTAGCTGAGCGATAGAGAAGATGTCTTCAGAAAAGAGACCAAAAGGCTCAGCTCTGCTCCCTTGACCCCAACTTCAAAGGAGGGAGCATTATTTTATGGTTTTGGGAAACTCTGGATGGAGCTTGCTCATTTGGACACCTTCCACGCAGTCACGATGGGAGAAACTATGCAGATATGTATGGAGGTCAATTCAGCACACTTTAGTGCTGGTCCAGCAGCACATATAAAACAAAAATCTTGCCAACATCTCGTCTGGAAATTCCCCTGGCATTCATATTAGGAGGGACTGCAAGCGGAAAGGTGTTACAAGGAAACAATCTGCTCATCACTGAAGATATATTATTCCTGGCATAACCTGAAAGATCCATTTAGCCTTAAGGAATACAAGGGAAGCTAAGGAATAAAACCCCTTTTGCTTTCCCTTTTTGCTTATCCTTCTCCACAGATCTACACACTCACCTTTGTGCTCTGCCTCCCACGCTGCGTATTTGATTTCTTCTCATTGGGCAGTGGCTGGACAATGCTCATCCAAGAGTTTTAAGTGACCTTCTCAGAGTGACAAACAGATGTGAATCATTTCTAGCCGGTCACACAATGCTGGGCTGCACCCATTATGGTGTTCCTGCAACATACAACAGCAACGAAGTTATAAACTATTCTACATTGTTCAGTTGATTAACTCTCTATTTGGATCTCATTCAGAACAACGGGACCTGGTTACTACCTGGACTTCACAGCACTGCTTCCCCTAACACAAGAGCTGTACAAGTAACAGATAAAAATTAGTCAGGTCCCACTGGTTCATTAAAGTGTGTGGAAGATCCCATTAATGTACTTATTTTCCCTAAAATGAATCAATAAATAGATAAAAATCTTTACTGCTGTGCATGAACATAAGTGCATTAGAAGGATGGAGGAAATATGACTCCTACTGTGTTCAAACATTATCTGAAGTCAGTCATGTTTAAGGAATCATATTGCAGTCCAACTTAGCCTTGGTGAAACACTATTTAAGGGCATAATATTGCAATCCTTATTCACTTAAGTTTTGGCCTTTGACCAATACCTGTTTTATTAGTCAACTTCAATAGCAAAAGCCTTGCACCAAGTTTCAGAGCTTAGAAAAGATGCGTTTACGTCCTAAATCAGGGTAACAGGTACATAATAGCCAAACTCTTCTGCTCACAGGCTCATTGAGACAATCCAAGTAGAACACCCTCGTTTGGGATATTCAATAATCAGAGCAAATAAACTGGCCTACTCATGCCAGGGGTAAAATTTGAAATCTACCCATAGTTTGTGGTGAAACTCTTACTGGCTGCGATGGAGCTGTGATTTCACCCCAGATGCACGTGCTGTGAAGGACCTGTGGTGACTTGCACGTGTTTAGGGGACGCCAGGAGCATCTGCTAAACCAGGGCCCTCCAATCCTGCAGCTGCCATACATCCAGCTTGCAGACATAAGGCTCAGTAGAAAACCCATCAAAATCAACGGGGTCTTTCTATTGGTTGCTGCTGGCTTTGGATTAGGACCACAGAGAAAAGGCAGATCATCATTCTTCCTCGCTCTAAAGTATTTAAAAGTTGTCCTTTAATAACACTAATTTAATACACACTGAATACTGATAAAACGCTGGGTAGATGTATTTCCATCTGGCTCATACCCTGTGGAAGCACATCTCAGACTCTGTATCGCTCTTCCTGGGGGCTGAATGCTTTGCACTTCTTGTTGACTCGGGCCATTAACGTTAAATAATCTACAAGGGCCCGTTTGCTTTTAAAACTCCCCAGCCTGCAAGTGAGCACACGGGTTTTCAACTCTGGTTCAAGAAGTCCGAAGTTTTCTGTGGGGATTATTGCATTTATACATCACAGCCAATCCGAGGGTTTCTAAAGCCTTCAAACAACTGACACCATATGTCTGGGTACAATGGAATCTACAGAATTATCAGCAACAGCAACAGTGTCTCACTACACACCGAGAGCTACAAGCACTTAATAAGGATATTGAGTAGCACGTATGCTCACGGAGAAATTAATCGACTCGAATGCATACAAAGGGATTTCCTATGTGCTAAAAACATATTTCGGTGAAGAGATGCACTATGCCAGGCTGTGATTTGCAATACAATAAAGAATCCTCCTAAAATTCACTTAAATTTCACTCTGTCTAATGTGAGGCTTCACAGATTGTGCAGAATATGCTTTGCGTGACACAACGCACAGAAAACAGCACACCAGAGAGAAAAAAAAGAAACAAACCCCAACAAAAAAAAACCCTTTTTCAGGTCAGTAAAAAATATTGTGCAAAATCTGCACAATGTATTGTATTTGTATTTACTCTGTTCAAGTATTTGTTTGTTTGTCACATGCATCAGAATCCCACCAAACATTCACCTCAGATACTTGGCGATGTCTACAAAACTGTAGCTGTGTTTTCAGGAGGGGTGGGGAATACAAAGTGACAATTCACATCTAGAAATCTGGTTTCATGGGGAAAAAAAAATAAAATCCCTAAACAAAACACACACACGAAAAAAAACCAGGGTAGGAAAGTGCAGTCATTATTTATTCACTTATTATCATACAATCTGGACTAAGTCACAGGAACAGAAATCTTTATAAGTAAGTTAAAAATAGTGAGATATAAATGGAAATAGTAATGGATCATAATAAATGGTAATTAGCAGTGTTTTTCACTGCAAGAGCATCTTTCATCCACAGTTTTGCTGTACCTTAAAGAAACAGGTTATGAATTCTGAACTCCTGCAAATTTTATTCACATAACTGAAGGAATAGTTTATCCATAAAAAACATGGGCATTGCTTTGTGTAACTGCTCCTTAAAATGAAATACAAGGTCTTCACTCGGCGTAAAAGATGAGCCCTCCGGTGTTTCTGAGGCATATATACTACTAGCCCCTACAGGGGAAGTAAAGAATAAGAAGCATAAATACCTTACAAATCTGGTTACTTGTTTGGTTTTTTTTTCTAAGGAGAAGAGTATAAATTAGCATTGCTATTTAAATGAAGTCAAGGGACTCTTGAGGCTCTCATGGTTCCTTGCAGTCTCCTGAGTGCAGCCTGGTAGGCATGAGCTGGGTGTTTATTTGAATAGGGAGCCAGACATTCTCCTCTCCCACTACTGCCCTTCCACAGATGCTGATGCTTTCCTGCAGTGGAAAGAGTGAAGACAGAAATCAACCACAGACACCATAAAAGAGCACAAAAGCACAAACCTAGACCAAAATTATGTTGGAGGAGGAAACTAAACACTGCTAGCTGGCCTTTAATATCGTGAACTTGAAAGAGGATGATGATCCTTCACACAAAATAGGCATGTACAAGATTTTCTACACTCACAGAGAAGGGAACATCCCTTGCAGTGATCATGATGAATGTGTTTGCTGAACCAAATAGAAGCGGAGAACAAACACCTGCATTCCTGACATTGAAGGAAAAGCAAAACATAACCACAAACCTGAACTCCTTTAGATCTAACATTTTGGAAGCAGTAATAATTCAGGCTCCTCAAAAACTTACTTCTATTTCCAAGGCTACTTTTCAGGCAAAAAACATTTATGGCTATGCTGATAGGGATGGTGATTCTATAGACTGGTTTTGAATTTTAAACTGAGTCATCCAAACAGCAGACTCAAAAGTAGATTGCCCTTGTTGCATTTGTGTCTACCATGGCTGCTAGGACCAGCAGTTGTGTTACTGCGATTTAGAAAGCCACCCAAAGAAACTGGAAAACTCTCAACTTTGGTTTAATAAACTTACTGTATGGTGCAGGCTGAGAAACTATATATATTATTCACTTTGCACCCATGCAGGTACTTTGGTGCAAAGACTTCATGTATCACGTGATAACAAACTTTGCAAAGTCTGTTTTTGCAGGCACTCGATACTCAACGTCTTGCTGCTCTATTCACATCAATAACATGTTGATCTTCTTGGTCTTCAAGTCAGTTGTGGAGAAAAAGTATAAAACAACTCGGTCTCAGTCCCCTTTTCAGTAAAAAAAAGAGTTGAAAAGGGAATGGGCATTGTAATGGTATATGGCCATCCCACAGTGGTAGCTAGGTGACAGATTATAGCAGGACCTGTTGCAGATGGATGTGCTGTAGAGTCCACTGAATAGGACAAACAATGATTACTGCTTTATAGTTAAGTTAGGTTTAGAGAAGTCGTTTTCTCACTCCCAGTGATTTCATGTGGGAGATCTCAAGTTCCTCACTGCCTTTGTCATTTTTGAAGACATCATTTAAGACAGTTGAAAAATTCTTCCCACAGTTTTCAAGGTGTCAGTGTTAGGTCCAGCATTCAGGCATTTTACTTTCACTGGGACTACATTTACATTGACTTCTGAATACATATTGGGGCTCAACTCAAGATACTGAGTGTCTACATCACAGCTGTGACTTTGTAGAGAGAAATATCCATCACCTTCACGGACCATCAACCTACCTGTAGACTTTTTGATTGCTGTGAGGGGTCTCAGGGCAGAGGGGAGGAATGCAGCCACAGAGATGGGCGTGCTCATCTGTAGAGTTTTATAAATTCCAAAAAGCCTGTCAATGGTGATGAGTTTTTAAATAACAGATATTTGGATTATAAAATAATCCATTGTTTGACCTGCAGCGCTCATCAGGAAATAAACTTCAGTTGAGCTTTCTTGACTTTGCTCTGGAGCTTTCAGAGACCATGTGAACTCCTGGGAGGGCACATTCTGCCATGAAACACACTTGGAAACCACATGAAAAACTCAAGATTTTCTTTTTCTTCTTTCTCATGCTGCACAATGGAATTATTTCTGATATCTTGACACGCTGCAGATGGAAAATGGTTTCTTGCCTGCTCTACCCACCAGTAATTAGTTACAATGGATTTCTGGATATGTAACTGGGGTAAGGATTGCATAATTATCTATTAGATTGCCATTGTGAGAGATTTCTTTCTGTATTTCACTTCATTTGGCTTAATTCCTTTTTTGCCTTACAACTGTTTTCATTTCCAGATTACATTGAAGTATTGCAACCTTTACTGGAATCTTAATCAAAGTCATTATCTATTTGCATTTTTCCTAGAAATCTTAAAGAAACACCTATTTTCAAAACACCATTCAATGCTTATGATACCTGAATATCACACTTTAATGCTGGTCTCAGCATTCATCACCCTTCTATCACAACTGAGACAGAGCAAACAACAGCCCACAGTAGAACTGGACACCAGGTTGACTTAAGAATCAACAGGATCAGAGTTCTTACCCAACTTGATTATCTCTCACACTCATACACTACCCTCCTCAGTATTATGCTTGCTAAATTTTGACTTCGCTTCCAGGCAGAGATGACTGCTGGCCTGGGATGGTTGGGCAGAATGTCATACTGGCCAGGGCTTGCCTCTGGCTATCCCTTAGCATTTGTTTTCATCTTGATCCACCAGATCTTCCCCACTTCCAGGATCTTTCCTCTAGCCTTTTTCTTTCTGGGTCATCTTCTTCCTTCTCAGAACACTTATTTTTGGGAATCCTTTGTTCTGGCACAAGGTCTTTCTGGAACCCAAATGTCTTATTTTCACTATCTAGACGGTCTACGTGCAGAATCCCAATGCATGAGCAGCCACCCACTTGCTAGCTGTGTTTAATTTCTTTTTATTAATTGGAGCATTCAGGATGCACCACTTTTCTTTAGTCCAGGTGTTATCAACATTTACAGGCAGGCTTTACAGATTGTAGACAGCAAATAGCAGGTTTCTGCTTGAGAGTTCAAAAGTTCAGTTTCAGACATTCACCCACACATTCACCCATGTACTCAATTATCCGTTGCCTGTTAGCAATCGTAATTTAACCTCTTTTTTTTTTTTTTCCCACCTAACATGCCTTTTTTCCATGTCTTTGCTGACTTTCTCTGCATTGCACAATTTAGGAATGGTGGGGTTTAGAGTCATGTGGCTGAACATGACATTGTGTGGTCCAGACCATTTCCCCCACCTGCTTCTGTCAGAGAAAATGGAGGATATTCAGAAGGCTGTAGAAAACCAGCATCCTCCAGTCAGGCAACCCAAGGCTCGAGGTGGGGACTGCCCCAGTCACCACAGAGCTGCCTGTGGCAATACAGGTGCAAAACACAGCTTGTAGTGCTCAGCCGTGCCAGCTCTCGCAGAGCAAGGGAAGGACTTGATCCACTCTATTTAAAAACCTGATGAGTAAAGCAGCTGAAAACATGCTTGAAGGGCTCATGCTAAACAGGGGTTCATACCAGTGCAACTATGCACATGTGCAGCCAGACCCTAATTGCAGCACTGAAGCCTAAGCTACATTTCAGAGATTATTACTTGAGGATACATCTGCAAATTGCAATATTGCATTTACTAAGTGAAGGATCGTGTGAAGAGATAAGAGAAAGAAAGGAGAAAAAACCCAAGACACGTGTCTACTTTCCTGATCGTGGGCAACTAGCGACGCCCAGGGTGCAAAACAACAAAACCACAAAGAGTCGCCTTTATCTGCACAGATAACTTTACGCGAGTCTCTGGTCAAAGCCCATGGGGGCTTTAGTGTAAAGCTCAGTAAGAAAACATGCTCATGGTTTTGATGTCTAACGTTGTCACTGCTTACCATATCTGGAACATTTTCTTCATAGTCTTCACTAATATTCATTTTTTGTCAAAGCTTGAAAAGAAGGGAGAAGGAAAAAAAATGGAATAAAGCACCATGAAGAGAAACTGAAATGGAATGGGGCATAAAAATTCAGGACATCTATGTTTGATGCCATCATAAAAAAAATATATAAAAAGAGGGAGGAGGGAGAGAGGGATGACAACGTGAAAAGAAAAAAATGCAGTAACTCTTTTATGTGAAGATTACATTTAAAAATAACCAACTAACAGTCTGCACTTCTCAAAAGACTGACGTCCTGAAACGCATTTAGATTGATGCAGCCTGAGCCTGAAGTTCTCTTGCTGAGTAAACAGTCAAGTGTTCTTAATAGGAATTGCAGTTTCTCGACATCTGTTGGGGAAAAGGGAATGGTGAAACAACAATTTAGATTGAGATTGGTTTTGTTAAATGCATTTAAATTCCAAGATTAGTGGTGTTCTTTCTTTTTCAATTAGCATTTACTTGCAGAAAGGTTACAGATGAAGGGACTGAGAAAGAGTTCTTTGGGGGAGGGGGGGTTAGCTCCCAGGGCAGTACAGAACACACTAAAACGTGTAACACAGGCTAGCGTAGGGCTTTCACTTAATAAACTTACAACTTATGCAGAAGCGAGTGCCTTTGAAAAGCTCTATGAAGGAGCAAAAAAAATTAGAAAAACAATAACTGTGACTTTGTTGAGCTCATAAGAACCAAGCTGGAAATCATATATGAAAAAAATATTATTATTATTACCTTTCAAAGGAATTTTCCAGCCCATTCATTCTGCAGCTCCCCGTGCTGATTACACTGTGAAAGGACTGTAAAGTCTCAGGGGTCACAGAAAGGTAAAAAAGAAAGGAAGCCTATGAGAAACGTCCTACCTGCTTTGCTGCTTTTCAGAAAAACGAGCTCTCTGTGAGTTTTGTCAGGCAAAGGAAGATTCAGTTGTTGCCACTTTGGGGAAACTGCAATAACAAAACCTGGAATGTTCTGAATTGTCTTGTCCCATTTCTCTGTGAAATGTATGTCAGCTCCCGAGTCGTCGTTCTAGACTGAGGCTGCTGCAACTGCTTCCATTTCAGTGTAAAGATGAAGTGATGAAGAATATTTCCAAACCTTTACCATGCAGAGGATTTTTTTCTCCCCCAGTGTGATATCTTTTTTCTCCACATCAATTTCCACTTATTGCGTTCTTTATATCTAGAAATGGTGACTGTGTTATGTCACGTCGGCCTTTTAAGTCTGTTATCGCTGTTCTTTTAAATACCTGGATTGAAGATGTTGTGTTTTATTTTCTTCATTCGGAGCATTTCAGGTTATTTGTCCTTCCACAAATCCTAGAAATACAAGTTATTCCTTAGTCACTGGCAATGCAAAGACGGACAAAGATTATTCAGTCCCGGCTTGAGTACTTGGGAAATACAGGAACATGCAAAACAAGATAAATCTCAACCCATTTGGAAAACCAAAGAAAAGGTAGAACTGTATAGATCCATATTTTCTATCACTGCAAATTCAAGCACTGTTTTAAGCACTTATTCCAAAGCATCCATAAATCAATGGGAAGAGTCCTGTTGGCTCCGCTGCTTACATGCAAGAAGCATCATAAGGGGCAACACATGTGATAACATCAATACAGTACGTTTGATGTTCTCTCTGCTGGTAAAGCAATGTCAGCCTACAGGAGTTCTGTTTAAATCTCTCTCTGGACACTTAAAACTAGCTGAGATTGATTGCACTATTTATTGATCTAATTTATATTGTCTTGGAGATTTCAACCTAATGTTAATCTGATGAAGTGTAGATGAAGTAGGCTGTGGTGGTTAGCACTGTGTACTTTACTGCACAGAGCCCTTAAAGGACCAGAGTGAACAGACAGTATGAACAAACAAATGAACAGCAGTCCCCGTGGAATATTTAATTCTCTAACCACAAGTAGACCTTATCAGAAGAGACTTTACAGGAAACTGGGCTTGGACTCTTGCTCTTTCAAAGGGACAGTCCCTCATCCCTTCCTTTTCTCCTTCTCAGAAAATATCCCTTGTAAAACACAGACAGCAGCAGTCATGTCCTCAGCTTTCAGCTCAACATACTGGTTTCCAGTAGGCCTCCCCATTCCATGTAAATGCCACGAAGCCTGACACCTCTCTCCAGTATTATGGCTATGCACACAGTGTGATACCTGCTTACCATTTGCAAAGCCAGGGCCATTCCAGGGGCAGCAGGAGTAGTTTGACTGATGGCAGTGGAGCCAGGACAGGTTCTCACCATGTAAGGACAAAGCACCTAGAGCACTGTTTTGCTGTGGAATAAACAAGTAGCTTTAAGTAACTGTAGCTTTTCTACAGCATCCTTGAACCTCACTTTGCGATGCTTGATCTGTTTCCTTATCATCTTTTGTCTCCTATCACACAAAATAAAGGTTTAGTTAGACAAGTTGTGCTCCTGTAGCTAGCTCAACTATTCCTACAATAACTATTTCATGTAAATAAAAGCTGCAAGCTCATTGCTTCACTTATTTTGTTCAATGCAAATAGGCAGGTAAATTGTCAAAAACACATTCCACAAGAAATGGAAGCTGGCAAGTGCTCCGTGTTTGGGTTAAATAGAAATACTCTAGCTCCTTACAATTGAAGGAAAAAAAAAAAACCCTAAAAAGAAAACAAAGATGACAAACCTTTAGGTAAGGACTTGGCTGAGCCTTCAATTTCCACCTGAAGAGTTAAATAAGTTCTACCACATCTACTGAATCTCCAGGAGGTGCTGTGTGAAGATATACTGCTGTGACACAAACTCTTTCCCAACTCCTATCCTGTCCTGGGTGCAGTAAGCATTTATGTCACCAGAAAATCATAATGTACCATATGGTTGATGGGGCTGGGACAAAGGCTGGGCTTGATGATCTTAAAGGTCTCTTCCAGCTGAAACAATTCTATGATTCTTTATGTCAGCCCAGTTGTACACAGTGCAGGGAAAAGATGATCTGTGGTTTTACCCATTTGCCTGCCACGGAACACTCAATATTCCTGTTTCATATCAAGATAGTTCATTCCCTGTTTGAAAACTGACTTTTTACAAGGTCTTGAGGTTGAGTGAGCACATTCAAGACACAGTCCAGTCTATGGAAACTTTGAGTTTTATATCATGACAAAACACACTGTGAATAATCTAAAGATCTAGACATTGACAAACCTTATGTGCAGCTCACTGTCTGGGAGGGATTAGATACAGCATTGTATATTATACTACTTGGAAAAGGACTGTGAGCAGCTTTGGATTTCTTCCTGCCTTGGAACTAGTTGAGCCCTAATGTTCCTACAGCTGGGGAAGGACATACTGCTGAACACAAAATATTCTTACCAGTAACTATGGGGATCAGGTCCTGATGAGGTCAGGTTTAATCGTTTCAGACGTAGTGTGAGTCATCCCAGAAGTTACCCATGTACAAAGGTACTTCACTATTTCTCTGGCTGGTGGCTGCAAAAGATGAAATGCAAAGAGTTGAAAGAGGAAAAACAATTTTCCACTTAAAGGAGGAGTGGTGGTACAATGGACTGTGGATTTTTACATACAATCTACTCAGTTGAACTGAATGGAAATTACAGTCAGAGTTGCCTGAAGAGAAGAGACTGAGGCGGAAGAAAACTAAACCCGAATGAATCCGGGTCTGGAATTTGTACATCTTGTCCCCTTTAGTTTGGCTGGGGCTGAATTTATTGTATATTGAATGTTTTGATCAAATGCTCTGGGTCATATGAATGTATTTTTAATGCTTTTATGGTGTGGCATGTTCTAAGCAAAAAGTGTCATCCCACATATATCACATTTGTCTAAATTTGCATTCTCCCAGATGGCCACATTTATTGACTTTGTGAAGTTAACTGTCTCTCCCTGCTCCCAACCAATCAGGGTTTGCTGGAGTATCAAAGAAAGTGAATCCTTCATTGTTTCATCTATGGCTGAGAATGACCCAAAACCAAAATCTCCTGACACCAACACCCCCAAATGTCAGTCCCAGATTAGCACAGAAAGTTCCTGGCCCAAATTCTGGTATTTTACCATCTCCATGAAATTCAAAAACATGTTACCTACGAACACGAGCACTTCTCTTGTTAACACATTATCTGCAGCCTCCAATATTAACTGTATTTACAGGTAAAAAAATGCCCACTTCACAGCTACAGAACAAAACAACTTTACAGCTATTAATCCAAATATACTCATTCATAATCCTGTGATCCAGAACCCTACAAAAGTACTCAGATCCTTGCATTCCTACCAATTCAACTTCAAATAACTTCCATGGAACTAACTTCTTTTTCTGGTCCTTCTAAGACTGGTCTTTGCTATCAATTAAAAAGTCACAAAATTCAGCCAAATTCCTTTCCTTTAAACCAAGCTAAAGGAAAGTGAACACCAAAATGCCCACAGTGCAGGTAGCTGCCAATTCCTTTTCTAGTAAGTGTTTAATCACTGATTTTTTTTTCTAGGTCCAAGTGTAATAGTATGGGAATTTAATCATCGTTTCTATTAGTACAACTGCTTGAGAGGGTCTTTAAGACATTTCCTTTCACTTTAGTTTGCCCTGTGGATAAGTAGAGCACTTTGGTTCTGTATTGATTTGTCCTTTACTGCAGTGATCACCTTTCATTTTCAAGCATTCACCTTCCATTCATGAGCATTAAATCGCTATTTAAAAGAAATAATAGAAGTGGAATGGTGGCTCAATAGGGCAATGATCAGTGGAAGAACCCAGATGACTTTATCTGGGTCAGAACTTTATTTCATTAGGTTGAATAGTGATTTCTTGCTTTCCCCTTCTCTGTCTCACAGGCAGCGACAGGCCTTCTTCCCTCTCCCTAAGGATGTGGAGACCAGCTGCTTTGAGATAAGAGAAAAGGAAAGGAAAGTGCATTTATAAAGGACACTGGTCTACACGTGCAGTTTGCAGCATATAAAAGCCCCCTGTGTGTGAATGTGGGCTAACACATCAGCACATGTCTGTTTTGAAATGAAGAGCAGCAGGTACATTTTGACACAAATTCAAATCAAACGTGTGCCTTTGATATCATACTGGCAAAACTCGATCATATGCTTTGCTAATCGAGTGTGCCGAGTCTCCTATGCTTATGTTTTTTGGAATTAAATTGCATGACTGTGCTTTGCTCTGTAAAATGTGTAAATGTGTAAATTATGTCAGGACAGATTGCAAATGCCAGTTGAAGAAATAAAAAATATGCTGCACTCATTGTAAAGAGTGCAGGGGTGTGGCCTGGGAGATGGTGAGAAGGGGTTAATGCCTCCTAGCAAAATTCCTGGAAGAAACAGATTGATTTATTAACTGTTATTTGTATTACTAGTATTAACAGCTTAGTGAAGAAACACCAGAAAAACCAGAAAACCCCATTCAGGTCTTAGTGCTGGCAAGACTGTACTCTATTAATACATCTAGAGCCATGGTTCCTACCTGGAAGAGTTTGCTGCACTAGGGACAAGATGGAATAAGTGATTGTAGTAAGCAAAGGCAGAGGGTCTGAGTGAAAATGCCATGGGGTTATACGTTGGCCTCGTTTCAGGAGAGCACTTAAATAAGAACTTAAGACCATTTCCTCCAAGAAAAGCGCTTAAGCAGAAACTTATGCACAGAAATGAACACGAATGTGCCTTTGACACAGAGCCAATATATACAGCTTGCTTCATATATTGTATTTTTATATATGGCATTATTTGATCGTCTTTTCATGTATTTTAATTACATTTTAAATATCCAATTAATTCACAATTCCCTCTGCTCCCTCATGGTTTTACCTCTTTTCCTCATCCTTTCTCCCCTGAAAAAAAAAGCTTGGGATTATCATCCAGCTATTCCCCTATTTTAGCATCCTATCTTATTTAAACGGGATCCTAAGAGCCAGGGACTGCAGTTGAAATCAAGGCGTGTGAAGATCTCAGCAGATTGCTTCCTTTTTCAAAGTTTGATCTTGCTTATTTTAGAGAGACAACAAATTCCTCTTCCCACTGAAATCAAGATCAGCAAGAATTTGTCCCTGAGTTCAGCTGTATTAGCATACATCCTACTGTGCAAAGAAATTGTCACCCAGGAGTGATCTTGCAGTTCTTAGAGGAGATTCATTTAAATAGGTATCAGATGACTGTGCTGAAGCAGATACGAGTTGATTGTGAGATCAATTTAAACATATGTCATTCAGAGCACTGGGAATAAATACACTGATTTTACAGACTCTCTTTTTTAGCCCCAGCTATTTGTTTAAGTGGGTCATGTTTAACCTACGGAGTTATATAATCATTTCTGCGCCTTTATTACTGAATGTTTAATATCTTATCATCAAACATATTTTGTAGTGATGTTTGAACTTTTTGCTTTGATGGGCTGAACTTCAGAACGCTACCTTTTCAAGAGCAGGAAAAATCCTTTCAAACTAGCGCGTTAAAAGTATTCCAAGGAAAGGCCATCTGCTATAAATAACTAACTCCAGCTAGATGCAGCCTAGTCTTACTGAATCCCTAGAAATCACACATTTAAGTTTCTCAGGGCTTAATTCTCAAACAAGAATCTGCGCGTCTCATATGTGATGATTTTCCTTCCCCCGGGAGCAGAACACGCTTACTGCTTCACAGGAAGCCTCCAGATCAGTGTGGAACTGCTGAACATCAGTATTCACCTGGCCATGGGTCCATTTGAGCATCTAGATACAGCATTAAAAGCATGGGTAGCATCCATGGCTTTCCAAAGTCTTGATGCCTGAGGCATTTTCATAAATACTATGCAAGAGGACCAGAGAGAAAGAAAATAGGAACAGTCTCTGCAAGAAAGTCTAAATATCTTGACTGTCTCAGTTATCTTAGAAGGGAGTGCCGCAGCTAATGAGATAGATTGGAACTAATTTTGCGGTAACCTATGGAAAGCATTACTAGCCTATAACTTCATTGGCAGAAAGGTTTTTCTCCTCCTCCTGCATGTAGTTTGCCATCCATCCAATGGTCTGACTGCTTAAAAACCAGCTGTTCCTTCCCATCCAGCTAATGGGAGAAGGGCAGTATTAGATTAAACAAATGTAACCCAGCCATATAGCAATTCACCAGACTACTGCATATATTTCATCTTTTACCTTCAATTAAGGTAATGTAACAATCAAGCTGAATACCATTGTGAAATATATGATTATGTGGAAAATATTTCATCACACATTTCATAACGCCAGGTGTTTTCCTTTAACCTCTAGAATCTGATTCATGTTATGGATTTGGTGATTACACACTACCTATGCCAAAACCTCCCCCATCATTATGAATGGCTATTTCCTTTAGCTTTTGTGTTAAACCTGCACTGTGATGCTGCATTCTTGTTTTACTGGGGTTCACCAACCAGCTGTGGAGTTAGATGTGTTTTGAAAACAGAGCTGGATGGATGTGATGGGAATACAGGGTAGAACGTTATGTCAGAGGGATAATCCAGGACATTATAGCAATAGCAATGTGATGGCAGAGTATGTCTTCTTAAAAAAACACACTTTCCCGAACCTTTGAGCAAGCTGAAAAGACTCTGTATCTTTTTAAGAAACCAAAACTGATTAAAAAGGAGATTTTGAAATAGAAAAAAAAAATAGAATTTCTTTCTTGGGATTCTGAAATTGTTTTATCTGGACAACCTTCAAAATACTGCAGGTTTCAAAACTTTCTGACAATAGACCTTCGGAAACGGAAGGACTGTGCCAGCTTGGTCAAATCATTTGGTTTTTTACATTTTATATGATAACTATGGGATGGATTATGACAGAGAAAATAAAAAAATCTTTTCTGAAATTCCACTATAAAATTAAAGAACAGAAATGGTTTGCTCTAAGAACTCTGTGATTTGTTGGGATTCCCACCCTTTCACTTTCATGTAACTCCACATACTTTTGTATTCACCTTTTCTCATAAAGCTTTTTATTTCAAATGAGCCACACCTTCTAAAGGAAAATGATTCAGTTTCTTATGCTGATGCAAATCACGTTTCCTGGATTTTCCACCAAATCCAGCATAAAATTTGCTTTTGAAAATTTGCCTTTTGATTTTAAAGTTGAACTACTCTCATTAGAATCTTTGGCCCTTCGATCACAGGTACTATCCCTCTCATCACAAACTGCTGTTCCAAATTGTTTAGAGTAATACAGTTTATTGGTGTATCATTTGAAACTATTAATATCTACTTTGTTTTATCCCTCGATTGAAGTTGTTAATTTATGTTGACAGCCTTCAGGTGGCACTGAAGATGGAAAGATTCCCTTAACTATAATTCTCCTGCAGTTGTGCTTTAAGGAGAACTTGCCTCTGTTTGTATCATCTTTACTGAAAGGGATCGCATGGAGTTCTGTGGCTTCGCACCTGCATTCCCATAAACCCTCCTACAGAAGACAAAACATGACACTTTCTTTGTAAAGGATCCAAGAATCCTGCCCCTAATCCATAGGTTTGATGTGTATGTAATCAGCTTTTACTGGTTTTGTGAGGATGAAGCTTCCTCTTCCCGTGTGAGCACCATACAAACTTTGACAGTGTCATCAGTAAAGAATTGCATGGCCCAGACAACAGAGGAGGTTTGCAGAAAGCCTTTCTCCCGGTGCTTACCATGATATTTGTGTGATTACAGTCTTGCTATAACAGACTTGCTGTGTCAGTCACACAAATGCAAAATGCTTGGAAGATGAGAGAAAGCTGGTGCTGTAAAAAAAAAAAAAATCATTCTGCAAATGAAAAAAAAAAAATGAGGGATTCCTAAATATCTTTTTCTCTTGCTAATGGAAGAAACTTTTTGGGTCATCACGGTGAGCCTAATGAAGACAATGGCAAAGAGCCAAATTATTACAGTGGCACTAAATCAAGTCATTTATGGTCAAATTTTGAGCTTTGGTGCTTTGAAGCCTTGGTGTTTTTTGCTCAGAAGCTCAGATCATTATCTGAAGCCCAGCAGGGACCCAGTTTGGGAACTGACGTGGCTTTTGGGGCTTTTTTTCATCATAACTCATGAAATCCGTCCTTTCAAACTCGGAGCAAGTCAGAACTATGAATATTGCTAAAGGACACCAAGATGTTTTGGAAGCAAACATTCTATTTAGGTATCAGTTAATGCAGATCTCCAAATAAAAATATCAGGCATTGGATGCTGTTCTCAGCAAATGGTCATTTTAACTATAAGGCAGTAAAAAACCATGGCAAAGGAGCACTTCTGCTTTCTGACATAGCACACTATTTTCCTTTCACATTCACTAGGATCTTACAGCAGTTCTTACTAAATATCAGCTACATTCAGGTGACAAAAATATCTTTAATGGTACTCTCATCTCCCCTGAAAAGTAACATTAATGATAATGAGGTTTGGATAAGCAATTATCCAGAAGCCAATTTTTAAAAACAGTGTTTTAGCTCAAGACTTTCTAAGTTACACTGGCTTGCTTTTCTTTATCAATTTTGCATTCTAAAGATCACATATTTCATAGAGAATGTCTTCATCAGTGCACTTAATGCACTTAATATGCATGGCCTCACCAGTCCACGAAGCTGGACATTAATTCACAAGATTTTTGGTGAATAATTCATAAAAACTAGTGCTTTATCTTGAAAATTCTTGTGGCAACATTAATTTATTTAATAAGAGGATAACTCTAGAGAGAGCTGTAAGTACCTGTTATAAATACTTTTTTTTCATCTGTTTTCTTCTCCTTCCACCCTCAACCAAACCACTCAGGAAAGAAAAATAACAAACCCAAATGAACCCTGGTTCTAGCAACTATAATCCTCAAGTTGTACATCTTAACATTTTTTTAGTCTTTTAAGTAAAATAAGTTAAAAACTTGCTTTCCCGTGAAAATATGGAATTATAGAGCAGTTTAGATTAGAAGTGACATTTGAAATTTGCTCAGTCACCAGCACTAATCAGGTTTGGCTTCCAAGTTAGACCAGGTTATTCAGGACCTTTTGCAGGCAAGTGTGTGTATCCTCTAAGATGGAAAACCCACAGCCTCTCTCAGTCACTGTTCCAGTGCTTAATCGCTTTCCTTGTGAAAACTGTTTCCTTTGTGTTCAATCGAATTTTCCCTTGCTGTAAGTAAGAACCTCTCATCCACTCTCATCCTTTTGCCGTAACCCTCTGAGAAAAGACTGACTTTGTCAACTCTGTAACCTCCTTTTATTTGCACCTGAGCTGCATGTGTGCTCTAGCTGGATTCCCTCTTTAGCCTTTCCTTCTCCAGGTTGAACAAACAACGTTCAATCAGTCTCTCATTTTCAGCTCCATCCGCCTAATCAGCTGCGTGACCCTCCACAGGTCTCTCTTCACCTCGGCAGCCTGCCTTGTGCACGGGATCCCCAAAAGATGGACTCTGTCACAGATATGGCCTCACAAGTACTGAGTAGAGGGGAATAATCACTTCCATGGACCTGCTGACAATATCTTGCTCACATCTTGAACTGTCTGTTTCAAAACTGTTAACATACATTAGTTGCTCTATGAATCCTTTCGCAATTTTTTTGAGACATCTAACCCTCATTTTGATAGCCCATAATCATTTTCTCTCTCGAAAACACTCAAGAGACTCCTTGCTGAGCCCTTTTAACTTTACTTGCTGTTCAAAACTTGATACAGACATTACTCAGAACATTCTCATTTTGGTCAGCTTCTAAGCTCTCATAGTCTGATCAACACATATAGCAAAACAGTGAAGCCAACTTAGATAACAGATAACCAGAGGACAACAAGGCACTGGCTTAGCATTGCCAGCAACAGGCTTTTGGTATTGAGTGCCCCATTTCACATGTTTGAAGGTTTTGCAAATTTTGGCCTTTGGTGGTATTTCACAGTGTGTGCAGAAACGTGGAGGAGCCTTTTATTAGTTTCTGTTGACGATATAGAGAGCTGGTAGGACTTGAATTATTTCATCTGATTTCCATTGGTGAGACCTAAAGCTTCCTGCCCCCAGCTCATAATGATATTAAACTGTGGGCATGAACAATCAAGGCAGTGTAAATGGCAGCTAGAAGTCAGAACAGCCTGAAACACTTAGAATTAAATGAATAGATGAAGAAAATAAAGCCAAACTTAAAAGGGCTATTCAATACCTGTACCTCTGGAAAAATGCTTTTGTGAGTGCCTTCCTTCAGTTGTACTTTCACACAGGCAAAGGCTCTACTTTGCAATAGCTTAAAGAGTAATGGATAGGTTATGCAACATATACACCAAAATCTGCTACTAGGGTGAGTTTTCTGCTTATGACAAGAAAAACAGCCAATAAAAAATACAAAGAATTTCAAAACTGTAGCTTGATTCCCCCCTGTTGTTATTTAATTTTCACAGTTCATTGCGGGCTGATATCCAGGTTACACTGGTCACTTTGTTAGTCATTTCTAAGATCTTTTCCACTAACATAAAGCTATGTTTCAGGACATAAAATGAACTGGTTAATTCATTTTAAAAAGCAAAAACTTGGTTTTATCGTTTCTTTAAAATAAACTAGAAGTTCTTGCTCTGTATACTTCTAAACCACGTTTGTTTACACTTTAAAAAGACTTCAAATTCCTGCTCTGAGATGGGAAGCAACACCTAGATGAATAACAAAAAGCCTGTGAACAACTACAGAAGCCATTTCACTGATATTCATTACTGGATAACTGCAGAAGGTAACACAGAAATCCTTGCCTTGAGTTAAGATGCAGAAACAACAACTGGCACCAGCATCTAACTCACCAGGGATCCATCTGAGGATTTTACAAACTCTTTCCAAGGAGCAAAATAATTTTTGCATAGGCTTAACAGCATAGGTCATTAATTGCCTCATCGCTGCATGGTTTTTACCTTGTCCAGACCCAAACTACAGGTTTCACATTATCTGACAACATCCATGACTCTGCATAATTAATTCTAGATTTCTCACATTAGTGAAAAAATAAACAACACACCTTACTTGAACAATTTTTCACTGCCATCAGATACCAACAGCCTCAGCACTGCCAACTTTATCAGCATAGATTATTAATTATGATACTGCTGGTACAGTTCAATTTAATCAGAAAAGAACATCAAGGAGGCCAAGAAGTAGAGTATATAATGCAATTTATCTTTGCCTTGTACTGATAGGGATAACAATGATTTGCAAATTGCTTCAGCTACAAACACACAATTAAAAAGAGATAAATATCAAAAGATATGCCACATTTTCAACTCAAAGCCAAAAGTGCAGGTCTTAATCTTAGTAGTCAGTTTTAAAATCATGAGTTAATTCTTCCCTTGATGTGCACGCTTAACTCCCATTAAAATTAATGGGGGTTATACATGCTCATCGAGGAAGAAATAGACCCCATAGTGTGTATATTCTTCAAATAATAAGGATTTGGTAATTACTATATTATTTGTTCATTAATTTTCAATTTATCTTGTAAATGTGCACTCTTTGTGATCTTAGGTCCAATTATATAGAGTAATTTGTGGCAAAAGGTCTAGTGAAGCATTATCCTCTTAAAGGACACGTGGATTTATACCACATATTGACAGTGCTCAAAATATATCACTTGCAGAACATGCCAAAACAAGGGAATTTTACTCATCTTCTCCAAATTCTCCTCCTCCAAGTGGCTCAAGGTCCTTTGAAATCCCTGTCTGTATTTCCATTGACTTCAACTAGGTTTGGGAAGGCCATTAAGAGCAAGATTTTTAGCAGCTGATGATGTTCAAGTGCCCCAGTCCTGAGTGCCCAAGCTGAAGGTTATTTAAGAAGAGTATTTTTCAGAGGGCAAGTATTAGTTTCTGAAAAATATCCTTTTGTTATTTTATGACTTAGCTGATGGTGGAGTATTTCCTTTATGCACACGAAAGCAAATCCCCATTCCTTGGTTTGCCTGGATATGTCTATGTCACTGATGCATTATTGATGTGCATTAGTTTACTTTTGGGCGAGGCAGGGTAACTAGCAACAAGTGACCGTGTAAAGGTCATAAAGCTGTAAAGCACTTACCTTCTGTAGCCAATGTAGGCCAAGGAGAATTCCATGAAAGGTGCCACGTGCTCTGACAGAAGTTTCCTATTTGTCAGTGTAATTGAAGAAAGAGGCTGATAATTAGGTTCAATGAAAGCTGAACTCGTGAGATTAAAATCTGATTTGTAACTAGCCATCAGGAAGTCAGGAGAAACTCAAACTGTCTTGAATTTATATTTAAGGGCAAGGAGGAGGAATTTGTAATAGTGTAGAGAGAAACATCAATGACATTTATGTTACTTATAGTTTGTAATGCATAAGTAGCACAAAGTATTTCCTACTCCTTAAAAAATTAAAGATATTCTGATTCTGGGGAAGGATTAAGGGTTACTGAAAGACTTTGGAGATTGGCTAAACCTTTGAGATTGGCAGGACAGGAACACAACACTGAAACAACAGGATTTGTTCAAAGAGTAAATTACAGGATGCTTTCAGATCAGTTCAGATTTGCATCCCGGGGCCTTACAGGTTTGGAGTCTTGGTAACAATTACAGCCCATTGGAAAGGATGGTGTTGAGTGATACAAAGTCATTTCTCTATTATACCTTTATGTGACTTGTACTTCCCTTAATTATTTTGTGTTAAAACCGATTTCCTTTAAAGGCTGAAATATTTCCTTTTGGAAAAGGAAGATACTTTGTAACTTCTCTTTTCACTTTTGAAAATCACACTTAAAGAAGAAGAAAAAATCCTTGAAAACAAAATATATTCCATCTCAGTGAAAAACAGTTCATTGGTAGAACTTTCACGTGGCTCTCTTGGTTGTTTGGTATTTTAAGGGTGTCATAATTGGAAACACTGCCACGATCCAAACTGATGAAGTTGTCTGGGAGTAAAAGATGATCTTACAGACATTATGTGTCTTTTGCATTTAAAAAGCTATGGTCTGCAACTATCTGAGCGCACACAGGCAGTCAGACACCAAGTGTAGATCCCTGGTATTTTTCCTGATTGACTCACAAGTAACTTAGGCTCTTTCCATCTTTGCATGCTTCCCTTGTCAGCTTAATTTCTTTAGTACCCGGTAAGGCATTGTGTAAGAGAGCTGGAGCTCGTGCCTCTGTGACCCTCACTGGGCAGTGTGCTGCCTAAAATCTCAGCACTACAGCAGTCAGTGTTACACCTTGCAGCCCCCTTCTCTCATGCTCTCCACACACCCCATAGACATGTGAATTCAGTCTCATCACACTGGTCTTGCAAGAAATGAGTTGACAGGTCTCAGTCTAAGGCAGAGCAGACAGATGTGTTTGTAGTAACATCCAGCACCCCTGACAGGCAATGTTTAACAGCCCCATGGCACTTTTTAAAGAGGGGACCAAACATTCTGCAAAACAATTAGGGTGTATGTTGAACAGGATGAATCTACCTGGTTGTGGAATATGGTCTTTTTAACACAGATGCTAACTTTATTTTACTACTGTTACATACTGCAGTGTGGCTTAGACAGCTCTTTAAAACATAGGTATATTCATTCTGAGGCAACAGAGAGCTTCATTTGTCTGCTCTATAGATACAGACATTCATTATCCCCACGAACAGCCTACCTGGCTTTTAAAGACAGCAGTCCAAGGAACAGTTTACAGGTTGATTAAAGTTACAAAGTCAGTGCAAATGCATGGCAATGATCTAGGATTTCAGGCCCAAAAAGGGACGTTTAGACAATTCTGACAACAGCATTTCCCTTTGATCTCTATCTACAATGCATCTCTGCAGAAAATTCTGCAGGTAGGGTGTGTGCTGCGGAAGCTGAATGTAGGTCAATGAGATGCACTCTGCTTTTTTAAACAAAACCTTTCAGCAGAAATGGCATGATTTCCTGTTATGGCTGCAGACTGCACACACTGGCATACAGGTGCTCTGCTAAATGCTTTTCTACTTGTGCAAAAGTGTTTGGTTTTGCTCAGTGTGCACAGGCACACACACGTACACACAAGTTGCTCTAGCTAACAGAGCTATTTAGGAATCATTTCCTTTCGTGTGTCTTCCGTTTCTAATTTGTGCGCGACACAGCAGACCACAGAATTTCAAGATGCCGACTCTTAAGCAGTAAATGATGTCAGCCAAGGAGGTTACACAAAGGGCTCAGCCCAGAGAAGGCTCCCATACCTAAATCTCACTTAACTCTCAACTCTCAAATCCTCAGCTCACTACCACCTCAGCTTAGCAAGGCTAAGGACCATAAGTGCATAGTTTCACCAGAAGAGATATCTGGGTCATGGTTTTCTGTGACCTAACGTTAATCTGTCAGCTGAGAACCCTGACGTAGGAGCAGCGCTGCCAGAGCTTCCTGGGAGCACAGCAGGCACCGTCAAAGAACATAGCAGGTCTCCAACACACCGACCTGGCTCTGGAAGTGCCTGGCCTTCCCATTGACTGCCCAGAGACCCTGCCATAGGGGGAAAGCCCAAGGGGCCGTTGCACTGTCAGTGTGGAGGAACTGCCTCTCCAGCTTTGTTGGGATAGCCTTTGCCCAGAATAACCCCAGATGCCTTTCCTCTGCACATCTGCAGCCCTTTGAATTTCTCTAAATTCTCTTCTGACATCAAGCCTCAAACAGAAAGCAGCTGAAAGAAAGTCAGGTGGGCCAGAGTGAACAAACGAGGCAGGAAGAGGCATTGTCCCTGCAGTTTTCACAGCCAAGTGACTGTTGAGGCATATGCGTGATTCAGAACCCAAACGAATGTGAGACTCACGGGAGAGCACTGAAAAGTAAAGATTTTTTTCTGACTCAGACTTCTTCTTATCAGCTGTGATTGGACAAAGGATTGGAGAGTTTAGATGGAGAAGGTTTTCAGAATGAAAATGAGCCATGAGAAAATGCACATATCCAAATACAGTCTGTGCCAGATCTTCTCCCAGATTTGTACGATGTGAGAGGTGTAGCGAGTTTGGGACAGATCAAAACACTTGGAAAATAACATAAACGTAGAATACCTCAGTGTAATTTACATATGATCCTGTGCCATCACCTTCGTGATTTCTCTTTCAGCCATAAATGAGGAGAGAGGTGTCTTCATGCGGCTGGAGACATTTCTTCTCAGAGCTGGTAGAAGCAGGCATTGGGTGATGATGATACTAGTTGGAATTATTTCTGTCCTTTCCCCCTGCACTTTGAAGAATCGTACTTCAGACGACATGAGCTGGGTGCATACTGGTACCATGTTAGGCCACAGGGCTCCTGAAAAAGTACCTGGCAAGCACAGGCTCAAACTGAATTTAATGGAGTTTTGCCATTGCTGAAGTTGAAGCCAGGTTTCCAGTTCTGGTGTCAAAGAGGCTCTCCGCCTCTCCTCCTCCAGCTATGCCGTATGCACCGGCTGTGCGCTTACTTTATCCCATGCCTATCACAAATATAGCAATGCAGACCTTGTTACCAGAAAGCTCAATGATTGCAATACCCTCTTAGCAGAGCTCAGAGCCAGGCTGCTCAGCGCTGCTCGCTGCTTGCTCCGAGCGTGGCAGCACGTGTGCTCAGCCCCGGGAGCCAGCAGGAATGCATTACACCACGCTGCATTCCTCACACTGCCTGCCTCCGAAGTGGCAGATTGATTATAAGTTGGCCCTTTTGGATTTTAAAGCCTTAAATAATGCAGGCTCTGGCTATGACTGATCCCCTTCTCTCTGAGCCCTGTCCTAATGGGGAGCCGCGTTCCCACACCACCTGCTTTTCCTGGAACCCTACTGTCACATCGCAGATCTGCACCAGATTTTGACTTTTCAGTGCTGAAATGAACGACGGATCTCACCCCCTCTATCGTTCCTCTCCCGACAACCCTTTCCATTTATATAGCACGCTCATCCCAACGTTAGCAGAGCCTCAGGAAATGCTCGCTGCCATCTCACAAGCACAGACTAGCCAGGTTTTTGACGGAGGTGGCGTTAGAGCAAATCAGCCAGCTTTAGGGTACGAGGCACTTGCCTTTTTCCCTCTTGCAGCCAGCAAGGAGGTTTATCCCTCTCATTAGCCCTGAGGTAAGCTGGGTTCCATTTACCACAGGTTAGGAGCCTGCAAATAGGAAGTTAGAGCTGAGCAGCTGACTCTGTTAATCCATACTCACATTTAACTTGTGGTAACTTGGTTGTGTAGCCATGCCCTTGGGTGACTCTGGCCACTGTCCTTCATTACTTTGGGCCTCTTCCTCTGCCTGATGGAGGTAATGACACTTCCTTTGTCAGCCACTTGCAAATCTGGAGATAAGAAATGGAAGTTTCAGAAGAGGGAGCATTAATTATCCTTTATTAGGCTGTCTGTGCTCTAATCGCCCCACCCATCGTTCAGGGGAGCACTCCGTGTGACTTTATTGCAGCCAAGTTCTCTTCTAACAATTAATATGGTATTGGCCCCATGGTAATTACTTTTTCTACCTCATTTTTTTTTTTTTTTTGCTTTAAAACACACGTTTGTTTGCTTTCCATGCTAACACGGTCTGTGCTCTCTATATCACTTGGTTGTTAGGATAGTTAATTTACTTTAATTGCAGTTTACATTGTCATATATGCACAGATTTTAATTAATAGAGCTATTATTGTTTTTAATAAGAATAACACACAGGGGTTTTTTTCCTTAATTTTAAAATGAGATCCAACCCTTACAAAATGTGAATGCCTAAGGTTAGATACTTTACCTAAACTAAAAGCTCTGGAATAGTGAAACCCAAGCTACTTTATATGAATTCCACCTAGGGATTTAAGGTTTAAACTCTGGGAACCCATGCTTGAAAACCTTGGCTTTGATGTACAAACGTGGGGGGTTTTAACACCTGCGTGTAGGAGAGAGATGGGATGGTTGCCCTTTCTCTGTCTCTCTCCTTTAACATGAAGGGCTAATAGGCACTCTAGCAGGGAGTGAGCGACCTGTTCCCTGAGCACGAGCCTTCGAATCACCCCATACCAGGGGACAGGATGGGAGCTAATGCTTTAAGGTCTGATGTAACCCATCTCCCTTCAGGTACTTAAATTAACGTGTCTTTATACGCCTTCGGTTAACAGTCAAGTGGAGGGGAACAGGTACCTCTGGGGATGATTCAGCCCACCTAAAATCTGAGTCACGCTGTGCAGGCACCCCTCTGCCTCTCCCCTGCAATTAGAGTGGGTGCCACTGCTCAGCACTCAGGTGCTTCCCTTCAACGCCCACGCTCAAGTGTGGGCAATCTTGGCCTGGTTCCCTTTAGTTTCTCATGTTGCATCTTGGGTCCTTACAAACATGAGACCAACATCTACACAAAGAGGAACTAAAGCCCAGTAATGCCAGAGTTGGTTAATCTTCGTGCTATTTATCCAGCTACCGACGTATTTGCAATACTTATGGGTACAGTCTTGCTTTGATGTGCAAGGATTTACAGGTGCAGCTCCATTAACATTAGTGGGAATTGGGTGCATAGATCCACTACATCAAGATGAGAATATCTGGTAATAAATCTCTTAATATGCATGTAGCATTGACTGGATAATTCGAAACATTTTTAAAATCCAAATAAAAATTGAGTTTTCTACTACAAGAGAAGCTACCCCTGGAGACAGATAAGTGGAATCTATCTCCACATAGTCAGGCCCTGTGTGATTTCATATTGTACATAGAATGATCCTTTTTTTATCTTTATTGATTACTAGAAGAGTAATACAATTAAAGGTAGCAAAATGCTTTAAGGTTTTTGTTCTCTGGCAAGGAATCAAGAGTTCAAAGAGGGGCTCTTTTCTCATTATTAGAGAACACCCTAAGAGACAATCGTTTCCAGCAATTCGTTCTTTCTCCTCCTCACCTTTTCATTTCCCACTTTCTGATTTTGGGGACACAGAAAAAAAACCTTCTGTGTGTGTGTGTGTGTGTGTGTTAGCACCAGTTAGCAATGTGCAGATACAAGAATAAAACCTATCCATTCTTTTACAGCCACAGGTATAAAAGAAATACCTACCATTATTTCATTAATGATCCGCAAGCAGTATCTTCTCGCCTCCTTGGTCACAGATATTCATGTACGTGTGAGCACACACACACACACACACACACAGTCTCACACTCGAGTTTTCTGATGTAGAACACCCCTTGCCAAGCACTGCTTATGCCAGGATTATGAATGCAAGGAAATAGAAAAGACATTTAGGAACCATAGGAAAGCAATCCTTCTGGTGTTATTCAGATGTATATAACTACTGCTGAGGGGGGGGAACTGCAGGAAATATGCCAAGGAAGAGAGACAAGAGGAGGTCATCAACAAGACAGAGAGAAAAAGACAGAAAATGCTTTTGTTTGCAGACTTGGCTGGTTGACTTGACTTGAAAATAATAATAGGTCCCCATTCTCTCTCACCAGCCCCCTCCTCTGATTCATCGGATATAACATAATTGATTCTCACTGGAGATGGATCTGGAATATGTGTCTTGCTTGTTGCTATTGTTTATGTTTACACAGTACATTTACTGCTCGAGGAGTTTTGTTCCTCATTTACACACTGCCCTGTTACAAACCCCTACTGCTTTTCCAGCTGCCACCAGTTCTTTTCTTTTTACCTCGTTCTTCACACAGGGAGGTGAGGAAAGGGACTGTCTTGGGGACCATGACAAGCTGGGGGTCTTGCAGGTTGTGACATTCTGCTTGATGAAGGAAATTGTCTACTTACATTTGCCTGTTTCTGCTTCCACAGTCTGTTAAAACTCATAGTAAAAGGAGAAATTCCCATACCTGGCAAAGGGCTCCCAACAGAAGGTCATAAATTTTGCTGACTACCTGTTTCAGTGGGACAGCTCTGGACAAAGAGATAATAACTACCCAGGGCAAATCATTTTCTCAAGTCAGAGCAGTACAAGGGAGGATACTATGAAGAACATCACCGGGCAGGGCTGATCAGGGATTGTCAGATGCTGGGGTGCTAAGGAAGACTCTTGAGGGACATCTGACAGACATCAGGAAAGCAGCTTGGAGAAGAGCAACAGCCTAGCTGTTTCCTTCCCAATCACACACAGTCATGAGGCTAGGAAGAGAGAGCTATGGAAAAAGGAGAAATGGGAATGTGAGGGCAAATGTTTATGGAAAGAATACAGAGAGAAGTCCACTTAGGGGCTAGGGAAGAAGGATCAACAAAGCCAAATGGCACATGGGTGGCTAAGATGACACGTTGTAGCAGAGGAGGCATTATTTTTAAAGTACTCCTGAAAGTTTTTATGGCTCCAGGCCTCTATTTCATCTTAATTCATCCTTGGGGATAAAGACTCAGCTGGATGGATCTCAATCACTCCCTTCCCTTTCTCACCCCTTGTCATCATGTTCTCTTCCTTCAGTACATTTTCACCATGGTTAGAAATTCCGACTCTCACTCCCCTTCCCAAGCGACTACCGTGGCGCCCTTTGGAAGGTGCGCGGTGCCCCGACTCCCACGGAGTCGAGTTCCATTGGAACTGCTGGTAGTGCATTCATCAGCCATCTGTCATTGCAGCTGCTTGTTGAAGAAATCAACTTCTTTTTTTTTTTCCCCTCTTTTTTTTTTTTCTTTTTTTTAATACTTTGGCTAGGAGGGGGAAAAAAAAAAACCAAAAACACCCTCAACTACCAAAAATGAAACAACAACAATAACGGCCCGACTGCTTCCCTGACAATCCAAACACAAGCTGCTGCCCACAGTCTCAGCAAAGTGTCACTGAGGGGATGCAAGATTCTCATGGCCTGCTGGATTTGAGTGTATCTATAGGCTTTGTTCTGTTCTCCTTTTCTGTGATAGGTGTAATACCATTTTCCAAAGGGAGGATAACTCCTATGCAGTTTCCAAGCCTCAAAAGGACTGAGTTGCAGCACATCAAACTTTATCAAATCAGCTGTCAATGCAACTTTTAGTTGCAAATCTAAAAACATCACCAAGAATACTTTTTAAAATCCCACCATGTGGGGTTTTACTTATTTTCCATGATGAAAGGGAAACATGGAAGAGAAGTGATAAAAACTGCGCAAACACAGGGCAATGTTCAATGGTGTCAGGAACCTGGGCTTTCCAGTCTTCTCGCAGTCAAATTTGATCTGTTCTCTGTAACTGTGATTTGGAAGTTTGCAGAGATGAATCTACCTTCGCTTTATTTTCATCCTGAGATCTTTACACATTGAGACACCTTTCTGGGTCTCAAGTTGTGCTGTCAGCCTTGTCCATGGCCAAGGAACACCCAAGGAACCAGAGATCATTGCATCTCCCCAAACAGGAGACAGGCAACCTGAGCTTATGTAACAGTTAAAACAGATCAGACAAGACCTGACAAAGCAGAGTAGTGTCCGCAGTCACACCATGGCATGTAAATGTTCCTATCCTTTTTTTTTAACTTGCCTTTGGAAAGAGGGAGAGGAGAGGGTATCTCTCCATGTGTCACCCATAGGCAGCTGAGAGAGAAGCAAGATATAATGAGAAGGATAAGTGACTGGTAAAATTAAAATACACAAACCATTAAAACTTTAAAGGGTAGGAAAAAAAGACCACTCACGACATCTGTTTTAGGTCAACACCTAAGGAGTTTCTTACAGTCGATATGGGAACTCTTAAGAAACGTGAATGTTGTTATACACAATACCATCTTTATCAAAAGCAAACAACTCACAGAGGGAGGCCGTGGCACTTACAGTGTGGGAACATGAGTCTATCAAGTGTGAAAGCTGTGAAAGCAGCAGAGGAAAGCCCTGATGTGGCCTCTTGGGCTGGTGGCACACGCTGGTATGTCTGAGCTCCTGGACAGTGCATCTGGCACTCGTAGCAATAAAACGTCAATTGACAGGTTTATGTCTCCATCTATACAATAGCACTGCACCACTGCAAACTGATATGAAGCATCACACATACTTTATACTTCTGTGTAAATGTGTATGTAATTGTCTCTGGAGCCACAGAGGTCTTTTTATAAATGAGAAAGAACAGTTGTCTCCCAGCCTTTGTGACCGATTCCTGGCAAAGACAAGGGACAGACAGACTTCAAACCCAACTCAGTGTCTGAGGCCTTTTACTTTTTTGTCAATATATTTTTCAGTTTCCCATACTGAAGTTCTCAGCCTTTTGGTTCAATTCATGTAGTAGAGTGGGCTTGATATGAAATGTAAAGTAAGAGTCTCATTAATCTCGAAATGCATCAGATGTTCTGTAAAGCTACCATCTTAAGATAGGTTGGTATTTGCAGGTGGGAATTCTTTCATGTTTTCTTTCATTATTAAGTCTACTGCTACTCAAAGTAACCCACCAATGAACTAGTTAAGCTTAAACACTCACCTCAATCTCATGCATGTGAAAGTCCGTATTGTTTTCTCCGGGAAAGAACTGTGTTTGAAACCGATTTTGTGGATGTTGTTTGGGAAGAAGCAAATAGGCACATCACTCAAAACTCCAGAAACTCCATTCAGGTTCACTAATAGTTATTTCTCCTGGAAAAATAGAAAGGTTTATATTGTGACATCTCAAGAAATCAAAAGTAGTCTCCTTACTTGTGCTTGCAGAGATCCTGCTGAGAAACAGAAGGGATACATACGCCTAATGCAAAGTACTTAAGCACGAGTTTGAACTTTTGCACAGGTAAGATCCTCTTGACTCAAACCTTTTGCTGATTTACACATGTGCCTCCTTTCCCTGTAAGTTATTTCTAATTGCCTGTGTAAGATAAACAGTTTTCAAAGGAAAATTAAGACTTTTTTCATGCTTTCCTATTTAGGAAATGAGACTGTTCATTCAGCTGCCATTCAGTGGGATCTCAACCGGCTTGTTGAATTCATGAGGTTCAACAAGGAGAAGTGCAGAGTCCTTCACCTGAGAAGGAACAACCTCATGCACCAGGACAGGCTGGAGATTGACCTGCTGGAGAGCAGCTCTGCAGAGAGACCTGGGAGTGCTGGTGGGCAACAAATCAGGCATGAGCCAGCAACGTGCCCTCATGGGCAAGAGAGCAAATGGAATCCTGGGCTGCATTAAGAAAAGTGTGGCCAGCAGGTCGAGGGAGGTTCTCCTCCCTCTCTGCTTTGACTTGGTGAGGCCTCATCTGGAGTCCTGTGTCCAGTTCTGGGCTCCTCAGCTCAAGAGGGACAGTAAAAGCTGAGGGAAGTAAAGACATGTAGGATTTCATCCGGTGTGCTTCTCCATCTCCTTCTGTGATTAACCTTAGTTTCTATACTACTAATACAGAAACTGTCAGTCAAAGTCAGTTGGGAACTAAACACACAAGTCAGCTAAAGACATTAGTGCAGATTATCAGCCTTTTGTCAAAGAAATGAGCAAAGTCACTACATGCTGGTGAAGAGCTTTATAACTGCAGCCTAAAAGCTGCATGGACAAGAGCATGTTTAGTTCCTGAAACTAGGTCCAGCTTTCAGAAGAGTTAAAGCAGAGAGGAATCTCAGCCCAAGCTGTGCATATTACTCATGCTATTACCTGAATAATCTAAACAAATAACACCAATGATTTTGTGTCCACAGCTTCCCAGCTTCACTGCTATTAAATTAAAGGACCAATTGCATAGTCGTGCAGAGCGATGGCCTGTACTTGTACTTACAACATCATTCTTTGTCTTGCAATATGAAGTATTTGAGTCTGCACTTAATGCACAGGTATAACATCAATGAATGTTGGGAAAGCAAAGTCTCTGGTTTTTTATTTTTACATTAAAGAATCATACGCAAAAATAATGACTTGGCCTTTTGGTCTCCCATAATAACTTAGGTCTATTCTGTTGCTTTAACAGAGCTTAGATTTCTGGAGCACTAGTCAGCATGCATCTATGATCAGGAATAGCTTACAAAGATAGTGCTTAACCATGTTAAACGAGGCACACTGTGGCAGCCTTAGAGCCACCCTTACAACCAGGAGTATGCTAGTGGGAGTGGGAACTGTGTTACATAATGGCTTCTCATCAAGTCAATCCACTTTGCAAGAAAGATCAAGACAGATTGATGTTGTAGTGGATATAGTCTCACAGCACTCAGAATGGTGGCACTGGTCATATCCCATTACAAACTTGCTGCTAAAGGAGGTTAGTGCTTGTCTGAAATCACCCAATTGACAATGTTTTGTTTGATGTAACACGAAAGAACGATATTGTTTTGGCCTGAGAGTCTGTTGTGCTATTTATTGCCACTAGCATTTCACGCCATCATAAAGTTCCACTCAGAGTGCACTCAAAATGCACATTTTCAATTAAGTTTCTTACATTCCTGCCAATAGAGCTGGTGAAATTTTCAATTTTTTTCCTACTACACCAGTATAAAAACTTTATAGCACTGAAATTAGGAGCTAAAGACCTTTTCCCAAAGTGTTCACAATTATTTTATCCATATTTTTAATATTCATAAAAGTGGCAAGAACAAAGTGAGGCGAATTTGCATTTCATATCGCACTGAAGCTACTCCACATGTACACGATAACACATCCCGAGAACAATGAGATACCCTGTCACACGTATGCATCTGCTAAAACGGCACAAAAGGAGGATTTCAGGCATGCATAAATTAACTTCCTACCTTTAAATTATTAACCCAGGCTGCTCCCTGAATGTGAACAAAAATCAAAGGACAGCTCTCCCCCACTCCCATTCCCCACGAAAAGAGCACACACATTGTCATCAACCTGAAGTTGACTTAAGGAATTGGGTTAGGTGGATACTGAAAAAATGTCTTAAGATAGTTTTTTTGCCATTCTTCTATTCATCCCATATTTGGAGTGGAGGGTGCATATTGTGGCTATCAGTGAGAGGCCACTTCAGGTACCCTGAAATGTATTTATTTTTGGAAGCAGATGAATAACCTCTCCATACTCTGATATGTGGGGAGAAACAAAGTTTAAATCAAGTTTCAAGGAGTTTTTGAAGTAGCAGAGATGAATGAAACCTTTATCCAGGGTCCCGATCAGTGATCAGGACATCCCAGAAGCAATTTGTTGCAATAGAAGGACATAGATTTCATAGAATCACAGAATGGTAGGGTTGGAAGGGACCTCTAGAGATCAATTAGTCCAACCCCCTGCAAGAAGCAGGTCCATCTAGATCAGGTTGCATAGGTACATGTCCAGGTGGGTCTTTAAGACCTTTGCCTGCACTGGCATTGCTAAACCTGGCCCAATTGTGTTTGGTACATCTACTGAGATCTGCTTTCCAAATGTTAGAAGTAGGCAATATAATCTGCTACAGCATTTCTGCTGACACTGGTTTTTCGCAGAAAGTAGTCTGACTGCAGACCTTTCCAGAAGGAGCCCAAAAATGTCAAATTTGTAGATAAATGGTTATGAAGTATTAACTTCCTTCCAGTAACAGGTGATATTAAAAGTACAACCTTAATTAATTCCTTTAGGGCCACACTTATAATTTTGAACCATATATGAAAAGCTTTCTGTGAGAAAACAAATTAAATTGATTAAAGCAGGAACTGAGGAGGAAACCTTCACAATAGCAGGCATGCTGAATGGACAATGTAGATGAAAGCATTTGACTGGGCCAGCTAGTAACTTTACACTCACTTTCTCCCACTTTTTAAGCTTTGTTTGCAGAATTGACTTGAAGTGATCTACAATTGCTTTTTCACTTGAAAATGTATTGCTGTGAACACATTAGTAGCACTGTTTTCACCCAACCTTGTGAGGAATCAAGCAAACCAACAGCTATCATAAAGTGCAGATGCGTGTGCTTCATAATTACACAGAAATCATGATTTACTAGCCCTAGCTTCCTACTTTAACAACTTGAAACAATCTCACTTAACACAAGCTAGTAAGAGATTGTATAACAACGCAAAAATTACTATTTCCCCCACCTAATTCACACAAAAATCAGTCATAAACACATTCCAGACGTTATTTGTGGTTTCATACTTATCATCATATGAAAAAGGAGCTGCCTTTTATTGACCTGAACTGACATGCATTTAAATGCAGGGAATCCTGCCAGTGACATGGGACCAGGTCTTAAATCCCTTATGTTAAACTGGCACTCCAATCACCAGTTCTTCAGTCTGTACCTGAACTGATTTCTAAGCAAACATTTTTTTGATGTGCTATCTCACCGTTTCATTGGGGTTTGTCCATTAGGTAGGCTCCCACCTCAGAATCAGAAGTGCTGGAACACCACAAGGAAAATTACTTTTTTTCTGGGTTTTTCAGTCTGCTCATAAGGAATTATTAAAAAAAATCTGGTGATGTCACCTTCTCTCATTCCCATTCTGTAGATCCAAGCATCCGGATAGCGCATATAAGCACCCAAACTTGTGGATGATTCTGTGAAATACAATGAATTGTCATAAATGCAATTAAAATCATCCACAGATTGAGTTAATTCGGATCAGCACAACTACATGAAAAACAAATACATCAAATATTTCCGTTTGTAGCATAACTGTAAGGTATCAACATGTGAACGGTGCAATCTGGGTGTGCTGATTACCCAAAGATATTTTCATGGTAGCCTGAGACTGCACACATACCAAAATGCAAAACCACATCTGTTTTCTCAGTTTAAATCGCTGCACTCAGCCTCTGTACTCTGGCATGTGCCAAACCCATGGCTGAGTAAAGAGAACGCCTGCCAAATAGATCCACTTTCTAAAACTATGCAAATGGAAGACTTTAGGGATGCATAACTCAGCCTCCTTTCGCATGGTTTCATTAACAATATACCTCTTTGTCACTGGAGCAATGTAAACATTTGCAGTTAAAAAAAGAGGCAAATCCCTACCTACGTCACGATATGTTCCCACAGAGTGTGGGTACATTAGCTGTAGTCATAAAAAAGGGGCCTTTCTAAATTGCTTTGCATGTCTGTATTACAGTGGAATGTGATATGGTAAGCGTGGCTCAGACAAAACAGACCTGGGCCACCCTGAGCTGGGCTGAGGACTGGCTGTGCTGTGGTTGAGAAACTAAACTGGGACTAAAGACCTCAGTTCAGGAATTCAACTCAGACGTAGACTTTCTGTGTGATCTTGGGCTGCTCAGTATCAATAGCCTTCAGATCCCGAGATATAAGAGTAGCCATACTTTTCTCCCACCCTTTAGCTGTCTGATGTGGACAGACTGTTTTGTTTTGCACAGAACCAAACATAACATCATCCTGAGCTCACTCAGTACTGCTAGCATTTCATTATCAATACATAGAGCTATGTATTGTAATCAGTTATTACATTTTACCACAAGATTCCTCACAGAGAGTCAAAGAGGGGTTCTTAAAATGTTTATGTAGCCTCCCACGCACAAAGTTCTTGAGAACTCACAGGCATCATTCCAGCAAATAAACATAGAATAAGTAGAAAGAACATGAGCTGAAGCTTTTCGATGTCTTTGCACATCAGAACATCATCCTGCAGGAGGTGGTTTCCCCTTTCCAGCTCACAGACCTTTTCTGTTTACCACGAGATCTTTTGAGCCAAAGTCTATGCTCTCCCTCCATGCTCCTGGTCCAGCTCTCCACATCCATACATTAAGTTACTGCTCTTATAATAGCAATACAAGACAACACAATAGCTAGATTGCCATTCAGAAGTAGCTTAAAATGTCCTTATTTTTAAATCAATTGATTTGCATGAGGCTTCCCAGACAATATACTGAGGAATAGACAGACAGATAACTAGGTTTTCAAATCCAGTCTCATATCAGCATATAGATAACTATGTCACATACATTTAGCACACAGCAGTCCATAATCCCCCTACCAGGCACATCAGGCTGCCTGATGCTTTATGGCAGGCTTAGGATCTTTAATAGAAAACTACTCTGTATCAAAAACAGCGTTCAGGAGAGGTTAGGAAGATGACCCAAATTGTAACTGATAAAAACCTTTTCTAACCCCAAAGCGGGCAGCAGCTTAACCTAAGCCTCTGTGTAGTTCCTAAGTTTGGTGTTTTCAGGACTTCACCCAACCAGCCACCCTTCACCATCTATACCTGAATTTGAGCATGAATCAGTTCCAGACATGTGCCACTGAGTATAACAGAGAGACAGGGCAGAGTTACCTAGGCAGATACCACAGGTCTTTCTTTGACAAAAGAAAAAAAAAAGAGAACGTAAAACTTTGCCTTTAGCTCAGAGTATGACACAACAAACAAAGGGAAACAGGGCAGAGGGAATGGAAGCCAGAGATTACAGTTCTCTGCAGATGCCACTGTGGGAACACAGCAACGAGTGGCATTTAACGTTTTCTTTCTCTTTTTACTTACAACATCAGTCATACCTCCTTTATTGCCACCTGAATGGCAAAGACCTGGGTTTTATAAGCATGTATTGGTCTTACTAGAAAGGGGAAGTTTTTAGGAAAAAGCTGAAGGAGGAAGATAAAGTGGAGTGCCCAGCACTCTGTCCATGGGCTTTCCAGGGAAAAACAAGCCACATTCTTTACATCAACAAAGTGCTGAGTAATTCCCATGAGCTGCTAAACACTCCCATCCTGCTGAAAGCAGAGAGAGCTCAGCAGCATTCAGAGCTTCTCAGCATACTTTAGAATGGATCCATCAGGAAGACATCCCGAAGAGTAGGATCACAAAAGCAGATCTACTCTATTGCCCTGAGGCGAGCCTTTCTCCAGTAGTTAATTTATACAGAGTTCAAATTTCAGCTAGGATAGTGACCAAACACGATCCTTTCTGGAGAAGAACAAGGTAATTACAAGCAGCAACTGTGTTCATGCCACACTGTGATTGCAGTGAATGCCCCAAATGCTGCAAATGTGAAGGATCCAAGAATAACAATAACATGGCCATGATGTGCACAAACAGTCCTACTTTCCTCACACACACACCAAAAAAAATCTAACCTAGGAGAAATAATGATCGTGTGGAGGCAATTTCTGCCTGGAACAGAAGACAGTCACAGCAGAGTCAGCATCGCTGCAGGAGCCCCTGTGCTGGTATTGCTGGTCATGTTTCTGTGTGAGACCTGACATACAGGAGGTAGCAGGGAGCTGGTTATTTTTTAATGTTCATTTTGAATGAGGCTGCTCTAAGTTTACACTCAGCCTCCAGTTCTCAAATTCAGCACGTGCTCGTATCAGACAAACCTTTACTAAGCGCAATTAGGCAGCATAACAAACGTTTCTGCACGTATGCTCAGATGCACAAAGGCTCCATGCAGGTAGCACAGGTGTGCACGTGCATATGTGCAAGCACTATTCTGCATAGATATTCTGATTTTTTCCCCCTCAGAGGGCCACGGTGGGTACATAATAATGGCTTCCCCCCCCCCCCACCCCCCCCACGCTCGCTGACACACGCACACCCAATCACATCCAAGGGACCTTGCAGGAGCCAAGGCCGGGGCTGTAATGCTTTGCTCCCATTTTTGACAAGACAGCCTCCTTCTCTGAAAAGGACGAGCTGGAGCCATCTTTCAGGAGTTTTCTTTCCCTGACAGAAATCAGCAGGGTTAGAATAAACTGCATAAGTTATCAGCTCCTCAGGAAAGAACATGAAAAAAGCCCTTCTATCACTTAATGAAAAATAGCTTCTTTTTTGGACAGAACTTCATAGGCTTGCAATCAAGCCGCGGCTCCCCCCTCCCTCCCTTCCTTGACGTGCCATAGAGGCAAATCAAGTCGGCATCTATTAATAATATTTTCCCCTGCTCCTTTCATTTCTCTGCATGTCCTACCACTGTCAGGCCCCGTGATGGAGCAGCGCCTTTATCTCGTCCGAGTCTGGTCTGTCAGGGTGATAAACAATTCTAACAAGAATCAGAATAAAGATCTTCCCAGTAGACTCAGCACACAGATAGAGCCTTTTCTCATTTTCTCGATGGAGGAGAGAAAAAAAAAAATTTAATCTAGCAGCTCTGGCTTTTTTCAAGCGTCACATTCAAAGAGATGCAAATTTGTCAGAGCTGAGACCCCGGCTGACTCTCAGCACTGCGTGAATGTCAAAGGGGGGACGGGAAGCCTTTGACATCTCTGCCTTTTTTGGGGGCTATCTGCTGAAATAAGGGAAGGGAAAAAAAAAAAAGAAGAAAAAAAGCAGCTGCTTTGTAGTGTGTGTTTCAACAATTTTCATAAGTTTTCTTCTGAAATAAAATAGTGCCGTTGGGAAGGTAAAGTGAGAGAGAGAGGGAGAGGCAGAGAGAGGGAGTGAGGAAGAGAAAGAAAGGGGCAGAAGGAGACGTAAACTTGTCCGTTTGGATTTAAACACGTCCACATGGATAACACAGTTGTTGTTATTTGGAAAGAGTTAATTTGAGACTGTGGGCATTTGTTGTACTAATCTCTCTCTCTCACACACACACACAGAGAAGTCCATTTGCATAACCCTGAGATGGGTGCTGTGATGATAGCATGACACAAGCGTGCGTCTGCCCTCATTTGTTTACACGTGTGATGGGGAATGTGTGAGCAGCCAGACATTTACACAGATGGATCACCATTTCAGAAACGCCTATCTGCACCTACCACAAACCTCTGTACCATTATGTGTCCTTTTGCTACACACTGACCATGTTCTCTCTACTGAATGAATCAGAAATTAAGCAAGAACTCTGAAGATCGTGCCATCTGAAGGACAAATACAGGAAATATGTGGCATGGTTCAGAGCTCAAGCAGAAATGTGATCCGAGGGCGTTGTTGTTGTTTAATTGGATTACGTGTTTATTATCTTACTAATTATTTACTTGGGGCCTTTTATTATTATTTTTGACCCATACTGTAGGGACTATAGAAGAAATTAATCTTAAAAAGAGTCTTGAATAAGGAAATACAGGTGTATAACTGTCACTGGATGATGAAATGTATCCTAAATGTGTGTGTCCCCTTGGGATATAACCCTGCAGGAAAAAGGAGGATTTCCTAAATGTCATGGAATCGTGTGAATTAAGCATGAAAATGTGACCACAGCAAATCCTGAAGTTTCAGAATTTAACAGATCCCCTCAAAGCAAAGTGTATTTAAAACCTGTTTCCAAGTCACACTTGTATATCCACCTTGTATATTTATATATCTGTAATGGTGTCAGCACTGGGACGTAGACTGACCATTTCTGCCCAGAGCTCCATGCCAGGATGGAGGCAAATGTAGCCTTTTCCAGACGTACCTGTGTGTTGTGGGTTAGCCTCAGCCAGTAAGCGAGCACCACGCAGCTGCTCGCTCACTCCTGCCCAGTGGGATGGGGAGAAGTATCGGGAGGGGGAGAAAAAAGTAAAGCTCGTGAGTTGAGCCGAGAACAGTTTCATCAGTACAATTAAATAAAATACATTAACAGCAACATTAACAAAGTAATATCAATAATGACAACAGAATAATGATAATTGTAATGAGAAGGAATATGACAAAAAAAGAGAGAGAAAACAGCCCAAGTGATGCACAAAGCAATTTCCAGTATCCCGCTGACCGATGTCCAAGCAGTGATCCTCCTCTCACCACCAACTCCCCAGTTTATATACTAGGCAAGACATGCTATGGTATGGAATATCCCTTTGGCTAGTTGGGGTCAGCTGTCCTGGCCATGCTCCCTCCCAGTCCACTCACTATCAGGGCAGGGGGAGCAGCAGAAAAAGCCTTGACAGTGTGTAAGCCCTGCTCAGCAACATCTAAAACATCCCTGTGTTATCAACATTGTTTTAGCACAAATCCAAAACATATCCCTGTACCAGCTACTAGGAAGAAAAGGAACTCTATCCCAGATGAAACCAGGACACATTTCCTCCAGACTTTGGCCACCAGACACACCTCTGTCAGTATCACTTATGATCACTCACAACAATGTCCAGGAGACTTTTGAGGCCACTTCCATCATCTCTAAAGTACTCTGGGATCTACAGGTGGTGAGCAGCATGTAAGGTCTGAACGCTGCTCTGTCAGTCCAGATCAGAAGGATCGAGTTTAATCCACTCACCGTTTAACAGTACTTGTGATGTGTAGATAACGTATCGTCAATGGGTTATGGGAATATCTTGCTTTTCATTGCCCTTGTCTTCAGGCTCATTCTGAATTCAGTTAACACCTCCTCAGTCATACCTATTTGGGCACATTACACTCTCTCCTGAAGACCATTGCTGAAAACTCTGGTCATTAATTACTAGACTCTTTCTTACAATCAATGCAAGTGCTAATACTCTCCAGTCTCCACTCAGCCTGAATTGGTTAAATAATAAACTGACTTTTACCGCTGTAATGATCCATTTGTGAGGCAGTTGTCCTAGAAACTCCAATACCTTGCATCAGGCACTATTCAAATGAGGTATTTGAAGTGCTGTTCTCAGAGGCTCCCAGATCGCTCACTTTTTTATTTCCCTAAAAAAAAAAGGGATCCAAGTCATTATCCTAGCTGGGAAGTGGACTTGCCAGGAGGCAGGGGCCTAATGCAGAGCAAAATATCTAGGCTGTGCTGTATCTGTTAGGCTGTGTTGGCCACCACCCTGCAATAGCTGGCACGAGGTTTGCTGCATGTCCAAACGTTCCTGCTCTGTGGAGGTGTGTGCCTGGGTAAGACTGAAGCACTCTGCTTCCTTCAGCAAGTATCAACTCATCAGGTCCTATCGCTATTCATGTTTTACAATCCTAGAGGTGTCTGCAGTCTCCAACAAGAAGTAAAATGCAACTTTTAGGTGCGATCTCCAAAAGCAAGGAATGGCATGAAGGACCTGGCAAGTTCAAGGTGCAGTGCAGCCGAGTGAGCAGTGGTGAGAGCTGGCCTGAGACCCCTGATAGAGCAGTTGGATTTGAGAGGGGAAAGCACAGCTACTGCAAGTAGTGGCAATTTAAAGGTGTGAGAGAATCTGGGTCGATAAACAAAGCTTATATAAAAGCTTTAAACCATTTAGTTGTTGGAAAGGAGTTACTTCCTCCTTTAAAGACAATACTTCTGCATCTACAACTGAAAGATCACAGTGCCAGCTGAAGCAATCAGACCTGAATAAGACCCTCATACGCCAGTAAGATTTTGAGCTCAAGATGTTCAAGATCCATTTGCAGGAACTGGACATGTATTTAACTAATTTTAAAACTGCTCCTCTGTGCACGTCTCTCTTTCCATCAACACCAATAGGAGGTTTATTTGGTTCCTAGATATATTCCATTTTTTTTTGTCCAGAAAGTTACACTTCTTCAGATGCTTAGATACATTTAATAACTGGATTGTTTAGCACTGGCAGTCTCCACTGCTGTTATCCCTCTGCTAAGTATACCATCAATCTGCTCTCCTGAGCTATTTCAAGAGACACATGTTGGGCTAAATCGGAACCCAAGTGACTGAGTTAAAACTGCAGGATGCATCGACAAGTCCTAACTACAGATCACATTTCGTTCTAATGCAATGTGACCTGTCAGAAAATTATAAGAACCCAGCAAGTAAATAAAAATAAAAACAGGAAAAAAAACTAGCTCTGTGTGATTTTTCATAACTTGTGCTGTGCACAGAGCTTGCAAAACATTTTTGTGTGGAGCAAAAGAAATCCCTTCGTACACGTCTCCTCCTGGCTCTGGGTATGCTCTCTGTTATATACACATTTCACATACACTGGAGAAACAAAGACAAAGTAAAGCATTGAGTGATTCTTCTCCAGATTCATAATAATAATAAAAAAAATCCCTTATTCTGCTTTAGAAATTGCAAAAATAATGAGTCTCCTGTAGTAGCAAATGCAGATACAAGAGAGGGGTATTAGTGTTTGTTGTAAAATCCAGTATGTTTTCAAGCACTAGGCTGCTTTAATAATGCAAGGGCAACAGCAGTGTTCCTGGGATTCCTTCAATGAGCTTTAAACCAATGTTTACATTCAACATTTGTGAGAAGTTGTTTTTTTTTTGTCCTGAGATGGTTGTAAATTCCGGAGTTGCCATAAATACTTAGCAAATATATAAAGTCCATATTATAAGCCTCTATAAACCTCAAAACGCTTGCTATGTATAGCACTACGTATACCCTTGAATTCTCCATTAACTGAAACAATCCCACACCCAAACCAGTGCCAAATCCTACTCTCACCCTCCCCGCAGCAAGTCCACAGGAGTCAGTGGTGTCACTGTTGACTTAACACAGGATAAATCAGCCTGAACCACAGCAGCAGCTCATTAGATAATTCATACTTTAGCAGATTTTGTTCAATGAGCAATCAGTTTATTATTTGTAAGAGTTCACCATCATCATTATTCTGCCTGCTGCCCTGGTAAGGGTTCAGCTCCATAGCTGGGCCCGCTCCTGCAAACCCACAGCACTTGTGCATGCAAATGGCATGGGAAGGGTTTGTGGGATTTAGCCCCTGGTTTCCAGACTGCGAGAATTATTTGAGGAGTCACGTCAGGTAGAGTTTATTCCAAGGTTTACTCGCAAATTTTAATCAGAAAACACAGAAGGGGTGTGCAGTTGAGATGGAAATATTCTCTCACCTTGTACTGTGTCCAGGTTGACTTACAGGCTGATATAACTGGCAGCAGTTACAGCACGCGTGACAGAGGAAGGCTGGACACAAACTAGGGAAAACACATAAAGAAACATTTATTTAAAAAAAGTAAATCAACCATAAAGATCCTCCCAGCAGACCTGGGAGATGGAAGCCTTTCTCATTTTCTCCATGGCAAAATTTAATCTAGCGGCTTGGCTTTTCAAGCGTCATATTCAAAGAGATGCAAATTTGTCAGAGCTGAGACCCCAGCTGACTTTTAGCACTTTGTGAATGTCAAAGGGGCTTAAAGGTTGCAGTGTCTTTACCTCCTTCCATCCTTAGTAATTTAAAACCGGGCTGAAAATAAAAAGCACCCACCTCCACCTGTTTGCTCAGGCCTCTTTATTTCATAGGTAGCTGCCAGCCACAAAAGTGTTTGTTTCAGGTGTTGTTATCTGTTTTAACTAAAAGCACACCTAGAAATGAGCACGCGATTGAAAAATGTTCCACTGGAGAATGAGGCAGCAGAAGGAAAACCTTCCCCTTCGGAGAGCTACCCTGTCCCCTCCTGCACATATACACATTTTAGAGGCTCTTGCAGCACAGCCTATTCCCAACTGACTGATTCCAGACCTGCTATTAACTGAGCAGTAATCTCACACGGTGACACGGTTCACTTCGTACAGTCTCGGGAGGTAATATATCTAACAAAAATAAAAGTAATAAAAATAAAAGCAGCCCTAATGAATACTCCACACCCTGGAAGGTATAGACTGTGGCACATATAGCAGGGGCCACTTGAATGCAAACCCAGTGGCTTTTTTTTTTTTTTTTTTTGTCCACCTGCCTCCTGTATGATGTAAATGTCAATCTACTAATGGAGTTCCCATTGATGAAGGATAAGGAGTGAGGAAAAAAAAAACAGGGAAAGAAGAAAGATGGCACTGAACAGATTGAGGCAGGCTAATCCTGTTTGCCTAAAAATGGAATAAAATTAAAAAATAAAAAAAAAAAAAAGTAAGCAAAAGCGAGAGGATTTAAGCCCAGCTCCACGGGTAAGGATGTTTATTAAATTAAATTAAATTAACATATACATGATCAGTGTGAAGGGAAGCCCCCAACAGCCTTTACTGAATGACAGATTCAGTGAGTGAACCGGAGCTCTGAGGCTGGACCTAGAGTAACAGTTTCACAGAAGTGTTTCTTTTCACTTAACAATTTATCAGTCTTCCTGGTGATGAATTTACTGGGAAAAAAATACGGCTGTCTCTTTAAAAAAGTAGTTTGGGCAGTGCTTTTTGGTTTTAAAGTCTGGAGACGGTGGCATTAGATTGATTAGGTGTGTACATGTTGGCTGAGAAAGCTGTAGAAAGGGGAATGGAAGTGTTTGACAAGATGAAAGACTATTCAACATGTTAGACAGCTGGTTGAGTGAAAAGATCTATAACAGCACAGTAAAATATACTCAACAGTAAATGATACCTTCACTGCAAAAGCTACTGCAAGTTAGGTCACACAATTTTAGCCTAGGATGACAGGTTCAACCAAACAAAGTTTTAAAACACACAATTAATGTGCATGTGCCTGGTAACAGACAGATAGCACTTGAGAAATCGAGACAGACAGGGGTTCCCTTTTCCAAGTTTCATAGTGAATATGCAAAGTTCTTGAGCCAGATTCTGGTCTCCGCTGCCTATTCGGAGCAACTGCAACGATGTCAGAGGAGCTGTTCCTAAGTTACACCAAGGTAAGGGAGATGAGGATCCGTGCCTTTCCTCAATCCATTACCTTGCTGCAGAAAATTAACACTTTTGAGAAACGATGTTGTGAGTGGAAGGGTGAGCCTTCCTCCTGAGATCCTGCGGTGACTGGTGACAGCAGCAAAGGGCTACGTGTAACCGTGTACGTCATGGTTTCCAATTTGCACATGAAGGCTTTGTCATCTCCATGTTATTTTCATAATTAACGAAGCACAAAACACACCAGGATGACAGGGATGGTGAACTGTTGTGCATGCTACGTAGAGACAGCAGATAAACAAGGCTGGATAAGGAACGTTGAATTTTTAAGGGAAAAACAAAAAACCCTGAATTGGTGTGTTTTGCTGGTGATAGGCTAGCAAGGATTATGGCAGGAGACTATAAAGTAGTTTAAAACCAAAGGATGCTTTTTCTGTAGACAATAATAGGACAACTGGACCTGGACACAGTTGGCTAATCTCATTTGATTATTGCTGATGTGGTGATCACTCTGCTTAGGAGAGGTTGTACCAAAAAGCCTTTTAGCCAGAGGTTAATATAAACATAAATAAATGCATTATCACTCCATCCCCATAATAATACCAGAAGTGCTCCTTCATAAGGACATATGTATAAATCATTTCTCAGTACGCCATCTAATTTAAGTAATCCAAACGTTTAAAGACAAGATGTGATTTCTGTGGGAGTGACCCAAACCTACTAAACACTTCACAGCTGTACCTGTAAGGTTTTTGTTTTCCTTTTCTGAAACAGGAGGGTGGAGGTTGCCAGTACGTGTCTATGGGAACATTAATGATTTTGGACATTGATCTTCCTGGGGATTTAGAGGCCAAATTTCAGGCTTAGCACTATAATATACTTATTAGTATAATCAACTCCTCCCCGCAGTCATTATTCTCAGGAAATTCCTTTTGCACATACAGTTATTGCTTTAATTGCTTTGAAGATTTGCCTTGGCTGGAATTCTAAGATGTCTCAAGTCACTCCTGACTCTGACAGTTCAGCAATTACACGTATAACTGAAATGAAATGTACAGTGCAAAATATAGGTACTTCAAAGACAGAAGCTGTTGAGCAGAGAAAGGACATGTATTTGTAATGCAAACCATTCCAGGCTATAGACATTCTGAAAACAGAAAGAAGAATTTCTGAAACTTGACCTTTCAGCTCATTAATACAATAATTAACGTTAGCTTTGTGACATGTCCCAAGTACCAAGGCACTTGTGGATCACAAGCTACATAAGGTTTGTTTCAGAGATAACTCTGCCTCCTGCAATGCAAGGGGAACGGGCTATCCATGATAGATGTCCAGACCAAAAAAGATCTAAATGAAGACACCAGCTATGTAGTTCTTTGGAAGAAAGGATCAACAGCTATGGCTTGCCTTTTTAGGACAAATGGCCTGGCAACCACAGCAGCTTTAAAATAAAAGTTTCAAGTGCACAATACAGGAAGCTACAAGCAGCACGTGGGTTTTGTTGGGCTTCAGGAAGGCAGAACGCTGATCTCCTCCAAAGAATGAATGCATTTTGCCTCAGAAAATGGTAGCTTCTCTTCATTATGCCTAATTTATAGGCTTTATGCCTATTTATAGGCATTATGCCTATTTATAGGCTTTAGCCCAAGCTTTAGAGAAACAGCGGTCTCTTCTGGGCCTTTCTTCTCCCGTAGTGGGATTTTCCCCCTTTCACGTAAGAGCATGAGCTAAGCAGTGGACAATTCCATTCCTCTAAATACAGCATTGGTATCTAATTGCTGAAATACACCATCTTGACTCAGTATCCTGTTTTGTTTGTATTCAAGACAAGAAACATACCTGGGTTTCTATGCTGTCAAGGCTTGAATCCTTCGTAGTGTTTCCTGGGGACAGCATCGGGAGCAGCGTATGCTGGGCTTGTGGGATTCAAGATGCAGCTGAACCAGGAGCTTGTTTCCTTGGGCCTTAGGCTTTTTGCATGGTGAAAGACATGGTTTGTGGACCCAGACTGAACCAGCCAACCAGTTTCTCTTGGAGAAACGTTCATGTATGCTTGCCTAAGCTAGTCATAGTTACCTAAGCCAACGTGCAGAGTGCTAAGGAGCACTACCAGCAATGTTAGAGTAGTAGAAATGAAAATTAACACTAATAGAAGAGTGGTTCTTCTACAGGAAATATGTGGATGCTATAAACATAACTTAGAGAGACACAAGAGGGTTTAGAATTTGTTGAGTGTTCACATTAAAACAAACATTTGCAGGTTTTTTACCTAAATAGTACAGTTAATTATATTTTATGAGATGAAGTATCAGACTTCAGCTTTGACTTTTTTAACCTCATTCTATGCCTCCATTAAACTATACCAATTTATCACTTCATGGAGGTAAAATCGTCCATCACAAAGTTTCCTGGTTACAGATTGCTAATTAATTGCTAACTGGGATAGGGTTTAATCGCTGTTAAAGACACAGAATTTCTCACATCACTGTTGCAGAACTCCATAGTCAATTAAGCAACAAGAACCTGCCTATTTCACTTGGTTTATTATACTAATGCCTTGGGATGTTTGCATGAAACAGATAAATTCTCTTGTATCATAGTTAATTAAATCTGAGACCATGGTCTGTAAAAGTCACCTGTCTGATCTGGAGAACGAATAGGAATCGATGCAAAAGACCAAACCGAAGCAGCACTGCTTAAACTAACAAAGTAATTTATGCCCTTCAAAGAGCAGAAACAGAGAGAATGCAATATTTTTTAGCTCCTTTAAGTTTTACTATGACTTTATGATGCCGTTCGTGCTGGCAGAGAAGAGGTTGGTGTCAGGGGACCGGTGCTGCTTCCAAGTGAAACGGCTTCAACCAAGTCAGGCAAGAATGGCAAAAAATACTTTGGGTTGGTTTTTTTTTTTGTCATTCTTTGCACAAATGAAAGAAACTTGTCATTCCAACTTCACAAAACAGCATTGGAGATGAAATGTTCAACTCCACTGGGACAGACATATTTTTTTTTGCTGTTATTACAGAAGAAAATTATAACCATAAAAATGTCCAATTTAGAAAAAAGTTGCCACTTTAGTGTCATTTGCATAAAAGCTGTTACATACAAATTGTTATAAAGACAAATGTGTAGTACTCTTGTTGAAAATTGCTTATATCTTAGGTGCTTTGCCTGAAACGACATAAAGGCCTCTTCAAACTGAAATTCATTCTCAGGTAAATAAAGCTGAAAAAGAATTGTCACCTATTTGTACGTACGTGAGCAGTTTTTCAGATTGTCTTAAATAGGTTTTGACATACATTTCTCACAAACTTTTAAATTCCTTCCCTTCTTAGCCTGCTGGTGGCCTCCATCACAATAACTCGGCTTCGCAGATGAAGGCAGAGGAAAAGCTTGTCCTCCTGAGCATGAGCTGATAAAGCAGCTAAGGTAACTTACCTTCCTCTGTTAGAAAGGGCTTGCATATGCTTCTCTGCAATGAGGTGATCACTGTCTGGACTTGAGACGGGTTACTGATGTCTTTGTCACTGCCGCTGTTACCTACTGGCTCGGAAAGTTATTCAACTCTCCTCAGAAAGTCAACCAGATCCTGTTGTCCCTACAGAAAGCAGGTCAATTTGCAACGACAAAAGAACAAATTTAGTACACAAAAATGGACTACTCAGTAGTCTGATTAACATGATTTTTTTTTGTTATTTCTGACAACCAATTTCCCAGGCATTTATTTGCAGCAAAGTGAATCACCTCACATATATGACTGTAATCGAGAATGTGATGGTAATGTGAATGATAATGCTGGTAGGGGATTTTCAAGTGGTCTCGTAATCCGTTTATGTAATTACAGAAGCAGTGTATTAGTGTAACTTGGCTGTGAACAGAAGAAACAGCTAACTGTAGTATGCCAAGTTATCTAACTCATCAAATCCGTGTACCATACCAGTACACTACGGCATTCACAACACTCCATTGCGTCTGAGAAATAGAATCAAAGCAAAACATGTTATAGTAAAGAATCCATAAGTTACCTCTGACTAGGAGATTCAAAAACATATGGATCACCTACTGAGACACTATTCACTCCTGGAAAAGTACCACTCTATGTTGCACAGGTTCATGTGCAACAAAATAAAAAATAAGGTGTTCTCTAGAACTTTACCTACACTTTTTCTTTGCTTTTCCAATAGATGGTTTTCTCAACCAAAAGAAACTAATAAAATAGAGAGAAAAAGCTTGTGAATATGAAACCTAGCATTTAATTAAGTACACTGCAAGCACTAAACTGAAAATGGTCTGTTTTGCCGTGTCAGAAACCACCCGCAATTCCAGGTGAGGACAGGAGCCACATACTAAGTGTGAATGTGTACTTCTATCATTTAAAAGCAGTGGAAGAAAGCTGTGACTAATTCCCTTCCTTTTATGCTCTTACTGTGGAAAAAAAAAAAAAAAAAAAAGAAACCAGGCCACTAATACCCTGCTTAGTCTTTCTCATACTTCTAGATGGAAGGCTCTCGTACAGTTGTGTGGTCACAACCAGGTTTTGTAAGCTGGGAGTATCACCTTAGCTGGGACCTATCCCTGCCATCTGCACCTCTTCACTACAATGCAAAGATATTTGCTTCCTGTGCAAGGAAGTTACATGTTTTTCAAAGAAATGCTGGAAAAACACAGGTAAATGAAAAGCTCTCATTTGTGTTCTCACTAACTTCTTAGAAATTAGCACTATTTCCATCAAATTGTGCCCTTCCAGGATAGTCACCCTGTGGTGGATATTTCTTTTCATTACTTTCTGAGTCACAAGTATTTGTAATTGCCTTGAAACTGTAAATTCCTCAAACAGAAGCAACCGCCACTTCCCTCTGAGTTCAGAAAGACACAATCTAGCCAGCAAAGAGTTGATGTCCATCCACTTCCAACATCCATACACAGTAAAATTTTGCTCTGCACAAAAAGAAGAAATAAAACGTCTTTGCACTAATTTCACCCTTAATTGCGATTCTCAGCCTTTCCTCGGATATGTGTCCAAAATGGGGAGTTCCTACCCGCTCTTATCCAAATATCTAATTCTGAAAACTATTTCTCAGTTGAGATCACCTCCTTGAAATAATCAGCCCTATTAAAATAAAGTGGGCATGAAAATGAGCAAAGTTAACCCAAGAACACAATTTCTGTGGTTGTTTTTTACTACTGGGCTGATAAAGGTGAAATAAAACTCAGAGTCATTTACCCTTTCAAGTTTTAAACATAGAAGATAACTGCAAAAAGAAAACTCTGTCTGTTAAAAGCTCTGTTGGAGAAATGACAGTGGAAAACCAGCCACAGAAGCCAATCTACTGCTCCTGTGTTCATAGTGCACCATTATAGATGCCTTGATGGCTATTCTTTTTCTGCAGAAGTATTATCCTCCCTCTAATCAAAAATGCTAAAGCAACGAGTTTCAAGCTAAAGATATGATGTAAATTTAAGGCCTTCACAGGAAAATGTGATGACAAAACTCCTTTGGCCGCTGAGCATTGTGTGAAAGGGCTCGACAGAAAGAGTTTCCCCTTACAAACTTCTCAAATACTTCTCTTTTTGTGGTGTGTCATAGCTGGTGCTCATGATGTGGGCCACCTCTTACAGGTTTATGGTTCAAACTACTTGATAACTTTTTTCTTCACTGAGCAAAGCAAAAGGAGGGAAAGATTTATCTTCACACCCTACTGTTTGTCTTAGGTCTTTGTCCTTGGCCTGGATTCATAATGAGCTCTGTGAACAGTATGAGCAGAATTGCTGGAAAACATCTATTCTTAGCTACTTCTTGTTTTCTCCTCCTCATCTAAATTTCTAGGCTTCTAAATATTTACTGCAAACAAGATCTATCATCAGGGAACCCATGGTTAGCTTTGTCTCAGCCTTATCTAGCCCTTTTATCTACCTTTTTTGTGCTATTTATGCAATCTTTACATCACAGCATTAGCAAATACACAACAGCACTCCGTGCAGAAGTCACTTCTGTATGTTGTGGTGGAATTCAAATTCAGAGGAGAAAGTTTCACTTACACTGAGCTATTTTCCTTTTTGCCTAGTAAAATATAGACAGAGGGAGAAAGAGAAGACAGAAGATGCCCACAGTACTGAGGCTTCCTTGAAAATCTGGAGTGGCAATGAACTGAGATGACATAGAAACAGAACTGTCCATTTGAGTGAAAAGCTGGATAAAAGTATTGAAGCCAACCAATAAAAGCTTGCTAATAATACAATGACGAGGCTGGTTCCAATAGCTCTTCAGCCTCAAAACACTTCATTTTCTGTTAAAATGAAGCACAAGAATTCTACTGCCCTTTGAGGTGGCTTCTCCACAGAGTGGTGAATACCAGAAACTTCACACAACTTTTATTTAATCTGATACAAATAAATAAATTAACTTATCTCTTTTTTTTTTTCCCCACAAGATTCTTAGTGAGTCTGGAAAATATTAACTAGGAATCATTACAACTGTTTAGTTAATTCACCTTTTTCACAATGTCTGGAGGAGACCAAGCAGGGCAGTGACATTTGGTGGTGTTCTTGATTGTTTAAGAATAGCTAACAGCCTTGCATTCTTGCTACTTTGTCTCTCACCCCGTCTCCAATAACTTACTGCTTTACTTCCCTTTTTTGTTGTCTCATACGCTGTGTTTTCTGATAAAGGAAAATGGAACAGAATATAAACTGCAGCAGCCTAAACACAAAACCAACAGAATGCAGGAGATGGGAGATTTTGAAGAGTAACTTGCTAAAGGCAGATTTTTTTACCTTATTTTATTTTTTACAAATATATCAGAAGCAGAAAACCTGCCAGGGAGTCAATCAGGCCTACAGGTGTAAGAAGAGCACTCAAAGAAGATAAGGCCATGTCAGAAGAGCTAAATGAATTCCTTGCATCGCTGTTTGCTGCAGAGCAGCTTAGGGAGGTTTCCACGCTGGAACCATTCTTTATGGGTGGACAAATCTGAGGAACTGTCTTAAATTGACGTGTCAGTAGAAGAGGTTTAAGAACAAATCAATAAAACGAATAGTGGCAAATCATGAGGACCAGATGGTATTCATGCAAGAGCTCTGAAGGAACTCAAATATGAAATTGCCAAACTACTCTCTGTGGTGTGCAACGTAGTGCTTAAATTGGCCTCAGTACCAAAGCAAGGGAGGTGGGGAATATTATACAAACTTTTTAACGCATTTTGGAGTGGGGAGGGAGATCCAGGAAGCTGTAAAGCAGCAAGTCTAATTTCTCTACTGGGCAAAGTGGTCAGAAATACATTAAAAAGAAACCCAAATCAGAATTAGCAGGCTTATGGAAAAATGCATTAGTGGAGATACTATGAGCAATGAATAAAGCAAAGGTGCTTCCAGCCAGGGATTCATTCTGCTTCTCTTAGATGCCTTTCATAGGGGACATCTAGCATAGGCTATGTATCTGGTGTTTAGAGAGTTAAGTTTAGGTGAGAAGAATACAATGCTGAGTAGCTGGCTGGTGAAACTGCAAGGAAAATAAAATGCAAATCCATACAGAGGGGAAAGCCCCTAATGAAAGATAACTGATCACAGATCCTATAGTAACTACTAGGATTTAAAAAAAGATGACAAAGTAATTTGGACTGCCACTCACTCTGAAGTGAAATACCAAGCGTCAGATTTTGAAGCAAACCAAGGGAAGCATCTTCTGATGTAACTGTGGAACTCCTTGCCAGAATGTGTGTTGGATGCTAAAAGTAGTTTCAGAGAACAGTTGGAAATCACAAAAGAAAAGTCTCTCAAGGCACATCAGATGTCCCGTTCAGCTCAGAATCCCCTTGCACAACATACTACCAGAAAGTGGGAGACTATATTGGGGAAGCATCTATATTTGCATTCTTCTGAAATTCTTTCCTTAAACATTCATTACAAGCTATTTTTAAGAGACAGTAGACTAGATTTGATGGGCCCGTGATTTTCCCCAGTATATCTGCTCTTATGTTAGATTTGTATGGAATTTGGTATGTTATGACCACGTAAAACTTTCCAGTACAACCCGCTTTGTAGAGGGATTCCCTCCATCAAATGCTGGCTCCACTGCAGCACCATTGTAAACACTTCTTTTAAAGCAGTGAGTTTTCTCCTTAAGCTGAAGTACTTATTAGCAATCTTGCTTAATGCAGTCAGAACAGGCAGTGAGGCTCTTACCAATTCTCAAACAGATTCACGCCAAAGTCAGAAGTCTTGCTGCTCACTCCCTTCACAGTGTGCTTTTAGCAATCTTTTAGCTGGGTTCATCACCTGCAGCTTTATCTTCACCTGCATTTAAATAGTGAAAAGCCCTTCTCAAGGCTACCAATACTTCATCATCGTCAGACAGAGACTGTAAAGTACATAACCATGTATTGTATTTCCCTCTTACAGGTAATTCTTTAATGATTAGCAATTTCTTTAATGCGTGGCGGCAAATCCCTTTGAGAGAAAGCCGTCTTACTTTTAGGATCATTTAGCCTTGAATATCCCACAGGTCCAGTTATCTATGTCTTTCTAGGTAGCTTGCTGATATGTCTAACTACCCAGGAAGTTAGATGGCTTACCACACATCTATCTGGCCTCTCAAAACCTATAACTACTCACTCCATTTGGCAGGGTGGATGAACATTTTGTTCAATTACATTAAAGGTTTGACTGTAATCGTTTAATATTCCCATTAATAATGTCTCCTTAAGTCATCTGTTCATATTTTGCAATGTTAAATTGTCTTTGCAACTTAAAACAAATGCAAATAAGGTAAAAAGAAAAAAAAAAAAGGCTAGTTAGCTCTTACCTGGCTTGTGATGAAATGTTTCTGCACGTTAATATTTTGGTTATTAAAACATATAAGGACAGGAAAATAAGCTGGGAACAGACAGCATCAGGGATTGCCTTGAGAGTGTCTCTTCATGGAGCAGCACTTCGGATCCCTCTGACAGCAGTGACAGATATTCATAGTTGAGCTGGCCTAGGTCACTGTAAGCTTAGAAAAGAGACAATGCTCCATACCTGTAAAGAAAGTAGAGGGCAGTGAAATATATGCCCAAAACAAAGCTGAGAAGATGGCAAACTAGCCAGTGTGAAGTTCACTGCACCAGCACACAGGCAGAGGAGAGCAGCTGTTGAAGGCAGGAGGTGATTTGTCCTGGATGAACTTCCCCGAGTTACCTCAGGGAAATGACGAACTTCACCAAAACTAGTTCCACAAAACTAAGGGCCAAAGGAGAAACAGGTCGTGGTCATTTCCTCTGAAGGAAGTAAGCTGACAAATGAGGAGTGCAAGCAACTATCTCTCGCTCATGTAGGAGCTGGAAACTAAATCCAGTGTTTCTGCTTTCCAAGGCTACTGAGCAAAACAGGGGGAGTTTGCCTATGTTTATGCCAATCAAAGGATGATTGTTTTCTTAAATGATGCTATCAAACTTCATCACCACATATTGCTAGAAACGTAAATACAAAAATATACGACGGGTGCTGAAAGTTCTAAAAAGCATGTACTGAGAACTCCCAGAGCTCTTGACAAAACCATCTCACAAGGTAAACCATTACTGTCTCTGTAGGTTTCTGTAGCACATCTCTTGAGTCCAGCCATTTTTTTGTTTTAAGTTTCTCTGTATTTTTTGAAAGATGCAGAGGAATCTGGGCAAATGGGAGGAAAAAGGACCAGAACGGCTTAAAGTGGATTCTGAGAAAAAGAAGGAAAACGGAAAGGAAAAGTCAAATGGAATAGGAAGAAGAGGGGGAAAATAGTGAGAAGAAGAAAGAGAGCAACTGAGAGAAGAGTGAATGATGATAAGTTTATACACATATATATATACACACACACACACGTAAGTATGTGCCAGTGTGTGTGCATATATTTAAAACACAAGTATCAAACCCACTGCTATTATTAAACAACTCATATCCCAAACTGAAGGCTTTTTGTTAGAGATATGCATAAATGTACTGGCAGATTTGAAACTACACAAAGGGCATCCTTGCTCTGGAGGCTCAAAGTCCAAGGCCAGCGCATGGCACCTCTCACAAGATCTCGCAGGAGCCATAGAGTTGGACACTTGCTGTGCCTATTGCAGTGGCTCTTTAAAATTCTCTATTTTGGAAGTGAAACTGGATAAGGAAAATTCATCCCAAGGAAGTGAAATGTCTTGCCCAAAACCAACCAAACAAATCAGGACTGTGAGGAAGAGAATGTCCTGGAGACTTTTTTGACACACACTCTTACGTTGTGCCCGGAATAACTGTGAGCTGAAAGCCTGACTATAGCTGAGCTGCCTCTTTAAACACAATACCCTTTCCCCTTTTTCATTTAGTTATCTCCTTCTCTGCTCTGTGGCTCAATCTGCATATGTTATTGGCCTCGATTCCCAGGGCTGCCACCTTAATCTGTGGTAGCTAATAGTACAACCTCACACATGGCCTGGGACCAGTCTCGGGTTAACAAGCAATCCAAAAGCAAGCGGCTGGGGGAGGTTGCTATAAAATAACCACTTGAAAATTCAGGCCGTGATTTTTTTTTCACATTTGCATGGAGGACGCAAAGCTTTTAGTCTCAGAGGTTCAGTCAAATGCATTAAAAAGATGAACATTTTAGTTAATGCTCTAAGAAGATTTCTAAAAGCAGTTTTGATTGTCTTCTATTAGCATTAATTAATTTTTATACTGAGACCAGCCATTATATTAGTAGAATGCATATTTTAATCAATTTCTACTTGCTGTTTTGTGCTGGTTAAAGGTAGCTTTGTGGTTTGTGCCTAGTTTATACAGTGCGTTTAACTCGGTGTGCCTTAGGTAATGCTCATCTGAGGTTCAATGTATACTCTAATCAGAGCATGTTACAAGAATTACGAATGAAACCCCGACAAGTAATGGGGCTGTTTTCATTTTGGACCATAGTGGAACATACCTGCTCTAAACAGGTGCTTGAATGCATTATTAAATAACACAATGCTCAGCTGCACTATCATCAAAAGCAGGCATAAACTGTTAGGATTAAATCTCTTTTCAATAGTAGCTTACCTGCATCTGAAGGCAGCTGTTTGATATACATTCACAGTCATTTTGTCACTGGTAAAAATTCAGCAGGATCCTGTCAAGTGATTTTTCAGAACCAGTTTCCAGGTTATTATTTTAGAAATGTTTTTTTCATTTGTTTCAGGCAAATAAAAGAGAGCAAAACCTAATTACTTTCCCAATTACTTTTTTTTCTCTCCTCACTCTTTATTTGATAAGAAGTGAGGCTTTCTGCTCAGGAATGCTGAACAGAATTTTTGAATCAGTAGCCTACTGTTTATTTCTTGTCACAAACAGTACTGATAATGCAGGTGACAAGTCTGTAAGACTGGGAAGTGCTCCGTGGAACATCCACCCCAGAGGGTCCAGCCCCAGCAGTGCCTCCTTTCTCTTGTCCCTTGGCACTTCCAGCCTCCCTTTGCCACCCAAGAGAAAAGTGATATTGTGAGAAAGGGGAGACCAGTAGGAGGTCAGACTTTGTTAGATCAGGAGGCAAAATTCAGTCCCATAAGAGATATTCAGAGAAACTTTGATACAGGGGAATGTTTGAAAAACAGTTTCTCAAACCAGATCCAATGTCACTGTACCTCCACTGTGCCTCCTCGTGACAGCTCTCCACATTTTTCCATCAGTCCATTCCCATTAAATGCAGCTACCCCAGAAGATGCTGTCACCACCCCTCTCGAGCTTTTTCTCCCCTTATTGCCATTGCAAGACTTTTTCTTCTTTATCAAATCTTTGTCACTGTGTCAGGAGCTGTTTATATACACTATAAGAAACAGTCTCTGTCCCAAGTCGCTTCCAGGAGGATCAGACTGCACAAACAAATGTTGGAGGGGAAAACAGAGGCACAACTTTACAAATTGACAGCAACACCTCAGGCTGATCTCCTGCCTCCAAGGTGAGAAGTGCTTAGCTAGACTAAGAACTGCATCAAGTGCCTTCTCACAACTAATCGTCCCATGTACCCCACCCCCATGAACGTCATAGTGCAAAGACTTCTCTTCTGAAAGTACAGATATGAGTGAATGGGTGGAAGCAAAAAGGGCTGCGAGAATATGCTACAGATGGACTGAAAAAGTTTCAGATAAAATGATCGTATAAGCAGTGCCTTGTTAGATCATCACCTTCAAGCCCATCTGACCAACACAAACCAGACTTGAGTTGGCATCCGTTCTTTAGCTGCACTGTCAGTTCAGTGCTGCTGCACTCCAGATCAGCACATCCATGATTCAAAGCACTAACCTGTTTCTAAAGATCCTGATAAGAAAAAGTGGCGACTTCGGTTTCTACCATAACGTGAAACAGGGATGACAGTCCCTGCCCTTTCACTGCCCAGTACACCTCAAAACCTAAACGTTGTTAAGTTTTTCTCCTGTATTAGTAACTTGTATTACTGATTATTGATAAAACAAGCATAGATACGCTGGAGGTATCTGGCATAAACAAGCACCAGTGGATTGCACATTGGCAAGCCCACAGTGACGTTAACTATTTACAGGACACAGGAAAAAAAAAAATCACTGTAGGTGATGCCAGAAAAAGTTGCCACTTTAAAGGATTCTGAGATTGAAAAACCAGGGGAAAACTCAATGACTGTATGAGCAAGTTATCCATTACCATTCCAGACCACTCAGGCTCCAAAGATATTGCATGCCTGTCCTTGATAACATCTTTCAATTCTGTTTTGCTGCCCATTCACTCCCGGACTCCCAGCTGAGAGTTAGACTTGGCTTATGAGAGCAGGGCTCAGCCACTGCTGCACACAGGCTTATGGGAATGACTTCCTAGCCTTTCCTAGACACAGTTGCAATAAATCACCTAGAAATGAAGACTTCACTAGTTCATTACCAGCTCCCCGAGCCATCCAGCCTCCCCAAATGCTTCATAAAACTTCCCGTTTTCTAATATTTAAATTAAGTATTTCAATTACCTCACACTTAGCAAGGTTGCTTATGTTTCTCTTGATTTTCCTTTTTCCTACACGGGCTTGGCTGAAGCAGCTTCGATGTCAAGTGTACAAGTCAATTAAAGACAAGCTGCTTCAAGTGCAGGGAAATTTAGAAATTTCAAAGTTATCATTTTTCTCCCTGTTTCAAAGATGCAAACACCAGAAAGAGAGCAGTTAGACTTTAAAAGAAAAATTTATGAGTATTTCCCTCTTGGTACTCCTTCCAGTGCTTCCTAATTAAGGACAAGCCAATACAGTATCATGTACCAATCTGGTATTTATTAACAAAGCCAGCCGTGATTTTTAACTGATTATTGCTCAGAGGATCCTCCCCTCATTAATATAAATGAATTTGGAGGAATGGTGCCAAATGTTTCAAATGGGAATTAACATGAGACTGCAAGGTATAATTAGTGGAAAATGCTAAATACATCACAGTATTAATGTGTGTGTGCACATATATATATATGCACTCATACAGGTACTGCATTTATCTGTTATCTAAAAATATTATGTATATGTACACACAGTGCACATATCAGCTTAAGTGCAACTTACAGATGGATGCAGGCCTGTTTTATTACATTCTACCCTGCAGCTAAGGAAAATAAGGTATCAAAGCTGAAAGAGGATTACAAAGTCCAGGGAACAAAAATAAAGATCCACACAGGATAACTTTGATACTGTATGTCATTTAAGGCAAGGAGCCTCTGAACCAAACACCATTGTAAGTACAATATTATAACCCCATTGTCTTGTTTTCCATTAGTCTCATAATTCTGCAGTTTTTTCTCCATCCTCTCTACCTTTTCTGTGCTTGAGCGTGTGTCTGTGTGTGCCGTGTCCACCTGGACTGGCCAGTGTGTAAGTGCAAACACAGCAAGGCTAAATCACCACAGCCCAGGTGATCATTTTACCCTGCATTTCAGATACCTGGCTTTATGTTATACTTTTTCTCAGTGACTGTGACACCTTCTCCAGCTGTGTAGGAGAATATCAAGTTACTTGGGAAATAGAGCAAGGGGGTCAGAATATTGAACAATCAAGGCACATGGTGGCCATAAAGTATAATGATCACAGTCCAAGCAAGCTGAAAGCTGAGCTACTACCACTCTTGGACATGCTGGACCTGTTAGTTCTACACAAATGTCTAAGACTTGGCTAACAGAGGGTGGCCAAAGGTTGTTAGAAGGAAAGGCTTTGGATTGATTTGCTTGTTTCAGAAGGAAGTTACACTTGCTGTGAATCACAGAGGTAAGTGTGGATCCAGACACAATTTAAACAGGGAGAGGAGGGTGGATGGCACAGGATGACACGACTGCAACCTCATATCATGTCACAGGAGTGTTTGCTGTATATCATATTTGAAATGGAGGGCTAGGAATTTGATTCTCAGACTACTCTTCAGCTTTGTATGCAGAATATAAGAATAGGACTAAACCTTGCCACCACTATTTACACACTGTCAGCCCCAAGTACACACAGAGATCAGCACCTTGTGTGTAAGAGCTGCTGAACTGCCTCAGACCAAATGTCCTTTTGGTGACTGTTGGTGGTATCAGATACTCAGGGAAGAGATGTGACAGAAAGGTTATCTGCTAAATACACTCACCTTGCTACCAGTATTTGGCAACTTACAGGCTCCTTTTAGGCAGTTACATCAGGTTTGTTGAAGCCCTTTTTCCTATGAGTCCCCACAATACTCTCTAGCACCCAGGCACAATTTTGTGGGAAAGTACAAGCAGAGATCCTCTTTTTAATTTTTTCCACTGTCCTTTCACCAGTTGCCCCCTACTTCCTCTTAGTGGAATGTTTCTTCTATCTCTACCTCTTCCAAGCCAATCATGGCACAGTAGGCTTTCCCTCCTTGCCTATGTTTTTTGTCCCATTAAGTAGGCCAGTTTGCAGGGTATGGAAACTGTTACATGAGAACAAACAAGTTAATTTTAAGTAACAAACTTTTCACATCATGCCCACATTCATTCTCTGCTACGTCACTGATAATATTTATCTGCTACTTTAAATTATGCCTTGGAAGACGTTTGTAAACTGAAAGGTTAAGAGATTACAAACAACTGAATATTTTTGTGTGTGCAGTTACAGGTATGATGGTGGGGCCTTTAAATACAACTGCAATAAAAAAAAAGATACTAAATGAAAACATTTAACAGCCTGAGTTGTTCTACTATAAAGAAAATGTAGCATTCATAACATTTGCTTTCTCCAGTGAAGAAAACCCTGTATGGGCTCACTTATGTAACACACGCTTGTGGTCATAACTGCTTCACTGGTAGTTTAACCTTCAGGATTTCTAGTCCTCTAAATATCTAATTAGTACTGCTTTTTACATGGTTTTATAAAAGCATCTTGGCATGTATGCACAGAATGGCCAAGTGCCAAAGTACCATAACGTGCAGGAACAGTAATGACTCTCTGCACCGAGCCTCTGTGATAGAATGTGATCAGAAAAAAAATCAAAGGGAAAGCTGACAGGACAGCTCATATTCCTGCTAGAATTCATAAACCCTATTCACATTAAGACTTCCATATCTTTCACTGGCCTTTGTTCCCTTTTTGCCTTTTCTCTCCTCATGGCATCCTGGACCTACACAAATTGGTCATATATGTATTGGCCAAATCCTGTCACCCCTGTGTGAAAGCCACAGGGAAAGAATACCAAAGTATAAAGGAGCTTGTCAAAGGGATATTGTATAGATGCTCAGAGATATTTTCTACAGCAGAGCATCTCTGAAGGTTCATTTTGCTCTGGAGCAATAGCCTAACACACTGGATGGCATGTTCAGGCAGTAGCAGAAGTTAAAGCGCTGCAGCCAGAGATTCTTTTCTGTTCAATACCCTTTTTCTAAGCATCTGAAAAAACTGAAGACTTAAGTTAATGCAGAAATCCAATAAATGGCTTAGTTTTTGACCTAATGCTTCCTCTCCACTTGTCCACACAAGTCTTTAGCTTATTCTCAAAATCAAAGTACGATGTTCTCCACCACTGGTTCCTGGGAGATAACGTACAGACTCAGGCAAGTACACATCACACACCAGCAAGGCCTAGCTAACATAATGGTCCTTTGGTGTCACCAGCAGTCCACATAATTTACAGTCACCCCCCAGATTGCTGTGACTCATGGCAAGGGACAAAAGCTGGCTAACGATCAGTCAGTACAAGGTGGCATCTTTGCTCACACCTCCCTCCCAATTAGCACTCCTTGCTCCTTGCCTGCAGCAGAAAATCTGGGCCTTTATATTATTTTCCCACAACAGCAGCCTCTACCATTAATTAGTGTATGGAAGCTCTGGAGATCCATTGGGAACAGAGGAAAAAACATCCTTCTGTGACAGTGCTACTCATGCTAACAACTCCAATTCACCTCAAGCTGTCAGTGACACATCCTTGAGCTTCTGGTGACCCTGAACAAGACCTTCCTTTGGACTCAAGGATGGAAACAACAAGATATAGAACACATGAAGCTTATGGCTTCCTGACTTGTGATTGTGTTATCTGTATCTAATGGGGTTCAAGCTGAGTCCAAAACCTTTATTGTAACTGGGGCATTGGTAAGGTCTCGATCCCATGTGCACTCTCTGTTGACTAATACTTTAGCTTACAAAGATGTATTGTTCTCAGTAGGTAGGGACCTGATTTGGCTATCTTTTCTCTTTTTTTTCTACCTATTTTCCTAAACTTGAGGGAATGCAATGTCTTTCAACCTTAACAACACCATCAACTGGCTTACAATCAGAAGCCAGAAAGACAAAAGCCATCTCAGAGAAAAAAAAAAGCCAAACAACAAAAACCAACACAGTAAATCTGAGAAAGGTGTACTGTTGTGCTTCTCTACCAAGTAGAAATCTGGCTGGACTAGAGATTTCTCAAGAAAACTGGTCTTTTAAATAGTTTTCAATAACTGTGGATAGGGTTGGAAAATTCAGATATCTGATGGCACTTTCTGTTGTTCATTAGTCACTAATGTCACATTTGCTTTCTGCATGACATCAAGCACAAGAAGAGATTATACACATTAAGAAACAAGTAGTTTCCCACTAAGTTTCCCAAATTTATGTAGATTTTGCATAGCTGTAGCTAGTAGTCTAGATTTGCAAATACATTTGTTCAGCAAAGAACAGCGCGAGAATTTGTGATTTCTTTCCTCTGTACTTTTACTACAGAAGGAAAGGTCCTGGTGAACTCGGAGTCTGCCCAGTTCAGATCATGGCTGTACCACCAGACTGTGCACCTTATACTGATTAGGCTCCCAAAGTCCTAGTTTGACATCCGACTGGTTCAGTTTAAATGTGCAGATGGTCCAAGGTCAGGCCTTTGGCTGTTGTAAGGTGCCGATCAGAAATCTGAAAGGGATATCCCCAGGATATTAAATCCATTGACCTATTGACACAAGATCTCTGATGGTTGAAAAGAGCTGTCAATCACAAGAAATGAAGCGTCTGCTAAGCAGGATGTGAAGTAAAACAGCGTGGTTTTGGAATATTCCTTAACAGTATCCTCATTCAGATTTTGTATATTGACCTTCAGCATGACTGTACTCCTATGATAAGGGTCTGACAGAAAAAGACAGAGTCATCAGTCCAGATCACAAGAGAAAATTAAGTTTAAATGTAAACTTCATTCTTCAAAACTTAAACAATGCTCCTGGCATCAACAAGTTCAAAGTTAAATTCCAGTATTTTCTATTCATGTTCTTTTCCATCCTTTCCCATTAATGAAGAGCATATACCTAATGTGGCTGCTCTGGTGTTACCACACACAGAATATGTCACCTTCCATTCCTCCTCTGTGTGTCATGTAAGCATATATGACACTGAGCAAAAGAACTCTTATACTATTTCCCACGCCCCCCCTCAACCTCCAGCCCCCATTCCTGCTTCTACATTTGTACAAGTCTAAAAGGCAAAGTTTTGTATCTTACATAAACACCCATATGGAGAGCTGAAGATGAGGGAAGGATGAAGAGGAGATAACGACCAGGTCAAAAGAAAACGTAGAGAAGGCAAAATACTTTAGCTGCCTTTCAAAATATAGAGAGTTAACTGAGATCAAATTGATTCCAGAACAGTATGCATTCTATTCCAGCAATGCCTATTGCCATATGGGGCTTTTAAATACTGGGTTTGGAAAGGAAATAAAGGAACACAAGGTAGCCTAGTTAAAAACGCAGCAGAAGTATGAAGACAGCAGCCCAGTCTGTTACTTGATATTCAAACTTTCTCAAAACTTTACTGGGATTTGGTTTTTTTCCTCCTTTCTTCTTAGAGATTCTGTACTGCTATGATCAAACACTTGACAGCCATTTTCAAGTAATTTTGTATGATTTCCATGCCGAGGAAGTATTAAACATAAGATTCCAAGAAACTAGTCAGACTCTGCGCATTTTGCTATTTTCCCCAGCATAAATCCCCTAAGCAGTGCCCCTAAGTGTAGCACAATATCGTGCTATTGCTCCACATTTCCTTTTCCTCATAGAAAATTCAAAGCTTTTCTATGCTTTCATATTTGTTATACATTTGGATCAAATATCTCTTGAATATGTAGAAGGGAACAATGAACAACAATATTTTGGAGCGTATTTGGTGATAAGTGTTCGGGTACATCTACCTATCCTTCCATGCATTTAAATTCTCTTCATGAACAGCTCGAATACATAAAGGGTCTGGCACTACGTCTGCAGTTAAAGAATATACAAATCAAGTAAATGTATGTTAAAAAGTAAAGCACAACTGTGAAATAACAAAACACGTTTTAAAAGGAGGAAGCGACACAGTGTAACTGCAAATGAGTCATCTTAATGGCATAACAAGAAGAAAAACACATGCACTTGGTATTACAGTCAGCATCACAATTGTTCCGGTAAGAAAGGTAGATGAGAGAGACTGACTGTAGATGGCTAAGTGCTTCCTGTTAGCATGGAAACAAGCACTGCACTTTGTAAAAGTTACCTTTTTATAACACTTGAGAGCTTTCAAGCTGGTAAATGTAAATATTAATCATTATCTTCCAAAATACTACACCAAGTTTCTGTTTCACTTACATCCCAGAGTGAGGCACTTGTACAGAAACAATTGCACTCCCTTCATTAATTTGAATCCGTCCCGCAGTGATTAACATGTGAAGTCTGCCAAAGCACTTTCAGGATTGCTTGTGCACTTCTGTGAGCGCATAGTTAAGATAACTACAAACTGCTGTAACACCAACCATCACCTAACGCTCAGATATCTTCATCATTCTTTAAACCCAATGTAACTTTTAAGTACATGCATACTTCATGCGAAGTATAGAAAACCCGTTTGTCTTTTCATTTCATTCTATCTCAGGATTACTACTCAGCATTACTATCTCAGGAGCTTCTTCAAAGGTGACCTACAAATAATTTACCTGGACTGAGTTTTATGCAGCTCATCCTTCACGATGAATGAATGCATGAAGGAATGAACAATACTAAAAGGTTTATTTTATTCTTATTACCCGAGTCAGGTTTTGATTTGGGTTTGGTTTGGGGTTTTTCTTTCCTTTAAGGTATTTTTAAATGTTGCTTCTGGATTTCTTGTATTTTAATCACTGAATTGATTAGTGATTTAAAAATGCATATCGGTGTGCTTGAAGGGGATAGAAGAAGAAAGGGTTTTGACTTATTCTCTTCAAAAGGTTATGCTGCAGTATAGCTCAGTGGTGTTAAAAGAAAAACGCAAAAAGTAACATGAATTATCACTAAAACTCCTTTAACTTTCCTTGATTCATTCCTCCCTTTATCTTTTTGACTGTTATGATGTCATCATTTCACCAGCCTTTCAGGCATAGATCATAGTAAATGGACTTGGATATATAATAGGAAAAAGAATGAACAGAGAGGAGAAAAACAACCCAAACGACCCACAACTGTTGAGTCTTTTTACATTTAATAAAGCATCACAAATATAATCTAAGCTCACATTCACTTTTTCCTTCTTCATCCTTAAATCACTCTTTAAAAAGACCCCAAACCTACTGCCTATTGTAAAGAGATATGATTGCAAGAAGTTCAAATCTTAGAAGTTTTTAACCAATAGTCCTTCTTTTAATTAGGAATGCACTGAAGAATTATGATGCTGATTTGCAACAGCAAAAGATGTGACAATTCATATTCAGTTCTGTTTAACCGAGCATGTTATGCATGATGTGCAAGAGAGTCACCTTGCTCCTTTACATCAACACCTGGAACAGGTATGGAGGCAGCATGCTTAGACATTGGCAAGGAAGGAGCATCCTGTCTTATTTTATAAGGTCCCCATCTGTCCATCTTGGAAGCCACAGCACAGAATGTTTGGCACAGACCCTAGTTCAAGGACTGCAATGAGGATGTCCTATTCAGCCAACCAAGAGTGCTTTTTGTCTACCTTTCCTATGTCTGCAGCCAGAAGCCTGAAGCTTTCTGGCCTGAATACCTAATAACCATTTACTTCATAGTCATATTTAAGGTGATGCATTTATGAAGTAAAAGACAACCATGATGAGATAGGGAGGCAAGGTAAATGATACCCAGAGGTAACATGAGGCCAGGGACATTCTTGATGCTTATTTTTACTGTCACAGAAAATATCTTTGTGATATACATAGAACTAAGTCAACCATTTTTTTAAGGCTTTGCAGGCACAGGTCCACAGCTGTGAAAAGTACTACAGCTCTGGATGGAGACATAGCAGCAAACTGTGTGAAGTTTGCATAAACTCACGCCCATAATATCCTAGCTCCTAGCTTGTGCTACCTGACGTGTAAACACTACAGATCCCTTTGTCTTACTCATCTCAGTGCTTTGAACGCATCACCACAGAAGAATGTTTCTTGCTTGCTTGAGTTTTATGCTATCGCTTTATTCCCAAGTACAACCTAAAAATCTCTCCAGCTGAAGTCATATCAGCATCAATAGGTTAGAAAGAACTGCCTGCTACTTTTTCCAAGCTACTAATCTCTTTGGAGAATGAATTGGTTGATAGCAATTTCCTGGATTATTTTCATTATCTTTAGCATTGANCCTCCTCTGACCATCTCTCACTTGTGCTTGGTTCATCAGGGTGTGTCACAGTCTTCAGTGAGAAGCCTGTGGATTTACACCATTATGAAAGGCAATGCCTCCAATCATGAAGATAGATCTTTTTTAAATGGCAGCCTTTCTGGGTTATGAGACCTTAGACCTGCCTTAAGATTTAGTCCACAGCAGGCAAGAGTGAAAAGGACAGCAATGCCTTACCCTCCTTTCTGTCAGCTACCGACCTTCACCTCTCACACATCCTCCTGAAGTGGGACACGAATGCAGCACTGGTTCAATTACTCCGAGCTATACTCTGCTCCTTCTCCACCCTACCAAGCTGTTTGTGGTTGCTCAGGAGCCATCTTGAGTGTATTTGCCACCAGCTGCTTCCCACAACCTCGTTGCTCCCCTGCCCACCTCCAGAGTGTTGCACCACACTGCAGGAGCCCACAGTGCCATTTGCCAACACCATCTGCCGGACCTCCCGAGCCAAGATTACCTCCTCCTAAACCCACACCCTTTCTATCAGAGTTTCAAAGCCTTCAAACAAGGGGTCACAATCTGAAAAGAAAGGCTCAAAAAAATCTGAAGCTACTGTGCTGATTCCCAACATCTTTTCTTTCTTCTCCCAGCACACAGACATCCCCCTCATCTTGCACTAATTGTTCTGGGGGAAAAGGAAATTTCTGGTTTTAAGAACAGGAGCAGCCACAACAAATCTGTAAGGTGACAGTATTAATAATATCTTCTCTATCTCCAGACTGTCTCAGTCCAAAGAACTGAAACTAAAGAGCCAAATAGTGCTCCTGTATGCTTCTACCTGAATCCTGGTCTCTCTCTCACCTGGAACATCTTTTAATAACAGGATTTAGAAGTTGCTTATTCCAGTACCTTGTGCTTGTGAGACACTTACTGCTTCCTACACATCCTCAACTCCACAGAATCTTCCCATTTACACATTTGTCCATTTCATACCTAAAGTATCTGCATTGGATTGATCCAACTCAATAACACTGAAGAACCTTAATCTTCCTTTGTTGCTATTCCCTCTACACTGAAAAAAGTCTACTGGTAGCCCATCTTCACCACATCTTGCAGTAAAAAGTGTTCTTTTTAGTGCCCCTCTACACTTCCCAAGGACCACGGCTCTTTCACAGATGCACTGAGCATGAGGGAAGATCCTTAGAAATCCTATGAAAACTAAGCTTTACGTGGAAAAAGCCCTTCAGGTTATCACACAAACCATGGGATTTTTCTTCTAATATCTGTTCAAGATGACTTAAAAATGCAAAGAGTAATTTGTTCGTTGTAAACTATGCTTTTCAGTGGTTTTGGTCCGCTGCTGGAGAAAAAAGACAGAAGACCAGAATGCTCAGGTTGTACTCCTGCTTTTGACTCTCCAGCCAGCTGCATGATTTCCTCGGTTCCCTCTGTCAAAGCCTTCCTCAGTTTACCAATCTGCAAAGCTGATGCAATAACAGCAATGTGTCCACAGGAACGCAGAGAGTGAAAGCAACTGTTTGCAAAAGGCTCCAAAGTCAGCAAGGAAAGTCTTGGATAAGTTATTCTTTCAAATTAATAATGTGGCAGATTATTCACATTTCTGTGTGTAAACTCGAGCCAAGAATGTGCTTGTAAGTGAGGCACTGCTACCTGACCCCTGCACTCTGTTTATAAGGCGTATTGTTTCCTTTATAAAGCCCACAGAAGACAGACTTTGATTTGAATATAATAAAATTGCAGAAACAGCAGAAGCTGGCCATGTAACTCCTATTTTAATGAATACCTAAAGTAACAGTCCTCTAAGCCATTGTGTCATCTTTCAACTCTTGTCCCTCCCTCCCCCTTTCTGCACCAAACTCGAGGAAAAGAAAAGCTGATTGGCAGGTGCTGTGGCTGGCGTGAATAACCACGACTATATATCTTGTCAAAAATCAGCATGTACTTTAAAAAAGAAGAAAGTAAAATATGAAGATAAGAGGAATAATCTGAGGCTCTCCCATATTCTCATTCAAATTTCTCTATTTAGATTTCACTATATTTCCTTTTTTAACCTTCTCCTGCAGGTCTTTATATATAGGACAAAAAAAATCCACTTCTGTCATTTAAAAGCATGATGAAAGTACCAAAGGAAAATCTATTTTCAGCTGTTTCTCGTTAGAGCACTTTTTTGCCACTGTGATGAAAGTCGATGCAAAGAAAGAAAGACGAGTCACTGATGAAGATGAAGAAGCATTTCTGATCAGCCATCTGTTCCACCAATTAAAGTTGTGTGTATGTATATAGCCAACCCATAAAGATACACATATCTGTGTGTACACTGGCATGTGAACACACACATAGAAATGCCATGTAAAGTCTACTTTGCATATACTACACTCCGCTTACATGCTGAGCATAGCTAATTAAAAGCACACACAGGGAAACATTGCGAGTGAGAAATAGGATTTGGCCCCATTGGAGAACAAAGCCTTCTCTATTAGCATCCTTTGCTCTTAATGGTCCTTATGCAGTAAAAATAAAGTCCAAACACTGTAATTTCACTCCCAGAAAAGTTACAAATACTGTAGGTATCTTTAGAAACAGCTGCAAAAGTGGATTCACTTCTGACAAGATTGGTGTTAATTACCAGTAAGGGCTCCAGTATAATACTATTTAAATCATTTTAAATTATCCCTCTCAAAAATTAATTTTTCATCAAAGATTACACAAAAAAAATCATGATATCATCTCTGCAGCTGCGATTTAGTAATAATTTCATCTATTATTACCAATGTCAGTTAGATAAAAGAAAAATAGCATCCTACTGTGCTGATTCCAGCATAGGCCATATATAGAAATTTTTAACTATCACTTATAATCGCCTTGATGAGCTTAAACCTCCTCTCAATTAACACCCTAAATGACACTGAGACATCTTAATGGAGGATGTAAGTAAAGGAAAAAGACTTTAATCAAAGAATAAAAAGAGAAGTGCCAAGCAAAAAGAGGCAGTCTGGTGCACCTTTCAGTGTCCAATCACACCGGGGTCCTTTATCTTGTCTTGAACTTCTTGTCATCTTTATGCTGCAACTGTGGCTTCACAGCAGCCGTAAGAAGCAAAAGTGTGCATACTCTTATCTGCAGCTTGCATCCATGTCTGAGAAAGACAGTGGGGGCATACGCCAAGCAGGCAAAGACCGATTAAATGAAACTGAAGAGACTGTGAAAAATAACACAGGTTACAAAGAGCCCTACTCCATTTTGATTTCTACTCCAACAGTGGTTCAGGAAAAACCTTAAACATCGGAATACGGCGATTCACATACTATTCAATAAACCTTGAAAGAGCACGCTATGAGCCTAACATCCCAACCTCAACAAAAGTTCTGTTGTCACATCCAATAGGTAATCATACTTCTAAAGATCTCAGTTGCCAGACAACCACGTAAATATTCACTTAAATGGCACCTACAGTCAGTATTATTAAGGGCATGCTTGTTTCTCATAGCTCTAAGACTCCCAGTACAAGCATTTCAGTCTGTGCACATACAGGCTAGTTGTGACAGAACTCTTCAAATTTCAGGGAACTTGAAACATAAGTCTCTATCTAGTGTTTCCTAAACATGTGTACCCATCTTTCTATTCATCGGAGAACCACACAGATGGAGTAAGCTGATAACCTTCAGTTAGCCTTGTCAGACACCTCGCTATACCCTCACGTAAAGCATTGGGAAATGACCACAGCCTGGGAACTGTTGGTTGATGCTGCAGGAGGCTGAAGGAATGGGTAGCAGGTGCTTTTACCCTGCTAGATGACTCAGTGACAGTCTGCCAGCTCTGGTAAGGGAAAAGGGCTTTAGGACGTGTGGTCACAAATACCTGTGAGAGACTTTGGGAGGTGCTGTGAGTGCCCAGACACTATGTACCTCTGCTATATCAGCTAACAAGTTGTTCCATTTTGAAATATCTGTACAAGAGCGAGCAGTTCCTGTTCACTGTGGCCATTCCTGTGTCTGTAACTCAAAATGTATAGACATCATTTCACAGACTGATAATTTTTCAGTTAATTCACACACAACAAGAAGCAAATAAATATCTCTGGGTGCATTAACGGCAAAAAAATGCATTAAAATAAACCATGGTATTTCATTCCTTTCAAGTGTTTGTTTGCTGGTGAAAGCTTCACAAACTGTTAGCTACAAATTACACCAGTTAAGGATTCAGCTAATTTTTGATTAACAAATTACTTGCAAATGGATTTTGCTTTTATTTGTCACAGGTATTTGTTGAACAGTTCACCCAACCATTTCAGCTTGCAGGTTGTTTGCTTTAGCTTTTCACTAGTTGCTCCTACTCTGGTGCTAAGCACACAGCACTTCTGACACACAAAGTAGTGCTAAAAGAGCCCATCAGGTAAAGGGTAAGAAATGCTCAAAACCCTGCTCCGTGACAGGCACAGTATCCACTACATTTAGCCACTTCTGCTGCAGAGAATTTGATCAAACCCTCCCATGCTGGATGACTTTAGATGTATGAATATTACATAAGCGATGGAGTGTGTACTGGTAGGGAGAAATTTGCAGAGGTGCAGTGATTTGTATTAACATCTGTGCAACTTTCAGCATTCACAAATATGACCCTGTCACAGGGCAGATGTCTGAATATTTCCACCTACAAAGCTTTCTGTGACTCATGAAAAAAAGCAACCTTCCAACGCTCACTCTCTTTAGTTTTTCTTACCCCCATTTGGACTTCTAGCCAAAGACATTTCTTCCTCCAATTAAAGTGTAAGGAGCGTTCAGTTTGCACACAGAAGTCACGAGGCAGCAGCTCAGGAGTGCATGCAATTAAAGAAATCCCTAAGTATTCCCTGATCTGAAGGTTGACGGTCTACCAGTTTACAGGAGAAAACAAAGCTAATAGGTTTACTTGAGAGAAAATGCACGGAAAAGAAACGTCACTTTCTGCAACTGCTGCTCTTCCAGAAACTCTGGTGTGGGCCACCATTGGATGCTGAGCACAGATCCTTTTCTGTGTGATCAAGGAAAGGTTTGTTTTCTCATCCAGCAGCAGAACTAAGTACATTGACTTTAACTTGGTTTCCATTTCACTGTTTGGTTAGTATGACAATCATTTCTGTTGATTACGAACCCCCCAAAACTGACCTTTTCTGATCAAAATGGTAACCAGAAGCCTAAGGCCGCCTTGCTGATGCTGATGTCAAAAGGAAGTCCTTTTCCTGGAACTGGGTTTGAGCTGCCTCAGCAAGTGACTTTCATAAACAGCATCTCCTCAGAGAGATGGGATAGTGCCAGTCAAGCCACACTGACAAATACTTTCAAGTGCAGACAAGCCTAAGAGCTCTGATGTTCAGATTCAGCTAAAAAAGAATGGACATTTCAGTGTGGATGGACACTCTGGCACTGGCTTACTGTTTTGTGACCTAGCTTGAAGCCAGCAATAGGAAGTTTTGCGACACAGTTAAAGCAATCTAATGCTGACAAAAATAGAGAAATGTTTCCACTCATATCCCTTCTCTCAGATGTACTCTGCTGCTTCTGGCTTTGCAGAGACTCTGATGTTCATCTGATCTCTACACTAACCAATTCAGTTCACTAAAGTGGCAGAAAATGGTGCATTGTTATTTGCTGTGTTAATTTTCTGCCTTGTACAGTGAGCTGAAGTATCTTACTGGGGCATCAAACAGGCTGCAGAGCTTCCAGAGAAGGAAGGAGGAAGACAGGCAGGTTGTTTCCTCTGAGTATCAGCAGGATTTTAGGATTGCCCTTTGGGGAAACCACCCCATTAAACAGGATTAGGTCACTGTACTTGGAGTTTTCACTTTGGCCACATTAGTGCTCCTGTTCTGAACAAACACAGGGATATCTGTCTGCTAAGAATAAGAGACAAGACTTGCACAAAACAGCTGGGGGTTCTTCCAGGTTGGAATAAATGACACAGCGAGTTACACCAGCCTGGCAGTTGAGTTTTGCTGGCATTGCTACATTGATTAAGACTGTGAAGAAGAAAAAAGGGGGAAAAAAAAAGACAAAGAGCAGGCAAGCCACACTTTCCTCTCCAAGGCAGCAGCTCCCTTGATGTATATGCTATTTCATCTACAAAATAGTACTCTTGCCCTATACTTATCTTGTTCAGGAAGTTGTATCAGTTTATCAGCTTTTTCTGCCAGTGTAAACTTGGCCTCCAATGGAAGTGTCTGACAGTCTAGCTGTATTGCAAGCCCTTTCTAGCTAGGATATGGTCATAACAGGAACCTTTTTGGCTTTTGATTCTGAAGAAAGCCTAAATTTCAGTGGATGCCCTGCCATGAAGCTGCACAGCTGCTATGAGGGTGCTATTTTTGCTTCTTCAGTCACCACCTTTCTCAACAAAAAAGAAATTCTGTGTGTGCTGTGAATAACAACAAAAAAAAATCTATTCAAAATTACTATGCTGCATTTGTGTCCTTTTATTTCTTTGCCAACAATAAAGGAGTTCACTCTCAAATCCCCAACATTCTGCAATTGCCTGAGAGCCAGGACAGCTCTCAAGCCAGGTCTAAATTATAAAGTGTTGTTGACAAAGCTGTTTCAGTCACAAGCATGAAAAAAATCACACCCTTAATTGATATAGATACGCCAGCAACACCCTCTGTATAGATGCAAGAATCCCTTTGCTGGCATGGCTTGTGTCACTCAAAAAGGTAGTTGAAGAAAAAAAGACTTTTGTTGCCAATATATATCTTTCCCTCTGGTACAGATCAGCCAACAAACTCTGGGTATCATGGACCAATGATTTCCAAATTTTCTGTACTCAAGCCTTGCCTGAGAAAATTTGGAATGTGTAACACCTCCCTGATCCAGCTCCCTTCCCCCAAACTGGCTTTTAGTTCCACTTCGTGTCTCTCTCTTCCTGCTTCCCGTCTCTTTGGCACTTGTTCTATGGCTGCTCTATCTCCCTCCCACCCCATGATTCCCCTCATCTTTATGGGACCATTTCTGTCTAGGGCCACTCAGATGTGGTCCACCTCACATCTCCTAGCACTTCTGGATGTGGCTGAACTTGCTGCTTGAGAAACCTCAGTACAAACTGTGACAGAGCAAGGACGGAGTTTCCATGTTACTATTTACTTTTTTCTAGTCTAAACGCTGACAGTCACTAAATGTCAGGATGGGTAAGGCTGACAAGGACCTGCAGAGATCATCCAGTCCAACCCCATGGTCAAAGCAATCAAGCAGGTTGCTCAGGATCCTGTCCAGTCAGGTTTAGAACATGTCTTCAGTAGCTATATCCTCTGTTTCTCTGTATTAAAGTTACTACCTGACCCCTGACCAAAGGGCTACTCCATACTGTGGAAGGTCTTGCCCAGTATATAAACTGGGGGGGAGTTGGTGGGGAGGGACAAATCACTGCTCAGGCATCAGTCAGTGGGTGGTGAGTTGCTGTATTGTGCTTCACTTGTTGGGGTTTTTTGTTTTGGTTTTCTTTCTTAATTAAATTTGCTTTTTTTAATATTCCTTTTCATGATGATGATCATTATTATTATTATAGGATCTATTAGTATTATTGTTGTTCTTATTATACTATATTTCATTTTCATTAGTAAGTTGTTCTTAACTCATTAGTTTGACTTTGTTTCCCCCAATTCTCCTACCCATCCTTCTGGGGAAGATGAGGTGGAGAGAGTGAACAAGCAGTTGCATGGTGCTTAGTTGCTGCATGGTATTAAACCACAACACAGCCTTATGAGGACATGCTTATCATCCCTTCCTCCCTCATTTTGTCATTAACTTATTCTCAATGGGATATCTTGCCAGACACACCCTCAGCTGCTTTAGGCTGATTTAACTGAAGACTTAATTTTGCAGAATGGAATCCTCCTACACTATATCTTATGCTTGGATGGATCTATGGCTAACTGGACAGGTGAAAGAATAAAAGATAATACATCACTATATGAGCAAGCGCTGCCTTCACACATAACTTTCTGAAGAAAGCTCTGGCCTATAGCAATGCTTCATTTGCTCTGGAGTTAAACACAGTATTCCACCCATGTCCATGGAGATACATCACTTTAAAAAAGAAAGGCAAATTAGAAGAAAATTTAGTTCTACAAAGCTAAGCATAAGGGAACGATATTGTGCTGTGTTTTCTGAAACTGTGCCTTTCAGCTTCACAGTCGAAGGACAATAAATATAATGTTAAAATAACATTATCTTAATATTTATGTGATGACTTTACTGAGAAATTATTACCCAGACTCTAACTTTAGAAGCATTACTTGAGGAAGTAAGAAAAAAGGTTCTTGTTCTTCTTCAAAATTAATTGAGTTGCATGAAACCATTCATCTGCCTCTCTCTTATTCCTTGCACAATATTACAGCAAACCAGCAACAACATAACCTTAATATATATATATATATTAGAGAACTTCTGCCCCAAAGAGCACAAAGCTCTGTATAGGCAACAAAAGTTCCTCAGCTGCTCCTGAAAATCAACTCCATCAGAAGTGATACAGAGCAAGCACTTCACACCTAAAAAAGGACAACTCTAAGCCAAAAAAATTGTATTCACTTGAAATTCCAGGGAACGCAAGCAAGGAGAATGCAACCACCCATCAGATGTTAAGATACCACTCCTTCGCTTGTAACATCTCCAGCTTTTCTAAGTGACCAAGTTAATATTTCATTCAAAAAGCGAAAGGTACCTTGCAAACAGCAGCCTTCCCAACCAGGCAGGGGCAGCCACGCAAACAGCCATCTCCGGCTGAAATCCCAATGCCACACAAGTTCCAGATCTGGACTCTCCACCTCTCTTGCTGCACGCTCCTGTTCCTTGAAACACTACATTGGGAAAAAAAAAATTTATGAGGCAAGGAAATTGTCCAGTACAGAAGAACTAACCCTATGCCTGCAAGATTCCTGAAAGCACTGTGTCTCCTATGCTTAATTATTAAGTGGTAACAGCATTTTTATGTTTGAAATCTTTTTCTCTGTTCAGCCATTACTCACATTCTAATAAAGTGCTTTTCTCATTAAAATTCTCAGGAACAGTTGAGAACTGCAAAAAAAAAAAAAAAAGGGCTCAAACTGGCATTTTCTGAAGCCTGAGTCTCAGTTCTGGTTTGTCCTTAGGCTCATGCCACAGCAATGCCCAAACACCCTTACTTCACACCACAAGCGTTTGGCCTTTAGAGCTACAGATACGGAGCCCTCTGCACCTCCATTAAAAACCAAACTGACGAGATTAAAACACACCAAAAAAGAGCTGTGATCTTAACTCTAGTGTCTTAGCAACAGATCCGCTAAAGAATCACCGAAGCCTTTCCCTCAAGGAGGGAGACTACAAATCCAGCCTCAAGGCAGCTGCTTCCTCAGCAGCAGCACAGGACTGTCACAGAGGTCACGAGCCAGAGCACGTTCGTGCTCCGTGCCCTCCTAACGCTTCTTGTGAAAGATGGGCACTCCTTTAGCATTTAGTTGTGCCCGCCACAGATCAATACAAACTGTGCCACCTTCCAATAATTTCAATGCTAGATGATGATCGAATAAGACATCAAGTTGACTGTAAGATATAGCACGACACTGCCCTACTGTTAAGCTTTAATTGGTTAAGGCAGCACAGAGCCTCACTGGAACAAGATGCTCGTATTTCTTAGAAATGCAACCTTTTATAGAAGTATGAATGAAGAATAACTTCATTTTACATGCAAGGTAAAGGCAGGGGAGGAAATTAGGCCATGAAATCGTCAGAGGGCAGCTCGTGAGCTTTCCCTCCCGGGCGGTGTCAGAATCACAAGCACTCCCTGAAGGACTGCAACAAGTGGCAGTCTAGATACAGCAACAGAAGTACCAGGAGGTGCTGTACCCTGCATGACACCAGTGTGGTGTGTGCAGGAGGAAGGGGGAAACGGATGCAAAGTGCTTGTGTTCTGCTGTTTCCTGCCTCTCCCACTGATGCTCTGAGAGATCTGCAGCAACGCGCTTCACCCACTCCCTACCAAAACTTAAACCAAAACCCGTGTGCCATAAAGGTACTGCGTGGTTTAACTAACTGCAAAAGCATTTTGATGTGGATTAAAAAGCCACAAAGAAATTGAATCTCTGTGCTGAACACAGGGAGGAAAAATCCCCCAACGGTAGATGTTATGGCCATGTCTCCTGCAGCAAACTGACAGTGGTGATGTGCTCCTGCCTCTGACAACAGAGAGCACTGCATAAGAAATGGTGACCAACAACGTTGTGGCATGAAGTGTGTTGACACATTCTCACAGCAAAGAGTTGTATCACGTTTCTGTTTTGGAATCTGAAGTCTATGGGTATGCAGAATGGAACAGTTTCAAATGAACAGAGGAGTTTATCCTAAGTATAGTCACTTCGGTTAAAAGATGAATGGGTTTGCAGGCACGTGGTGGAGAACAGTTAAAAATTACTGGAGTACTCTTCAGATTATTGAAGCAATCTAGGAAATCTAAATTGGTCTGCAGTGCTTGTGCCCAGAGCACCCAATTCAGTTCCAAAATGAAGTGGTCTAAAAAAAAAAAAAAGGAAAGGAAGTTCTGGGCATGTACTCTGCAGAACAATTTCAAATTACTGGAGCACTTCAGCTTCTATTTTTTTCACACACACACACATTTCTTTTTGGACGCAAATCAAAAAAAGCATTCTCTGATTGTAGGCAAACTCATGAATGATTTAAAAATTGAACTCTATGTAAAACAAAGGGAGGAGAATAATTAAAATAATAACACTAACCCCTTCCTGCCCTGAAAACCATGGAGAGTAAAAGGGAACTGGAGAGAAACACAGACCAGAGAAGGAAAAAATCCATACCTTCAAGGGATTAAAAAGAGTTGTAGGGACATCTCTGACCTGATCTGTATGCTTTTCAGAGATCCACTAATCAATAAACCACTGGAAAGATAGAATGGCCATGGAAATAAGACCACAGTGACCCTGTCTCCTTACCTTTGGCTACATGAACTTCCTTCACATCACCGAAAAGGTCTTTCCTCCTTCCTGGTTGTATCTGAGTGCCTGTTCCCTTAACAGTTGTACTTACCCAGCATCACTTCACATCTATTTTTGTACAGGTTTTATTTCGTTTTGCTAGAGACATCTTGCACACATTGATTCTAAAGATCTTGTTGCGATTTATTCAGGGATAAAGTTCCAGATCTTCATTGTGTAGGACTAGGGGGAACTTCAGCGAATCTTTTACATGGGAATGTGTTTTCTGGCCCCTATAGCTGATGAAAAAAAACTTGGAAATGGGTCCCTAGGAAATTGAAGACTCCAAATCCCAGCAGGCAAGTAGAAAGATCTTTCTCTTCTCACCCCTCCCCACGCAAACCAAATTATTTTTAAAACTCTGTATTTATAAACCATCTTCACAACTATGGAACATTTGGGTCTGGCAGTCTCCCTCTGCTTTGCCTCCCTGCTCGTATGCAACATTTCCTCGCGAGCTAAGATCAAACTGAGAACCAGGAGAAGGGTCCCCGGTTTGACCTACGCTACGTCAGAGGCAGCGAGAGGAGCCTGGAGCTGGGAGCTCAGCCTCCCGAACACCGAGGCAGAGGCGTTGCTCCCCCTGGAGCGGCTGCTGAGGAGGAACGTGCAGGTTGGCAGAGACATCCAGGAAGGGTTTATGTCTGTGGGACCCAGGAATGCTGCGGGCCCTGCTCCGAGGAAAGGAGGAGAGTCAGCTTTGTTGCCAACAGCGTTAGGGCTCTCTTCCAGCATTCAGAAATGTACATACTTCTCTATATTTGCCACATGGCTTTGCTGTGCAGCAGCACATGTGTTGTGGCTGCGCGAGGCTGAGTGAAAAGAGCACCCAAAGCAACGAGGCACTGGCTGGCACTGGGAGCACGGTGGTACCTGAGCTTGGAGGACACAGCCTGAAACACTCCCCTTCTGTCTGATAAAGGAAAGGTTTGCATCTGATCGCCTTTGTGCAGGAGCAGAGGAGCGATTACCAGCACTGACCAAAGGTGCTTGGAAAGGTCTAGTCTTTCTATTCTTCCCCTGACTTTGTTATTGTCGGTATGTGCCCTGGTGCTGCTGTCTGCAGCACAAAAGCCTTAATGGAGACCAGGCCCCATTGAACAGGCAACAAAACCGTAGGAGATAATCGTAAAGAGCTTACATTGAAATCTTGACAAGAGGGGCAAAGGGTGGAAGGAATGAAACATGATTATTCCAATCTCAGGTCCCCAAAGTCCCACACCAGTGTCTTAACTATAAAAGGCATCCCTCCTCCTATGACTTTAGGCAACAGGGGAGCAACCATTGAAAAATGAGACCTTGTTTTCCCACTGGTGTCCTAAAAACAATCCACAACACAATTTCCTGCGCACATCTGTACTTAAGAGGGAAAAAAAAATCTATAAAATGAGATGCTCTTGACAAACACACCTATGGTTCATGAACAGCTTTGGAAAACAAGGAAGCAATTCAGGACAGTCCGTTAAGAACGCAAAAGAAGGTTTTCCTTGCCATCACCATAGCCAGTATTTGCTCAGCAGAGAAGCAGGTGACACGAGACAATCTGCATGCAGCCGAAGGCTGATGGAAAGCTTATTTGTGCTCAGTGTGCTAGAGAAGTTGTTCGGGAACAGTTACGTAAAGATTAGCCCTGTAACGCTGCCAAACACTTTGTGTTATTATGTGCTGTGTTTGTGCCAGGCAGCCCCACATGTCAGAGCTGCCTCATAGGGCAGTTTTAACATGCAGACCCACATTTTCAGAGCACTTGGAAGAATAAAATAGCCACGGAGGAACCGACCCTGACCTCACTCACACGGCTGCCACCGCCGGTTCCCGTCAGCTTGTACTTGCCCGAGCGCAACCGGCACAGAGATGGGAAGCCACATCCACCACATTTTGGAGGCAGCCTCCCCTCCTCCCCCTGACCCATCATGTTCCCTCAGAGAATCCCAGCTGCATGGATAAAAAAAAAAGTAGCGACTCAACCATGTGGGAGCATACAAATTTAATGTTGGCTAAATAGGAAGGCTGTCTAAATAACACAGGGATGGGAGTTATGCAGGACATAAGCCCAGAGAATAAGGAGCTCACAGGGTTTTCTTTCCTTTTCTCCCTTGCACCATTCTCCTCACAAAAGTTCATTAAACAATGATTCTTTCCCCTTTAAAAATTTATGAATGAAGGATGTGTTCATGAAAATAAGAGAGCAAAAAGCATCATCTGTAGCCAAGAACAGCATAGCCTGGTACTCTGCAAGCTCCCCCCCTGCATCTTCCTCTCACAACATGTCTCAGGCCTGACCCAAAACGCTACTCCCGGTGATGCCCACGTCCTCACGGAGGGAGAGACTTGCCAACAACATGTAGAGGTACTACATGTGTGGGATGTACTTGTCCTGACAGGGAGTGGACATGGAGCCCAAGACACACAAGAAAACATTGCTTCATCAGTCCACCAAGGTCTCAGTGATGGGGATGCCAGAGCCACAGAGGAAAATCATAGAATCATAGAATCTGTCTGCAAACACAAATACGGGCCTTTTTATCTAAACTAGTATCAAAAGTGGCACCGTCCTCTTCTAAGGTCTGGGCATAGTTACATCAGCGTAGCTTGCCTGATGAGAAAGAGGCAATAAATAGAGAACAATAATGAAAAGTTTTTCTATAGCTGGTTTTATGGGCAGTTTTCTATTTTGTAAAGTACTGGAAAACTGTCTTTAGTTTCCCACTAATATTCTCTGTCTCCATAGAATCTTTTTCTCTCTTTTTTTCCCCCTATTTTTTAGTTTAAATGTATTTTCTACTTTTCTTTCTTTATTGGGCCTTTTTAATATAAAAAAATAATCTTTTCTTTCCCATTCTCTTTATTCTCACTTAGCCTCAGTTTCAGACTTTTTGCAGTTTAGGTATCTCTCAAATCTTTCTAATATTTCACTTCTTTTCATTATTTTGCATTTCTGCATCTCCTCCTCTCTATTCTTTGCCTGTCTGCTTGCCTTTCCCCACATCTCTTCCTCTTTATCCACCGTCTTTTTTCTCCATCCCCTGTGATGGTGATTCTTTCCCTTCCCAGCTCTGTTTTCAAAGTCCTCTTCTCACATCCTGTTCCTTACTGTGATTATTTCACACGTCCCATTCCCTTTCACTTCTCCTGTTGTTATTATTCTTCTTTGTATAATTACAGCAATAATGCCTAGGCATCTAACCTTGACTGCCCTGTTTCCAGTCATCAGTATCTCTTCCAGGCATGTCCCATCCCCAAATGCATATTATAATAACTTGGCTACCTCCACACGCTCCACCCCTTTTTTTTTTTTTTTAAACAAATGATGGATATTTAAAACCCTTGCACACAAACCTGGGAGGTTAAATGAGAGGCTTCCACTAAATCTGGTTAGCAGCAAAGGAACTTTTTCGATATCACGGTTTTCTATATCCCGTGTAGTGTGTGTGAGTTTTACCTGGGAATTCTGATGGTCATTAACCATCTTGGGGAGCAAATCTGCAGTCATCCCATAGACCAGAACAATGGGAAGTCTGTTTGTTTTATTTGCAGGGGAGAAAAAGTTTTATACTCACAGAAGAGCGTTTGATGCCACTAGCAGGGATATGTATTCATGCTGTGCATCCTCGGCTGTATGAAAAATAGATCAAGAGAGGCTTCGTTATTATTTTGGAAAGCGAAAGAGAGGGAAAAAGAATGAAACTTAATATGTCTGAAACGTTTGTAAATTTTTAAACATATAAACCCAACAACCCTGTATCGCTATCAACCTGTAGCTTGAGTTATTAACTTCACATACGACATTAAAAGCAGCACGGTTATTACTGCGCCGAGGAAACGGGGAGGACGGGGGGCAAGGGAGGGAAATTAAAAGGGAAAGACTATTATTTGCACGTACTCGAGTTCTGACATCAGAAATGGGGATTTTGTCTGTTAAACGTTGAGACGCACAAAATCCCAGCCAGGTCTGAACGCCTTAGTCATGGCAGGGGGTTAAAAAAAGAGAATATTTGAGAATAATGTGAATTAAAAAGGCAAGTTAGTTTAAATTTCTGTTTGGTAGGGCCCGAGGCATACAGCTCCAATGGGAATACACTGTAGCCCGAGGGCTGATGAATGCCCTTAATGAAGTTGGACAACCTGGAATACATGTATAAAATGATTTTAAATATTGATATGATGTCACTGTTCGTCTGAAGGTATTGAAATGTTCATTTGCAGAGCCAGACAGGTTGCATCTAATTTATTGTGAGGAAGGGAATGATTATTTACATTTTTTCTAATGCAGCAATAAAACAATTACGGGATTTAGGGAGAGAGAAAGTGCTCGTGCTTCTCAGAGAGCAAAACTGAGTACTGCGATAGAAATCACTGAGAGTGGCTTTTACCAGCAGATATTAAGAAATACACTTCCTGAGAGCTGAGGACAGACATTCATAAAGTATGTAAAGTAAAAGGACCCCTTGACCCCTTGTTAATTATATTTAACCTGCTCTACGTGTAGCAGAAGGAGCAGCTTAAATCTATCACTGGGAACGACTGCCTGAGCCGTATACTCTGGATGTGTCTATTGTAGCGCTTCCGTGACATCGCCTGGTTTTCAGAGACACTCTTACCGTGAAGAAGAGGAGACATGGTGTTATAATGGTGCGTTCAGTCCCGTTGTGATATGAAAGTTTGTACGGAGAATGCCTCAGGGCAGCTGTCTGCCTCGTGTGTTCAGCATTATGGCTGTATAACACACAGAGGTGGAAGTGTATTAAAGGCAGAGCCACTGCAGTCCGCTAGGCGTTGCTGGCGACGAGGTCCAATCCTGATGATCCTCAGACAAGCCTAGAAAAAGAAATTCGTTGCAAAAAAAATTGCTTAGGATACTTCTTTTTTCACTTGTTCTTTTGTTCCTGGGTGAAACTCATCCCTACCTGCAAAGGAAGAGAACCTCGATTACATTTCAGCTCCAGTGAAATCTGGAGGAACTTCCTTGTACATGGAGGCACTTTGGAGGTGATTTTCTGTTCAGTACTGTCCACACACACGATAGGTGCTAGAAAGCAGGAATGAAAACTTCAGCGTGTCTCTGGTTCCATGCACACCTTTCACATCAGTGGTTTAAAACTACCCAGAACAGTTGAGCACACATCTGAGTCAAAGCACCTTACTGAGGCCGTTTCTCTGACCAAAGGTGGGTAACTTCCTACTCAGTCGTGATCTGACAGACACAGCGTAACACCAAACAGGTCCTTTAAGGAGATCACACTGCACTCTCCGATTCCACGTAATAGATTACAAACACTAGAAACTCTGCCTATGGTATGGGCAGAGCTCCTGCTGTGTCCAGCCTGAGAGTAAGCTACAGAATGGGCAAGATACTCTCAGGACTGCAGTGGCAAAACCTTCCACTGGACACTCTTCCTCTTTCCTCAGCGTATACACCAACAATGACTGGATGGGCACATGAGGCAGAGGGAGGAAAACCTTGAACCATATGCCTGGAACTCAAGCATCAAATGTGAAAAAGAGCTATAAAAGGCAGAGGGAAGAGCAGCAGGGCCAAAGACAAATGGTAGGTGAGAAATTCACATGTTTTAGTGAGTAGGAGAGAGAACTGAAGAGGACTTGAGAGAGATGTGTAAGGTCACAAATGGCCCAGTGGAAGCACACAGGTGTTGATTACTCACCTTGCCATGGTATCAAAAGCAAAGGGCACGTGATGATACGAGCAAGAAGCACATTTATAACAGAGAAAGACATTTTTTCCCATAGGGCATATAATTGTGCAAATTTTCTGTTGTGAGATGCTTGTAAGAGGCAAAAAAAAAAAAAGGCTAATAGATTTTAAAAGATCAGACAAATTTGTGGAGGGTAGCCTCTTAAGTCTGGTTATAACCTCTGATTCAGGAAATTGCTAAACCATTGATTGTCAGGAAAACAAAAAAATCGCTTTATATGTCTCCTGTTTCCTCCACTTTTCCCCTAACCACCCATTCCTGTTAATGTCAGGTAGTAAACAGCTCTAGAGAGGCTGCCTGGGCTTTTATGAAGGTCTACAAGGTACATACAAGCTGTGGATGTGTATTAGCTCATGTCCACTGGCTAGTCACTGAGAAGTAAGCTGATTCCTGGTGTTCTTGACCCACTTCATTCTAACAGCAGCAATGACTAATGGAGACTGAGTTCAAGGCCCTAGCAAACAGCGAAATGTCTCTGCAGGCTTCCTCCATGTGCACCTCCACAGGTTAGCCCAGTCTTCCCTCCTTGTTCCTGTACCCTCAGCTTCCCTAAACAGTCATGTTTCACACCACGTCTCAGCAACTGGTTGCTTCCTGGGTTGTATGTCACACGTTACAGCTACTTAAAACTAATTTCAATTAAGAAATGGATCAGATCTCATGATGATTCCAGATACTCTCTTTTCTTGATTGCCCTGGGAAGAACAGTGTTTGGATCTCAATTTGGTAATCAAATAGCCAAACTATGTGATTAGACTACATCAAATTAGTCACTGTTCACCAGCTGACACCTCCACCTAATGCCTCTCGCTGCTAATTGACTTTACTTCCACTTCCTTTAATGTGGCTACCTGTTTTCAAGCTGTTAACAGGATTTACATGCCTTTCAGCTTGGTCTTTCTGATAAACATCCTGCATCCCTCCTGCTCTTCACTTATCCCTACCAGCGTCAGTCCTCTCTCCTTCCAACCCTCTGTTCTCTTTTGCCTTGCATGCACTTCTATTCTTAAGCTTCATTTCTTAAATCAACAAGCAGCATCACTGTGCTTAGTATACAATGAAACATGGTGAAAATGTAGTGTGAGAAATTGTTGTGGTTCCAGCTCATTTGGCAACAAAGCCCCTCACAGACACTCACTCCCTTCCCCTCCCCACTCCTTCTGTGGGGAGGGGAGCTGAAGATCAAAACTTGTGAATTAAGGTAAGATCAGGTATAGTCACTAAATAAAAATAAAATGCAATAACTGTAAGAAGAATGAAGTATAATAACAGTAATTAAGAGAAACAAAATCCAAGAAGAAGACAAGTGATGCCCAAGGCAATTGTTCACCACTCGCTGACTGATGTCCAAGCAGTGATATGCCCATCCCAGCCAACACCTCCAGTTTATATACTGGGCGTGACTCCATATAGTATTGAATGTCCCTCTGGTTAGTTCAGGTCAGCTGTCCTGGCCATGATGCCTCTCAGATTCTGGTGTATACACTGTCCTCCCTCCCCCACTGCCCACCCCCAGCACACTCCCTGGCAGGGCAGGGGAAGAAGCAGAAATGGCCTTGATGATGCTGAGAAAGCACTGCTCAGCAATAACCAAAACATCCCTGTGTTATCAACCTTATCCTCAGCAAAACCCCAAAATATAGCCCTGTAGCAGCTACTAGGAAAATAAAAATAACTCTATCACAGTCAAAACCTGGACAAAAAGCAGGTGAGCACTGCCTTTGAGTAGAAAGGTGTCCCCAGTACATACGACTGAACCTGGGCTGGCTGAGTGGTCATAGCAAGAAGTCAGGACTTTGACTGCAGGGATAAGGAGTTCCACTCCATTGGCTTGAGGAGTGGAGTATGGACAGCAACTGGGAATCATGTCTGAGTCCTGCACATCCTCAGTTCAGCATTGTTTAATGGAGGCAAAGAAATCCCACCTCACCTACGCCTGTGCCATGCATTGCCTATGTGCGTGGAGCAGGCATCGAGCAACCAAGTGCACGCAACCTCTGCTGGGACAGAGTCCTCCTGCCCTATGGGCTGTTGGCAGCACTTTGCTTTGCAGGAAGGTATAATATGCTACAGCTTTGCCTAGCTACCACAGTATATGCTTCAGGTTCTCTAGCACAAACCAGAGCAACTCCCAGGCAGCTGTGAGGAGTGCAAGCAGAGCTGAGTGCGCTACGCTTCTGTCCCAGTTGTGCTGAGTTACACTACAGCCTTGCCCTCTCTGCTCGAAAGTGACAGATCAGCTACATGGACAGCCTGGATCAGCCTGTTTCCTGTATTTGGCACAAGACTTTTGAAGTTAATGAATATCACTCACCATTCATAGAAAGTTTGACTATACGATACACGTAGCCAAGAAAAACAACTGCAGCATCACTCAATACAGGATACAAAGGAATTTTAAAGGCACTGCAGCAATGACAACTTTTCCTGGAAAGAACATAAGCATGGTAAGAAAAAGCCTCTTTTCAAAGGAAACAGCAACTTGAAAATGTCCCCAAATACCGACATTATTTTACAATATTGTAACGTTTCTATAATAGAAGCGTGATCTTAGCTGTCTGAAATGGCATTCACAAGACAAAAACGCAGCTTGCTGCTTAAATGCTCTTAAAATTAAAGGAATAAACCTTAATTAATTTAGTCAACTGAAAAAATTACCCGAATACAATTGTAATTCAGAGTAAGTGAAAATATGTCTCCATTTACATTTAACTTTTTGACACTTTTGCATTGTAACGTATACAACTCTAAAATTATTTAATGTATCTTGTTTCTTATTTTACAAGACAAATGAAAAGCTCTCTGCAACACAGGTCAAAGCAAAACTCTCATTCCTAAGCTTCCTAAAGAATTGTGTTCACTCGACTCATCCTTTTTATGTGTATAAAATTCACCTCTTTATTTGTTTTCTGCTAATGAACAATGATTATTAGAAATGATGGACAATTAGGTTTGTCTGAAGAGCTGCAAAATCCTTAGAATGCTTTTGCAAGGCTGATTTAAAAATCACATAACATAATATATATTACAACATATTGTCTGGGCTGCCTTAGAAGAAATCATTGATACAACCGAGTAAGCCAGCGCTGGCCTTGATGGAATAGCGCTGGCACAAAAGAAATAATGCAGTAATGTACTCCCAAGAATTGAGAGCTAATAGAGAGCAACATAATGGATATTACCCAGGATGGAATATCCTTATTCTCATACATACCACTTCATTTCACGTCAGGATGCAGACAAGCTCAGAAGAGAACTTGTGTGAGGAAAGGAGGAGGGTGTGGGATGAGGGTTCATCCACGAACAGTGCAATCTGATTCACCAATGAAACCTCAGACCCAAGTGAAAGGCACAGATTCAGCCACTCTAGATGTGAATTTTCAGGGACTCTCTCAAGCTAATCAGTTTGCCAGCACTAGAGATCCGACTTGAGTTTGTTCCCCCTCTTCAGCTCAGCTCTTATCCTGAGCAGAAAAGTCCTGTGCTGGTTAATGTTTGAAGGCAGGAACCCTAGAGACAGAGCTGATCTTTTTCAAACAATTATTTTTCACTCCTGAGAAATGTGGCTTGATCTGGATAATCTGGCAAAAGAACGTTTAGTGGGTTTTTAGTCACATTTGTTACACTGACTAGTGTTGCTCTCGTGCAGCAGCACCACCATGCTATAACATCACAGGAGCACAGCAGCCCCTACCCCAGAAACTGCAGCAAGTACTCCTGGACAAGCACTGAAAGAGAGAAGGGCAGGTTGCCTGGTCTTTGTAAGTTCCTATATTTTGTTTAGTATTTGGCCTTCGGGCATCTGTCCTGTAAAAACCTCAGATTTCTGAATCCACCACTCTTAGGTTAAAACTGTCACTCATTTACCACCCTTTCACAGAAACCATTTCTGTGTATGTGTATGAGCATATGAGAGTGCCCATATACCCCCACAATCACTTTGATCTGAATCACTTTGAGCTGTAGCACTGAGATCTGCATCTCTGTTGTCCTGCATCTTCAGGCAGGCAGTTACATCACCAGGATGCAGATGCTAAACGTGACTATTGTTCTCAGGGACAGGTCTCACTCCCACGCTGCACTCACCGAAATGGCTCCATGAGATGCATGGTAAAGGACAATCAGCCCCCAGGCTTCTGGGCAAAGCACAAACCTCTCGATTCTCCCATTGATTTGTCGGGAGATGTGTACTCAAGTAGATGGTTCAGAAAAGGATCCTTTAGGAAGAGTGTGGTCAGATTGACCTCACTTTCAGTGAGCTGACAGCCTGGTGAAGAAAGTTAAACTGAATATCAAAATCATCAGCAAAAACCTCCTCTTTCTTTGATTGTACAGTTTAAGAGGAGCCATTCGAGCTCAATTTATTCTCTACACAGGAACTTCATTGATTATCTCAGACATTCATGCAGGAAGGAAGATGAGATAAGAAGAAAGTTCTTTTTTTCTTTTTTTTTAAGTGATTGCAAGATGGAGAAAACTGCTTTGTGAGTGTAATGTATACCATAAAGTCCCCTTTGTGTCATCTGCTACTGAAAAGTGAGAAGAGTTTACCTTTTCTGAACAAAAGAAACATTAGAGACGGGCTGATGATGGCTGAGGGCAGCGATGTGAATACCAGCATTAGGCTGCATATTCAGATGTGAGATTAGCATACAGAAAAAATAAGTTTTCTTGGGAAAATATTGTGGAGGTTTTCCCATTGTCTTGTGCTGCCAGTCACTGGCGTTGGGAAGAGACAATGATCACTAGTCCTTTTTTTTTTTTTTCCAAAGGATATTCTGGTTTGATGTCAAGATATCAACCATAACGGGGATTTCCATAGACTTTGAGAGGGAATCAGTCCTGATTCCAGACTGCTGCCAGGAATGGAGATGAGGGTTCAGTTATGTTATGCCAAAGAGAAATGGACCCCCAACCATTCCTGCTCCACTGGGGAAGGAACTGTGGGACTGCGAACCCAGCCTCCAGGAGCATGCAGAGGCACCACACCTCTGCTTTACACCCTGGTAGGTCACTGGAAGGAGTGAGGAAGCAGGACACATTTTAGCCAAAATTTGGTGGTTATAGTAGGAATTGAATGGATTGAGTATAAACATGACCTGGAAGGGTCTCTGAGCTTCAGTCCCTTGCTTGGATGCAGTTAGCCACTTCACAGAAAAGATCACACTTCCTACAGGAGCCAACACAGGCACTTTTACACGAGGGCAGTGCTTGTGCACTGACCGAAGCAGAAACTTTTATGTTTTTAGATTTCTTGGGCCCATTTACAGAGTACCAAAACATCTTCAAAGGCAACTTTCTAAGTGGGCAAGCTTTTATGGGCACACACCTTGAAACCATTGTTTAAACTGAGGATGCATAATCATGGTATGGGAAGGAACTGGAGGAGACAAAAAGGCTCCGCCAAAATGCCTTTGTTCTTTGTTGATCTCTGTATTTTTCTGTTAGTCCAGTCCTCTGGCACAAGCCAGTGACATGTCAAATCTCTTAGTCAGGAGCAGCACTAAAAACGTGTTACAGCATCACCTCTGCTGACAGCAACTGAGCACTGGCATGGAAATCCCTCAAATAGCCACAGCAGAAAAACAGCCTTACCACAACCTTCCACGACTAGCTGAGCAGACTTCAAGTCTCCTGCACAAAACACCTGGAAAGAGAGATTAATCTCACTCATATCTTAAAACAAAGAGCAACTCTACTGTCCCAGCTAGACAAACATGAGATAAACCAGCAGAATTGTTACTTCACAGGTCACTTCACAGGGTCACAGCATAGCTGGCTGTAGCTGGTGTGCCTCAGGGAGGAGCTAAGCAGATCAGTATGTGCACCATCTCTTCTATATCTGCTTATAACAGCGTTAGATTTTGGTGTAAGTATAGGCTGCAGAGCAGAGAAGCAAGAGGCTCTTGAATTCTAATATCCACTCTTACATGAACCCCTTTGGCCTTGGGCAAATATATCCTAACTTTGTTGACTCCCATCATTTATCTTCAGAAGTGCAAATAAAACTATACGGCCCATGTCATGTCAGTGCTGCACGTTTGTACGCTGCTACGGGTTTTCACCACAGATTTATGCAGAAGCAGTATTTCCCAGGAAGAGCTCGTACATAAGCTGTAGCGCGACACACCTTTCCATAGCTTGGTGCAAGGCAGAATATTCACGTCTCGTGTTTCTCTGGTACCTGTGTGCAGGGTGGGATGCTGTCTAGTATTTATTGTCTCCCAAACGCTCTGAAGCTGACAAACCAAGCATTATTAAATAGACACTTAAAAAAAATTACTCAGCTGCTAAAACCAATCACTGTAGGTTGCAGCTCAAAATGAAGTTGGAAATCTGCACCTTTTAATAAAACAATCTGCTTGAGAGCTGATGATATTTGGTTATGGAATTTATCTGTAAATATAATTAAAAATTCAACGAGAGAGTGCTCTGAACTAAGGGGTAAATATTCAGCACGATGCAGAGTGCTCAAGCTACATGATTCCCATTATCGTTAATGGGAGTCCTACAGCTAAATCCCTAAGCATCACGCTAAAAATTTACCCCCTAGTGTTTGCAGATGGAACAAAAGGATTATTGTACATACTAGCAGAAAATAAAGTTACCACTGACATTTTGACCAGAAAGCTTCCATCAGGATTGATCGGTGAAAGATTTAGCCCACTCATTCCCCTGCAGACTGCTTCTTTAGGGTTTCTCCCAGCTGAAAAGGCAGTCTTGGTTTTTATTTAATTCTTTTCTATTTACTGGTTTTCATGTCATTATATCTCTCATATTCCTCTGCTGCTGGCTCCCTACCAGAACACTTCTCTCTGCTTCACCCCAGGCTTCCTGGCTTCAGCGTGCACCATTTGACGTCCCTGAACCTTAAACACAATGGACAGAAGGACAGAAGGACGTATGCCAACAACCTTTCAGCTGAGTTATCTGAGTGTGCAAATGTAGCCAGCAATAACATGCAGCAGGGTTGTTGTGATTAAAAAAGTAGAGGAGGGAGGGGAACTCACCCGAGCAACGTCCTTCCTGGTTTGCAGCTTCTGCTCATCTTGTGCCAGGGCTACCAGCCCTCAGGTGTCCCTGCCCTGCTGAAATCTATGAGTTTAAGCCTGATCCTGACAGATTTAATAATCGTCCTTGATCACGCGTGGGCTGGAGCAAAACAGTAGGATCCATTAACTTTTCTAGGTGATCCTTGATAAGACCTCCCTAACAGAAACAAAGTTTCTGACCCATCTTTTAAAACGTAATCGTATTTATATACTCACACACACATACCAAAACGAGAGGAAACCTCTAAAAGCCCAATTGCCATTCTTGGTTTCGCTTACTCTAACTCAAAACCAGCCCAAGAGGTGTGTTTATCCTTTGCAGACCATGCTGCAGTCCTGAATGAATGTTTATGGGTGAGTTTTCAAGTCCTCAACAATGGAGGCTTATAATTGAATCACTGACAGACCGTTATTATAGTGCTGGTCCTAAATACAACGCAATTTCATCTTATACAACATTCTTCTTGCAAAGAATCACAAAATGTTTTGCAATGAGCATCAACTGCAAGCTAAAGCAAAGGGAAAGAGAATTTAAAGGCAAAATGTCATTGTCGTTAGCGAGGGGGAATGAATCCCTTGCAGGATAGCACAAATCAAAGTGCAAGATTTCTCCTGCCAGCTTTCTGTAGAAAGCCCTTAGGAGGCTGAGAATACATATGCAAAAGGTACCCTTCTCTCCAAAACCCAAGATTTTAGCTCCTAGTTCTTCTCTTTAACTTTATACCCTTCTGAGGCTGCGTTACATATGCCAGCAAGGACGCTTGTTAAAGATTCTGGCAGGATCAAGCCTAAAATCCTGAATTGCCGTTGATTTGGACTGGGCTAAGGGCACCCGACAGCTTGTAGCCTCGTAGCCCTGACCCAAGAAGAGCAGAAGGTGCAAACCGGGAAAGAATTAAGTGGCTTCTGCGAGATCCCCTCCCCCCTTCAACTTTTTAATCACCCCCAAAGTCCCCTGCAGCATTTTATTGCTGGGTAAATAATATAATGAAAAAGTGCCTACATGACACAAGCCACATGGGCACAGACAGCTATTAAAACCGAAATGATTTATTTTGTAACAATCCGAGGTAGCACACTTTAACTCTAGGTACAGCAACCCCTCCATTTCTGCTTGCCTCATTTGCATAGGTAATTGACAGCTTGTTAACAGCTCATTAGGAACACTGAAAACCATGTGACAGATACAAACCTAGTGCTAGAGGGGAGAAAATCTGTGAATTACAGTATATTGAAAACTCAATCAGACTCAGAATTACAGGTCACAAAACAAGTTGGTTATTTTATTAGGTTAAAAAAAAAATTAAAAGGTTAAGATAGCATTTTTTTGACCTGTATTTTTAAGACAGCAGGCTACAAGGTAGTTAATTAAGGATCAGGTTGTGATGTGAGCTACTCTACCACCACGGGTAGGCTGATACCATGGGATAAGCAATAACTTATGAGGATTTTTAAAGACCCTAAAAAGTCTTGATGTGGTATTCGTTTCTTTTGTTTGGGAATGTACCTTTCTCTCAAAAAAAAAACCAAGTGATTTACTGCAATCTAATATTCTGCAACTGGGAAAAATGTAAGGAATCATGTTATCTTAGTCTATAGAAAGTCTTCCAATTTGCACACTCATACCACCAGTACATTTTGATGATTCTCTGTTTTTCTAAGGACATTTCAATATAAACAGTGCAACTAAGGGTTATATCAGAAGTACACTAACCTGTAGAAGTAAAATGGTCTGGCAAAAACTCTCCCTTTCCTTGAAACTCGATATGGATTCAGTGTAACTCGAGTGACGTTTGCTGATGAGGACAGAGCTGGCCGACTGCATGCTCGTCTGCAGAGGAAACCAGTAAGCTGTGTGATTTTTTCTTCCAGACACCAGTGGTTTACAGATTCTTCTCTCATCCCTCTGAGAAAAACACCAACAAAATATGACCAGACCTAAGCCCTTGACTATTTAGCCAAAGGAACAACAACATTGAGGTGTGGGATTACCAAAACCCCCAACTATTATTTGGGTTGTGCTGTTTTTCGGTTCAGGAAGTGCAACTACCGCGATATGGATGCATATGTGATTCAGATTAGTCCCATCAAAATATCTGATGATGGAAGTTCTTATCTGAAACCATGGATCTACTTCTGTACGACAAACAGGGCCAGATGACTACGGTAGCCTGGCTGGTGGGGATAACGTCTTTTTGTGTGGACGTGGTTTAAGAGTGATTAATGAATCCGTGACCTGCCATACCATGAAAGTCGCACCTGTAAGTCACTTCAGCACTTCTGAAAGCTCCATCTTTAGTCTTCATTATGAACAAAGCCAACAGGGCTGTTTTGCCCCCAGAGTTAATTACACTGACTCCTGCACCAGTGAAGTTACACTGTTGTAACTGCAGCAATATAAACTTCTAATGCAGACACGCTTCAATGGTATATCAAGTGAGCTTTACACATAGGTCAACTGACCCCAGATCCACACTGAGCTTAGGCAAGGCATGATTCACATACACTGAAGAAAAATTAGCTCATTTTTTTGCCCTTGAGCCTGCATCAACTGAAGTGTTCTGCCCAAAACAACAGCAATGGAAGAACAGTTAAAGTTCAAGCCAACACATCACAACAAATAAGAGAGATCATGAACTCACCACAGGTAAGAATGAGAAATACGTAAAAGCCAGTCTCTCAAACCAAAACAAGTGAATTTTACTTCCATGCTCTGTTCTCTGATCATACCAGCGCAAGCAACAACATAAATGCTGTGTTTGACATTCAGAATCATACCTGAGTACTGAGCCAAAAGTCTCAGGATAAAGGACCTGATCTTGCAGTTTTCCCGCTGCCATGCTTCAGTCCCATACACAGCTTCACTGACAATGTTCTTTGAGGCTTGGGTGCTTTTCTTCAACTTCTTTTTTTGCTCTTCCTCACTTTTTACATGTGAGAATCTCAAATTGAAGATAAACACTGGGAATCGGTAACTAAACTTCTTCAAAACTCAGGTCACTTCCCACTTAGGCTACACTGAATTACAGCTGAAATTCTGGGAATAGATTCTTTTTCTGCATGAACCACTCAGTCAACCCGTGGATGACATGATTAAAATGAAGACTGAACTTTTTCTGTAGATTAATTCTTTGACTTATGACAAGAGTCTTCTAGTTTTCATTAACTTAAGTGCCATATTCTCAGGACTCTTATTTTTACAGTTTCTAATCTATAGCTTTGTAATGACCTGGTCTCAGGAACACACTGTGCTACATTTCCCTTCCTTCAGTCCTTGAGCAAGGGGCATACAAGCTTTTCAATGCTTCACTTTGGATTCCAGCTTGTGAGCACATAACTGTGCTGGATTGTGCCATTCAGAGTGCTTGATGGTCACCCATAGCTGCAGTCCTTTCACCTGCCTAGCAAGCATTCCAGTTTTGGCATCACTGGTGAAAAGTCTCCAGCTCATTAGTTGTTCACTCTTCTTGTAGCACATTCCTACACTCTTCCTTACATACAGTATACGGCCCATCACGTCACATTGCAGCTAACTAATTTCCAGAGTGCCTGCCCAGCACAAACAACCTGCTTTGGCGTCCCAAGTGTCCAAGTGCAGAACTAGAGGGAACAGAAATGACCTGGAAGCCTCTTTAGGAAGCATGGGGTAGAGTTTTGGCTTTGTACCTGCATGACATGGTTATTTTGAGTAAAACTGAGTCATTCTTCATCTGCTCACATCATAAGCTCATGCAACAGCATCTGTCCTGCATTTCTTTATGGAGCCCTTGCCACAGCGGCAAATACATTTACTCATCAGCTCCCTTCTAGATTTTCAGTTTCTAACTGGGATCTTAGAATGATCTTAATATAAATCATAAATACCACACACATTTCATGTTTTATCTCTTTTCTACCAGTACGCATTCTCCATGTCTTTGATTATTGACCAGAACAGTTGTGCGAGCTTAACTCATGCCAACTCTTCTAGTGCAGCACTAAGGGATAAAACCATTTCTATAAAGGCTTCTGAAGGGCAACACTCACTGCTGCCAGTTTTACAGGATACTTACTTATTTGCAGGACTGGAACATACATTTAAGTGACAATGTGTATTTTTAGCTCAATGTCCAAATGCACTTCTACCAGGTTGTTAAACTGTGTCTGGGTCAGGAACTCAGAGGAAGAAAAAGGCACATTCAGCAGCAGGGGTTTCCAACTTACTAGTCCTTTCTTCAGTTATCCAACTTCTATTAAGCTAAAGAGCTTTAAACATCTCATGCTTTCCTAAATATGTCTCCCGTTCAAACAATGTAAACAGCTGTAATATGGGCAAAGGGTGTCTCTGGGAGTCTGGGTGAGACAAAGAGCTGCTGCAAAGTCTGGTCAATAAGACCAGATTTCAATAATGGCTGACAAACTGATGAACCAAATGATTCATAAAATCATAGAATGGCAGGGGTTGGAAGGCACCTTAAGAGTCCAACCCTCCAAATGAGCCCTTTCTAAGAAGATCTGGCAATCCAAATTTGCAAAAGCTACAAGACAACTTGCAGTGTCAGAAATCACATTTTGGTGTTTGTTTCAGCAGAGAGGAAATTCAACTGGAGAGCAAGTTTTGCATGTGCTCTTTCACAAATTAAGTCAACATCACATCAGCTGTATGGAGTGACACCCTACAGACGGTCCCCATTATGGCTCCAGCACTTTGCACAGTACCGCAGTTCTTTCACTGAATCTGGAATGAAAGTGTAACTAGAAATGCTGTGTGCTGTAGATGAGATAAATCACTCAAAAACACACCCCTCTTTGAGTTGATATATCTCTATAGGTAATAGGCAGCAGGTAAGCTGAAAACACAATCAAAGCCACTAGTGATATTTACTCTAGGTTGCTGCCTTACTTTCTGCTGCCCTTCTACTGGACATTGCTTTGTATTTAAGACTGTTTTACTTACAAAGCTCTGAAAGCACAGCACAGGAAACAACAACAATAACAAAAAGCAGGAAAAAAATGCTGGGTCCCTACTAAGCTGCAGACATGGAAGGGCTGTGAAAGGATGTCTCCAAAGCAGCTCACCCACAAACGTTTGAAAACGTTCCTGAGAATGTGCGTGTACTGGAAATAACTGTTTTTACTCACTAACTGAATGGGTTGAGTAAATGGATCTAGAGAAACAGCCAGGTGTTTAGCCGTCTCTCCAGCCTTTGCAAAGCTGGCCATTGCAGAGCAGTGCAGTTAGCACATCTACTGCACACACACATTTGGGCAAATTTAAATATTTTTTTGTTTGTTTTTTAGTAATTTGCCATAAATTAGAGCCAGAATCTAATTTGCCTGGGTTTATCCACAAAACTTCTGAGCCGCTGCACTAAAGTTCCCCATGCCTCGCTAAGCACCACAGGGGCATGTAAAACAAAAACAGATGGAGCCAGCACATATTTGGATTTTATATATATTAACACAGACACAAAAAACAACCCCAAACAAGTTTTAGCCTTTTGTACACTTGAGCCAAAAGTAGCTTAATTCCTGAGATAAATAACATCACTCAAGATAAGCTTTTGCATCTTTATCTTTGTTCTAGGTCTTAACTTTGGGGTTTTTTTTAAGCTCCTTATCTAACTGAAATGGCAATAGCAAGGTGGGATTCACCATACCCGACCTATGCACTAACTTGAAGGTGTCAGAACACATGCACGTGACCAAATGTCTCAGAACAATCTGTGTTGCCCACATATGGCACAGTTGTAGGTATATCTGGCCCTCTCCACCTTGCACACGGGCAATTTGGTCTCAAGCCTCCCTTAGGTAATAGCTTACTAGTTACTGTCTTGTATGAAATAGAAGTTATTTTTTCAAGACAAGAATCCTTTGCCAAACCAGCTTTAATCCTGCACATATCTTTAGGAATGGGTGTGTTTCTGTGGATGCCTCTATGGGTGAGCATCTGCATGTTTCTGTACCTCTACACACAAATACGCAAAATATCTGCTTCAGGTACAAAGCTAGAGAAAAACACCTTCTTTTGCCATCGCCTGTCTGCAGCGCAGATTCCACAGGCAGTTCCCTCAGTTACTCTGGAGTAGCCACAAGCCCGGCCCTGTGATTGTGCAGCTGATGGGCTGACATTTTCTTTCAATTCCCTTCTTTGATTTGGAAGAATCTGCAACAAAGTTCCTGGACAATCCATAATGACATCTTTCTTTTTAGGCAGCACTTTGAGTTTTTTCCACAAATGCATTTTTTTGTTGAGGTGTAACAGCTCAACATCGACTCCGGCCTTCAAAAGGCATTTCTTTAATACGGCACGTGTGGAATATCTGGAGCTCTCCCAGTTTCTTGGACAAAAAGGTTTTATCTTGTCATCACTGGCTAATTCATCTGCAGAGATGGGGAGATGGACTGCAGAGGCTGACCTGAAACTGGAGGATTAGGTCCTCTTAACATTTCAGACAGCACAGATCGCTGGACTGGAGTATCTCTATCCGGAATTATTCTTAGCTCCACACGTCCAAATGGAAAGTCCTCATAGCATGGAGTTAGTGCTCATTAATATTGTTGTTAACTTTCTGCTTTCATTAGGAATATGTCTAATTAAAGGTCTTTTACCCCTACCTGGGAACCCCTTGTGCGCGACTGAAGGAAGCGGTTTGAAACTCGGTCCTTTTCTGCTTTCATTTCGTTCAAGTAACGACAGGGTTAAATTGCTAATAGAGGTTTCATGAGGTCTGCCAGAGCCCACTCTCCAACACTTACATCTGTTCAACAATTATTACAGCATTTTTGTCATAAAAAATTCAACACCCTGAGTGTCGTGCTAGCAAAACCTGAAAATTTATGCAGTGAATAGAATAGCTAATTTCTCTGAGGAAATGCAGGGGGAAAAATTACAGATTTAACTTAAATTCTCAAGTAGTGTAGAGCACACATCTGACTCCCTCTTTAGGTTTTGTCACCACGTAGCACAAGTAGCAATACACCGGCTACGGCAGATCAAGAAACTTCTGCACAGCAAATTTATGCCTTCGAAGAAACCACATTTAAAACTCAGGAGGGGGGCTGCACTGGGTTCATCACTTTACCTCACCAAATCTCATTTACATAATAAATTATTCAGCTGATTCTCAGGATAGGGTTATTCTCTCCTACCTCTTGCTGTCTCAGAGCAAGCCGCACCCTACGCAGGCCACAGGTGAATCACACAGATGCGGAGGCAAAAAGCTGACAGAAATACGTTCCTTAATCTCAGGGACTTCGTGTGGGACCGCTTGACCTTTTTGGTAAAAGGGAACAAGAAAACAGGACCTGCTTCACTCCCCCATAAGGTTAGGAATATGGATTTTGTGCTGAAGCTAACGCTGTCTAGTTAAGACGCCAGTGGACTGGAACAACATGCTGGAGGCTATAGCCTTCTATTCTCAAGGGTTGAACTCTTACTTCCAGTACTGGTGGTTCAGCTATAACGATAATTGCAGCCACCACAAGCAGGGAGCTCTTCCAGCGTCACAAGAGCAACAAATAAGACAAACGGTTTTGGGGATGGAGGGAGGGTCATTTTCAGAACGTAAGGTGCAACGAGGATGCTGGCTCAAGTGAGAACCAACACTGCACATTCCCTCGCTTCAGGCTGTATCCTGCTGAGATGACAAGAGCTGGACAAATGTTGCTGCTGCAGAGGCATTCATGTGAGTTCAGGTAAAAAAAAAACAGATTAGCTAAAGGATATTTCGAGGCATTTTTGTTGTTTTTCACCGACAATATTGGCACAACAAGCTGAAGAAATTACATGCTCAACAAGAAGTCTGTAAGGGCTGTATCTGTTATATCAGCCTTTCACTCAGGCATCAGAAACCACAGGCATAAGCACCCAGTTATATCCCTCTGGGATATGGGCATGACTCAGTAGCGGTAGAAAAACTACCCAGAAAAAAACTTTGACATTGGTATCGAGTGCTGGACTAAGATTTCAAGTACCCAACACACTCAAAATCTAGGCTAGTCATCTTCTAACTGACAGGTGACTAGATTTCCAATGGGTCTGGGGTATCCCCTCTGGGTGAAGCATTACAGAATACTGGGCAGTGTCCAAGCTGCAGCCATTTGCATCATCTCAGCTGAAAAGACACTTCTCTAAAATGGAAACTGCTCCTAGTCTTGCCTGTTTCCCAAGTACCAGTGATGTCTGCATAGGAACTGCCAGATTTAGGTCTGTCTCACTACTTACTACGTTTTGTCTGATGTTCAGATTATCCATCTGACTGCAAAAAAAAAAAAAGGTGTCTGAAAACCAAACACTTTGCTTAAATAAGAATAATAACAAATTAGCAACTAGTGCTGGTACAGGGTCAGGTCACGTATCCTGTGTGAAGTTTGGGACTTGCAAAAATACTGTTTCACTTATTGCTGTGGCTCGGTACGTTACACCTATGAAAGCAAATGCTCCCAGGATATTTTTCAGATATGGGTTTTTGATACTTCTTTTTTTTCTGGAAATTAAAATTGTAGCTATACACAGCCAAAATGGTTTGTGCTTCCAAACCCCATTTCTAAATGTCTGTGAAAACTACCCGTTCGTATGAGACGTTACAATTCTCTGCTACTGCTTTCCTTTCCCTGGTTTTGCTAGCAGTGGAGTCAGTACCCATGGAGGATGGCTGGCCGTCACGGGACACAGATGCCAAGTGCTGGCAGATATTATTCCAGTGTCAGAATCTTTTTCCTTGTCAAACTCCCCAGGCAGTTGTGTTAATGGCTCTGGAGCTGCCTCTGGGTCTGTCACATGGGGTAGCAGCTGATGGCTTGTTTTCTGCAACGTCCTCCTGCGTGACATCTTCTTTTAACTCATCTTTGGTCCTGAGGAATTTGTACACTATTACCTACTTGGAAATAAACTCCTGTAAATCTTGCATCAGGGCTGTGATTTCTTCACAGATTTTCCCACTGCCCTTGGAGATCACACCTTCTCTTCTGTAGTGCAGCCTCTCTGTAACTTTGAATGCCATGCAGTTAAAATACAGCCTGATAACAACAGCAAAAAAAGAATCATTGATGAAATGAAACTACATACTAAGAACTTGTTTCTCCTCATCCTCATCAGCACTCTGTACTCTCTTGCTCTCATTTTCTTTATGAGTAGTGAATCTTTCTTTGTGTACTGAAGCCAATCCTCTCTGTTACTTCCTTCACAGACTAGGAGCAAGAGCTTTCAAGCCTTCAGGTTTTTCATAGGATTAGTCACTTAACTGTCAGGATCTCAATCCTGCAAAGATCAGCTTGAACTCAGATGGGTTGTTCAGAACAGATGTCAGTATCTTTACTGCACCACAGCCTCTGGGGACCAGCCCATTTAGAGTCTTTAAAGTGTGGAGCCCCAGACCTGAGCTTCTGGACACTCCCATTCTGCAGAGAATCCCAAGAACGAGAGTAGTTCTGCTACAAGAACCAGATCAGGACAAAGGCACTCAGCAATTTTCACTGGAGGCAGTGAACAGAGATGAGTCCCTGAGGAGAGCTGCTACGCTTGACTGCAATATAAATACTAAATGTAAACAAATACGTAAAACTAATCCACGTCACACTGGCACTGCTGCTACCCGGCTGGCATATTTTAAGAAGGAAAATAACGATTATCAAGAGGCAAATTACACACTCCCATGCAAATTTTGAGAAACATTTATTGCAAACTCTGTGAATCTCTCCATTTTTGCAGGCACTTTCAGAAACACAAGGCAGTTGCCCTGCACATCCGTAGCTGGCAAATTGTGTCTCCTCAAAACAAAATCAGCAATTTTATTCACAGTTGAATATAGAGCACCAAATCTGCATCTGGTTTGCTGGGGTTTGTTGGTTTTTTTTTCCCCATTGTTTTTGTGTAAGCTGGTTTGGGATCTAATAGCTTTCTTCATAACTTACAAGGGAAATTCCATGGAGTCTATAGGAATAAAGGTGTATTGAATAACTCAGCCTACAGGAGCAAAGGTGTATTGAATAACTCAGTCTTATAGGAGCAACCATTGAAAATCTTTCACTCTTGTTTGGTAACAACAGTTCAGAAAAATCCTCTGGTGTTCTGTTTTTCTATGTAAGAGAGAGAGAAAAAGGAAAAAGGCTTACTTTGATTACTTACAGGCTTCTCTGATGTGAGCTAGAAGTAGGCCTTGACAATATGCTCTTTTCTTTGCTGGCAAACACGGATTAAAGATAGGCTATGCCGAAGAGTCACTTCTCAGGGCATCTTCGCAATTGGTCTTGTTCAACCTAGAATGCTGCAAACTACAGAGCAGGAACAGGGAATGTCATAAATGGATTTCGCCATCAAAACAATGTTCACGTTACTGCACCCTCAGCTGAACGTCAGAGGCAGATCCAGTGTAAACACTGAAGAAAAGAATCTACCTCAAGGATTTCAGTTGTATCCTCCCCTTAAAAGAAATAAAGTTCTTTACACATCTTCTGCACACGAGCAGGAGATAATAAACCAAAGTAAGGAAAACAATATTTAGCTAATTTTAATGTACAGACTGATTTAGAGACCTTTCCAGCATGTCCATATAAAATCTACAGGCTCCACTTGCCCTTTTAGCTGTAATTTCATTCTTCAAACCCCAAAATCCTTGTTAAGGCTTTGAAACACTCTTGTATTCTGGACACGCGCAGTACAGAGGAAAGACCCAGTTCTACAGAGCAAAGTTCTGACAGGGAACTGGAAATTCCCACCTCCTGGATGATGCCTTACCTTCAGCAATATACACCTGCAAACCCATGCAAAGCCAGTTTTCATGAAATCATATTTTTAAGGAATTGTCAACAGATTCAGTGAGAAAGGCCATGGAGTCAAGGCCCTTCTGCCCTGAGTTCTCCCCTTTTGCACTCCTATCCTCAGTCCCACCTGAGCTCTGGAGAGTCGTACGTGACCTATACAGCTAGGACCCCTAAGAAGAAACCTGCATTTAAGTTGACTCAAAGTCAGAATGCAAATAACTACAGTAAAATATAGATATAAACAGATTAAGTGGCTGTAATTTGTATTTTAATTTCCTTGTTCAAACCCTTATTGCTCACAGAAAACCAATTTTCTTTTTTTGTTATTTACAAAACTCAGTCTTCTTTGCTGCCCTTTGTCACCTGGGAGCAGAAGGCAAGGGTTTGTTCTTATTATACAGGCACTGAGCTGTAAGGAAGTGTCTAATGAATTTCTCTCTTACACAGGCCAAAGGCAGACTCAGCAGCATCTACCTTCCTGTGATAAAGCCATTCCTTGATGCAACACCACAGACTGTCCTCAGAGAGGGGCTTTGGCAGTTTCAGTTCCTGAAAGGTTGTGTTTCCCAACACACCTCCTGTGGGCTTCAATGTTTATTTTATCCTTATGGTATCCACAAACACAAAAATATTTGGGCCTGATTCTCAGATGTGTCCAGACACGCACCAAGTTCTAGAGCCACAGGTTTCAGTGGGGTTGCTTGTGCTGCAGCCTCGCACAAGCAGCAGCACAAGCAGGGCCGCTGTTAGCCGTAAGCTTACCTGTCTCTCCTTGGCAGTGATGAGTCAGTACAGAGTCACAGCCATCTCGCATCCTCCCGGAGTATGGCTCCGTTTCAAAAACCCAAAATAGCAAAGTCTGCTGCACTGCCAAACAGGAGACCCAGATTAAAGGATTTCAGACAGCAGTCTATCACAAGCCCGTCAAAACCATGTATATCGTGCAAATAGTGATCGGAGAGACAGATCAGGTGACTGAACCAATATAGCTGCGCAATATGTTCGCTACCTTAATTATCCTGACTTTGGGCTTTTGTTTTTGGTGAGAAACCAAAACTATTTCTTCCCTCCTTTTAAAGATATTTAGTGTTACTATGCCTATGGTTGTGGGAATATTTTTTTTTACACAGGATAAGGAAAGGGGAATGTTTTTTGAAGTGGGGTTTTTGTTTAAAAATGTGCAACGTCATTGGGCTGCTACTCAAAAGTAGCCACTTGTCCAAAAACAGGCTCTCCCTGCTGTTCCTCCCGGTGTTCCCTCTCCTCTGCAGCCCACGAGGCCATCTCCTACCTTTTACTGAAGAATCAGCAACCATTACAAACTGGTACAGTAGTGTAAAACCACTTTGTTGTTCTTTGAGAAACACTCCTAGCCAAATAGTCCTGGCAGTATCTTCCATTCTGAGCACTGACAGAAACTCACGGGTGAAGGCTGCTGCAGCTGGTTTCGGTTTATAACACGGTCATTAAGGCCGTATCAAACGTGTGTTTTAGAGTCAAATCCTCTAAGACAATGAGATGAAATGAGTAATCATTTGATAGAAGTATTTATAGTGAATTAGATTTGAAAACGTTGGAAAGTCATTCAAGGAAAATCCTTCTTTTACCTTACACTGAAAACATATCATTAGCCTTAATTTAAGTCAAGGTGAGGAGGGGAAGCAGGGCAAGGGGAGGGGGCGGAATAGACATTGCAGGAAACTCTTGAGTGACTATTGTTTAATCCCATTTAGGGACACTTTGAACAATGACATATATATAATGAGATATTTAAAATTCTTTGGTCAATCTCTAGCTAAAGGCTTTTACTGTGGAAAGAATGAGTAATTCAATACAGACTACACAGCCTTTCACATGCTTTTATTCTTGATTTGTTGGACACGTGTAACATAAATTTCAAAACCAATCTATTAATGACTTAAATTGGAAACTGGTTTCCTTTGCTTTACATACAGCATTTCAGTAACAAGCATAATAACAGGTGGATCAATAGATACTATTTGGTGCAGTATTTGCAGTATGTTAACATTAGTCCTGTATCTCTATTATTGAATATTGTGTCAACAAATTCCTGTTTCAAGGAGGATGGCAAAAATATTTTCCCAGTGTCAAGGTTATTTAACCACACAAAATGGTAAGTGGTTTTTGTGCATTTCGTTTCCTACTAACCTTGCCTCTTCCTCCTCCTCCTTCTTTTAAATAATCCATGTTTTGATCAAATCAGTGGGTAAAAAAAATATATGTTTGCATCAAATCTGTCTGCTGTCAACTCAGATTATGTTCTTTAAAATGGACAGTGGTTCTGGGAAGAAAATCAATTTTTTTCCTCTTAGAGAAACATAAGGAAAGAGAAAGGCACTAACGTAAACACAAATTTAGAAAGAAAGAGAGAGAGAGAGAGAGAGAGAGAGAGAGCGCATAAACAGTTGAGTTTACCATTTGAAGAAATTTATCTAGGGAATTATTCCCAACCTATAGTTCTCAAATACAGCATGAAAAGATATAAAAAGTGAAATTTTAGTCTTTAGAATTTGACAGTTCCCAGTCATAATATGCTGACAAGTGTAACAGGAATTAGGGGTTCTGCGGGCAGAATGAGAACTAATAATTTTGAGGCAAATAGTTTCTTTCAGCTCCATGAATCACACAATGTTGGAGGATCACTGGACACTTAAAAATGACAGGTGTAATACAAGTGTACTCTGCTTTGCAGCCTTCATTAAACACATTTAACCCAGAAGCATTAATTACCACCCAACTGCAACCAAATTTCTATGTCACAAACAGCTACAGACCCTGCGCGGTGGCCACGGCCACAACAGGGAACGGCTTCATGGCTGCAGACAAAATCAATTCTGCAACTATAAAGGGAAGGTTTATTTTTTCATTAGTGATAAAAAAAAACCCACACCTCAGCTACTCCAGAAGGGACGGTTCACGTTTGGCTAACGGCCTCCTGGCTGTGACTGCACCAGACTTGCTCAGACTTTGAAGGTCTGAACCATTCTTGGTTCACATGATCTTTAAGCAATCCACGAAACACACACACCAGAGTTGTAGTCTTACAACGTGGAGTACATGAGGAAGACAAACACGCTACAGCTACCTCGTGCTACAGCTGTGAGCATTGTAACAGACTACCTAAATAATTTTCCAATTAAAAAGAAATAAATAAAGGTGCCTACAGCTTTTCTGGATGCTTTACAACCCTTTCAGAAGAACACTTGGAGGTTCTAACCCACAGCCTTGTAGCTCAAAGTCCAAACCCAAACACATATGGCATTCATGTTAGCTATATGTTGGGCATCACCTTGAATCACGTTTAAAGGGCTCAGGCAGCTGATGAGAGCTGGCTCAAACTGGGAAGGTGAGCTCAATTGGCTTGAGCTATGTGGTACGGCAGCAGCTGAGCAACGGGTAACAACGGCAGAGATACAGCAATCCTTTCACACTTCAACATATGACTCATGCAGAATATGACTGACTCACATGCAGTATGTCACATCCAACAAAACTGAGCATACTCGGGGAAAACCTGAATATGATATAGAATATCATGCTCAGGCCCTAGCCACCTTGTAGAATTAGCTGGGATACATCGCTGCTGCCTCCTGCTATATCACTACTGGCTACAAAAAGAAACAAGGATGAACTCAACATGCAGATTTCAGAACATTTCTCTAGTAGAATCGCTGCCATTTTATGAGCAGTACATCATAAGGCTTGTTTCCAGCAGGTGTAACTTCATAACATCCAGGTCAGGTCTATTAAGCAACAGGGGATGCATTTCTTTGGCAGAAATCTGCCACTGTGGCACAAACAATCAGGTTGAGTATCTGACTCAACAAACAGCTGTTAAAATTCTCCCTTGTCTTTTGTTTCTAAGCAGATGGCACAACCCATCTAGCCCATACCCTCTGCATTATACAAGTGCAACAAGCTCTTCCGCCAGTGCGGAGCTGGTTCCTAACTCAGCACTATAAATCTGCTAACTTCTCTTTGCATATCCTTGAATCCTGCAGAAGGGATAAAAATATCTATAGAGATGACAGCCTTTATGGCATTACAGTTCTGTGTTGCATAAACCCTGTGAAGTCCAAAAGCCTCGGTTGCCAAGCGTTTCCAGATAGTGAGGGATGGGCCAAGGGCAAGCAGTACTATTAGGAATCTTTTTGGCACAGAGTGTCATTTGCTTTTGGGGGATTCAGGACTATCAAAAGAGTTAGTCATACTCCTCCATTTGGGAAGAACTCCTCTTTGTTTCCTGCTGAATATTCATCTCTGTTGACCATAAATAAAATCCTTTCTGAAACTGATGAAAATTTCCAAGAGAGAAGGCAGTAGCTCAAAGGAATGAAATAGCATCTTGGATCCTGAAACCAGTGGCTCTTCCTGAAATCCTTCAAACTCCCCGTGCTTTTCCGAAGCTTATCATATAAATCAAGAATTGCTCCCCTCTTTCCTCTCCCTTCATATGCCAGCATTCTTTCTTCCAATTTGAGCACTTCCTTCTCAGAACCCATCACGTTTCTTCAGACAATTTGCTTTCTGTGCCTGAACCTGAAACTTTTGTTTCCATGAGTTCAATACTAATGCTAGATACCAGAACTTAGATGATAATTTAACACATCAAACCCTTTGTCTTTTGCCATGCCCTGCGTGTCTGCCTTTGGATTAGCACTTGAAGATGCACTCACCTCAAAACATGCTCCAGACTATCTGCAGTGAGAGAATAAAAAAGCCACCAGAATGAATCCTGCTTGAAGTGACAGTATGCATTATGAAGGAAGTTTTTATTCCAGATAATAAAGACTGAACCCTACCCTCCAGAGGCCTGTGATAATGAACAGACTTTAATGGTGGCAAAGCCATTTGTATCTCTCGTAGATACTGCAGTCATCATGGGCTCAGCGTTGAACCAGCAGCGCCCTTTATTTCTTCCTCTTTGGATCTGGCATGTGTGTGTCAGTTGAGGTATCCAGAGACAGCACAGATGCCCAAACGTGGGCAGGAAGCCAGGCTGCAGGGCTTACAGTATAAATATCTATTTTGTAATTTCATACAGAACCTTTTTCCCAGGAAGTGTGTTTTTCGGGCTCAGAAACTCTGTGTTCTTCGCTATTTTAGGAAACCTGAAGGGTGAGAGATGGAGAAGCAGCAGACATGTTGGCAACAAAGATCTCTCCATGAACAGAATGCCAAGACTAAAAACAACCTAAAAGAAAAAAAGAGGGATACCTTTGACTTTTTCTTGCTCTTCTGTCTCAGAAAATTGGCTCATCTGAAACTGTTGGATTCTGGCAAAGATTTAATATCAAATGAGAGAAATAGCATGTTCCTGAAGCAAGGTGATTTCCAAAGTGAGGCTGGATGTGCATTCAGCTCCTTCTACTTGGCAGCTATCATGAAGGGCAAAAAAGATTTACCAGCTCTCCAGAGGGTATATAACAAGGTTGCCCCAATCTGTCAGGAAGTGTTAGAACTCAGAAAGACTTGAAGTGGGACTTAAAGTTACTGAAGCTCAGATGCTCACAATGTCAGGTGTGGATCCACCCCAATCAAAAACAGGAATAGGAAGAAGGAAAAAATGCATGGAGTCCTAAAGGGAAACTCTTGTCATAGCTAGGCTTAATGAGAACACTAATTAAAGAGGGCAAATGGAGGAGTCCTTGCAGTCACCGTGTATCGGTACCTACGCACGTGGATTCTGTTTGCCTGCTACAAATATGAAGCAAAGCTGAATTAGGCTCGCCTGGCATCAAAAGGATGCACTTTATATATACAGAGAGTGAGAGAGAGAGAGAGAGAAGGAAAGAAAGAGAGAACGGAAGAAAGAGAATGTTATTCATAATAACAACCTTAATGATTTTGGACACTAGCTCACAGTCTGCATGAGGAGATGAGGACAGGATACTAATGGAGCCTCTACATACTGTTTTTGCATTTGTAAGAAAAAGAAAGCTAAAACTAGCAGTACATAACCTCTACAAAATGGGTCACAACTGGACTAGAAGTAATTGCAGAAGTCTCATTTTGTCTAACAACATTTCTCCAACGGTCTGTCCAGATTTCTGTCTAATCCAATCTATCCACACGTCCATCACTTTGAAAATAACTTGCCATTTTTCACATTTTATTAATCCACTTTTGAAAACCCAAAATATGACTCAGATGCAGGAAGTGGCCTTGTGAAGGAACAATAATAATCATAATTAAAAACACATGCTTAGATCTGCACACCATCTCACCAACCATGTGAAAGCTAAAATGCATGCTGCGTCTCAGGGATCCTTTTCTTCTTTCAAAGCAAGAACTAGTGGAATAAGAGAAGGAAAAGTTTCCACGGCCCAGATATGTCTTTGCTGAATCACTTTGCAAGGTGTGGACAATTGAGTCATAAACTTTCACACTACAGATGGCTGTGTTTCTTTCATAGTGAATCAAGCTCTAAAAGATCTGTGACACTTTACGTTAGATGTTAACTAGAGAGGCATATTATGTAAAAAGCACATAGGGTTTCACATGCACTAGTGCTCTCTACACAAGAGAGCATCATTTTCAATATTCACTCGTAAAAACCAGCTTCCCTTCCTATTTAGTGACTTTCCTGTGCAATGGCCTGAAGTACATGTGCTTGGTACGTTCACGTTGCTACCTGCCTAACTGGTAAACCTGCTGTGTAGAGCTTTACAAATTCATTAAGTGCCTCTTTTCTACATCCCATGCAATTGGTACTTCTGCAACAGTTAAACAATCCACACGCAGTATCTTTCTAGACTGCCACCCAATGAAATGCCAATTTAGGAACTGAAAGAAAAAGACAGGCAACTTGATATCCATCCGTTCGTGTGTTCCCACGTGATAAAACTGTCCAAATATTTTAGACACGTTTTAGAACCTTGGAGATAATATGACAATGCAAAAAAATACTCGCTGTCTATTTTAAACCACATCTCTCTTCAGCAGAAGGCCTCACAACAGAAAGGTTAATAGCTGTAACTACAGGTGCGCAGGGTACAGTTACACTGACACTCTAAGAGGTTTAAGAGCTTCAGTAAAACTCCTGGTTACATTTGGAGTGCAAATTCACTGGCTATAAACATTAATTTTAATACCAGATAAAAATAAACGCTTAAAACGATGCCTCCTCAGCTGACAGGCAGCTCCGTGGCGATGGACCAAAGTGTGATCGCTGAGGAGGATCAATAGCTACAACTAGGACTAACACTTTGTTTGTTTGAACAAAGAACACTTTGTTCTCATTTTTCCTGAGCCAGTGGATCACTGCTACACACTGTACAAATTGTTTCTAAGGCAATTATGGCTGGCTGTATGAAACATCAAAATTATAGGCAAAGAAATGAGCAGAGGCCACCTCTCAGGATGGATCCTCTCCTTTGGAGAGCACCACTTCACACGGACCTAGCATTTGTTGTTCAAGAGGAAATTGTCTTAATTATAAAGAGGACTGTGCTCGCTGCCACACTTTCTCAGCCAGACAGGGACTAATGTCCCTGCATCTTTTGAAACTTTTCCTTCAAAGAGTATGCCACCTGAGCTTTTCTGGAGAGGTAACAGTGTGTAAGGCTGACTTACAAACTATTTCTGTCTTACCTCAAGCTGGTGAAACATCTTGACCCAGCAGATAAAGATTTCTTGGAGTTACCAAAGAACCCCATTTCAGTCATGTCTCCAGATGTGCGAACTAAAGAGTAAAGTAAGTAGTAGAAAGCAAGAAAGAGACAGACACAATGAGAACTGAAATTTTCAACTATCTTTCACCGTCTTTACAATGAAAGATACCTCGAAACACACTAAATGCACCTTGCAGAAGATTGGCTTGATCAATGAAACAAGGTCCAATGACTCAAAGTTTGCCATTGGCACTTTTTCAGCTTGAAGCAAGAATCAGATTTCCTAATGCAACCCACTTCAGGACTTTCACAATTATTTCCTGAGACAGCAAGTACATGGTTCTATGTGATGGCTGCAGACCCCTGACTCTGGCTGTGTGAAACAACCATCACCCTACAGCTCATTCTTCTGCTTTTGCATGAATAACCATATTAACCATATTATAGCTTTTACCCCTCTTTCACATTTCTTGACAGCAAAAAGACAGTGTTGTGAGGGTCCCTGCCAGTCTGTCTCACAGACGTCTTTAATCTTGTCTGAAATCTCCCTCAAAAGACAAGCCATTGCTTTCGCATATCATCCACTTCTGCTGCCAATTCCCAACTGAAGGCTACCATTGCAGGTATGGTGTCTGTTTTAACTGCTCTTAGATCTCAATTCTGCTGTGGTCTTTTAAATATCTTGAGGTATTTAGAGGTGGTAGATGAATAACCTAAGCCACTGAAAATGTGTTTGATTATGATGATACAGAATTTGCTGATTATTCTTTCTTAAGCTATAGTTCTATAACGCCTGCTACCAGTCCTCAAAGACATTTGAGCTCATTTTGCCCAAGCGAGCCACTATGAACTCTCCTCTTGTCTCGTCTCCCTTATGCCATTATGCTGTTTCAGGTATGCATTAAAACCTCCAGCAGAGTTCTGTTTATTGCACATAAGAGCTTTAATATGTGGCAGGACTGGAATTTCAGACACCCACTCATAATAACCCGCTCGTTAACTTACTACTACACCCACATCTTTAGACAGATTATGAAGGTCTTGCAGACTAATTTGTCCCACATAATTAGGTCCTGTGAGCTTTGCAATATACTTTCTTACTATGCTTAAGTTCCAAAGAACCTCTTTGGAGGTAACTTGACACATAACATGCACGCAGTCCTCAGTATGTTTGCCACATGTTCTGCTGTTTCCTGCTATGTTATTATGGCCTTTCATCGTTTCCTCTGACCACATCCTCTTGACTGGGCTTCTTTTACCTCTTCCTCCACATACTTTCACTGAGTTATCACTACTCCTCAGAGTGTTTTACTTACATTGGGAAGTAGCATCTGTAATAGAACCAGTTGGTTATAATTTAGAGAAGATATTATGGCAAATAATCAACATTTTGAGTTCCAGCTCAGAACACTTTCAACACAAACTTCAACTTCTGTTTATACTCATTTTTTTTCCAGCCACAGCTAAATGTCCTCTTGTCTGTGTTCATACCACATTGAACAAGCACATTGAGATATGTTTTACTGGAAAGTTCAGAAAGATTGAAAAAGAGCGCTAACAACATAACGCATCTTCAGAGGAAAGGCAAGTTTTGATGGATTTACTTGAGTGGGAAACAGCATTGGAAGAGCTCAGCGAGGTTTAAGGTGGCTTCATCCCCACTACAACTAGCAAAAGTGTTATAGGATAGTTGAAAAAGATGATATGTCTCTCACTCAGCCACAGCTGTTAGACTAGAAGCAACAGTTAATCTGGATAAGCTCTATAGCCTGGGATATGCAGATGAAGTTTTTGATGTGGTCTCTCCAGCCTCTGAAAACAATTACTGAAGTTCAATCCCTGCTTGTGGAGAGCACACTTGTGCCCTGTGGCTGTAATGCTCCCACCCTGGCCACTACATAGCCAATATCTCCAACATCAGCTTCCTACTTTCCATGAAGGGAAAGAAAGAGAGAGACCCTCAGTAGTCACTGAAAGCTCGCCCAGGGATACACTACTTCCACTACTGTCCAACTTCTAACAGTGTCAAGGATACCACATAGCCAGTGGAGCTTCTGAAGTAGAATTCAAAACACCAGCATTGAAAAGCTGTACCTTTCTGTTGACTGTAATGAAGTCTGGGATCCTGATCATAGATGGTGTGATGACGTGAACACTCATCCAAAAGCATTGTCTTGCAGCCTCTATTCTTTTCCTGTAACCATAAAGAAAATTACATGAGAAGAGAATGAGCATAATGCTGTTTGTGTTTCATTCACAGCAAAACACATCTGTCTGTCTCCTTCATTTAATCTGTTGTTTCCCCTCTCTTTTTTATTCCTCTCCCTCTGCATTGTTTGCAGTGTAGAAAACCAGTCTGCAAGATGAACTATTAAGGTCTCTGTCCTTCCTGGTGCAGAGAATTCTGCTCCTGGGGCTATCCTGTACTCTGATGGAACTGCCCATAGCTCTGCCTCTGCTGTTTCCCAGGTTCTGTGTCAGTGAGGCTCATTCAAGCTTCTGCACTAAACATCGTGTTTTACATTGGGATAATGCTTGTGTGCTGAGTGTATGCATTGGCCTAGCTGTGTGGGCAAAACAGACAGGATTAAAAGTGTTTTCCAAGGTTCAGCACTGAGCATATAATGACTGTCACAGGGGAGAGCCACTTCCCAAGGTGATGAAAGAGCAACATGCCATTACACATTATTTAAACACTCTCTGACATCTCCTCCAAATGCAGGGCCATAGTGTAGTGGCAAAGTGTGCATTACAGCACAGCTACAAACACAAAAAAAGAGGGTCTGCTGTACTGAGGACAAGCATTCTCAATCCATGTCATGCAGAACTTCATTATTATAGAGATTATTGTCTACCTCCTCGTTCATCATTTAAACTACTTTCCTCACTACATTGCTAGAGGCCAGAGCATAAACTCTTCTTCGATATTGAGTGGGAAAAGACCACTGCTTTCCTCCTTTCCATCCTTTTTCCCTAAGCAATAATTAGCATAGGGGGACACCATCAGCTCAGCACTAGAGAGTATCTTTTTACCAGAAGTGAACTAACTTCCCTTTGGCAAAAGCAGAAGACCTGTTGGTGAACGCTGCAAGTGGTGAGGTGGGACGAACCTGCCCCTGTGCCCCAGCACTCAGCCAGACCTCATGGGCTTTCCTGACCTGGTTTAAAATCCTCCTATGTGAAACAGTAAAGTTGAGAGAAATTCCATAAGGGTGAAAACACTCTGTTGACTGGAGTTTGCTTCCAAGCTATTGTGAAAGCAAGATTTGCATATGTGCCCTGATCCCTCTTGTGTATATAGATGCAGACCCACTATGCAGACTCTGGTTTCACATAAGAGGATATTTCGAGCTGTGGGACCAAAGATCCTTGAAATGAGCACCTACCAAAAATAAACACCTATTTAACAGTAAAAATACTTTGTATTTCAATTCTTAGTTAACTCTGACAATACCCAGGATTTCAGACTGAAAGGGAAAGTTGCACCAGGCACATTGTTGTTTACTCTTAAAAATAATAATAATTTTTCTAAACGTCAATCTGTTTATACAAAACAGAACGAGTCACTCTTATTTCACATTAATGAGGAACCTTCTTCTTAATGGCTTATGTTGACACAAATATGCCTCTGTCTTGAAGAACACAGCAACACACAAATAACACTTCTGTTAAAATTCATGCATAATCAAACTAAATTGAATATCCACTTTTATTTCCATAGGGAACAGAGCTATAAAGATTAATGCTAGACAATGGTATTTAATTAAAGCTTATTTACTTTATAAGTACTTTCCTGTTTTCAAGAGTAGTCTCCTCTTCTGGAACAGGAAGCTGCAACGCATTTCTGAGCCATCTAACAGTCACAGGTGGAGGAAAGCAGTTATGATCACAGCACAGTGCTCACAGCGATACTGACAAACTGTCTAGCAAAATTTTCCACATTAAAGAATTCTGGTGTTAAAGAATTTAAATGCATTTTAATTGACTTTTCAAAATTCTGATTTTTATTCACAAACACACCTGAACACAATAGCAGGAATTCATCTTTATATGCATTATTCTCTCTGATGGCATGTTGTCGTTCTGTACACATACTCCTCTCTTCCTTTTTGAGATACAAAATAAAAGGTTACGCTCTTAAGAGTAATAACCAAATAATTTTCCTCTCCTTGGGCACCAGTCTGTATTCCAGTTTGGGGTTTGTTTTTTTTTTTTCCTATAAAGCATTAACTACTTCTGTGAAATCAGAGGAATTAGTCTGTGCATGAACACGGGTATTAACATGAGAAACTAAAGGGAGTACAGAAGAAAATCACACAGAATGGCACTTTCATCCTGCTTATGGAGGTTCAACATTGCAGTAAGACTTTGGAACACTAAACTTCTAAGAAGAGATTTAATTTTGAAGTGCAAGAATTGTTGGGGTATTTGTGTCTGGTGCTTCTTTCTCATCAGTATGAACACACAACTTCCAAACACAACATTTTCAGTAACAGTTGTATTAGTCATCTACAGCTAGAAGGCCTTTTAAGACACACAAATAAAATAGCTTTATTTGGATTGTAATTAACATAGCAAATATCACAATATTCTGCAGGAAACACACGTTCTGAATCTATGCATTTTATTTCTTCTGACAACTGGCAAAGTATATTTTACTGCAGAATGCTTTATTGCTTCTTAACTATTCACCCTACACAGTATACATAAAAGCTTAATGAGTATAGCTGCGTAAAAACTAATTTTAATGCTTTTAAAATCAATGGTGAACAAAATGTTGCTTAGATTGTTTTTCAAACAACTATACCGCATCTGATCCTTTGAGGAAAAGCAATTACTTCTTCTTGTCATAGCCAATACACTTCTCCATTGTCACGTTTCAGTTGCACCACTCTTAGGGACCATTGCATCAGTTACCGCGCAAACAGTTAAATAGTTCAGCAAACACAAAAGAATAGTGTTATTAAACATCCAATCAATAACATGCCCCTTCCACTAACACAATAACAGCCAGGAGGGCAAGAAGACAAAAACTAAAAGGATTTCCTTTTTCCCCAAATTACTGACTGGTTTATGCAAGTTTGACTAATGAAATGTGTCTTCAAGGGAAACTTACAGGAAATCATTTATGTAAAAGGTGTACCAAGAGCTCTCCAACACAGCTGTTACGATCTGAATTTTGCTCCCCATTCTTTTATCCACTCTGTAAATAAGCACCAGCTTTTTCTGCCTTTTCTAAAGAAACATCAAATGTAATCATTTTTTTGTAAGTTTCAAATGCTATAAATCACTGGGAACTTATGCACACCTAATTTATGCAGTTGTGTTGGTAGTGAGGAAATCATCACTCTTTAGTGTTTTGTATCTCTGTCATTCTCTCCCAGAGAATTTCTTTATTACAGCAGGCACCACAAGTTTTTCAGCACTTCTATTAGCGAGGCCAATTTTGTAAGGTACGTAACTCAACCATAAAAACCTGAGTCCACAGCCTAACAGTGTTAGTTTGTTAATTTCCAAACATGCACACACACACATCAGCACAGACACATCCTTCCCCCCCAAACTCACTTCTGACTTAAAACGCTTCCCTTTTCTTTCCCTTCACCTGTGCTCCTGAAACCCAAACACACAGTCCTCTTTTTAGGCAATTTTGTGAGCCATCAGGCCAGAATTTAGACTGTCTCTGTGGTACAGCCAAAGAGAAACATAACAGCTCCCAAGGAAATGGCTGAGGTATTGAGATTTATAAAGCATTCTTAACACATGCATAAAAGCCACCCTTCATATGGAACTGCTATGCATTCTGGAGTATGTTTCAGAAACACAAGACAGTACGTAACAGACAAGGGTGCACTATTGCTCACAGCCATTCTCTGTACACATCTATGAAGTGCGTGATGAATCCAAACTGAGTCATACAGAAACATCATGAACACGCGTCTTCTATAGAGCCCACATTCTCCTTTCACTGCTACCTAGCTGCTGCTGGCAATGCCAGAGCTGTTTCTTTAAGAAGTAGTGTCTCTGTGAAGTTTTGCCTGTGCAAGGACCGCAGTTTCAATCTCTGCCTCCACCACAATAGAGCAACTGGTGTCGGGGCAGCTTGCCCTTACTGCTGGGGATTAACTCAGTCATTTGGAACGAGGCTTTCGGGGGGGACATCTGTTTAACCTCCTTCTATTTCTAACTGTCCCAGGAAAAAACCTTCAACATTGCAGGTCTTGTAACTTCTAAGCACAGTTATTTAAGTATATCTATTGCGATGGGTTGGGTTTTTTCTCCCTTGAGAGTGTAAATAACGAGACAGCAATAGCAGCACCAGAACCTGAGCACAAAAATACAGCCCCGGCCGTTTCGGTGGGGAATTAAGTAAAAATCAGGGAAAAAAAAATGAGATTAAATTTCAACTTTAAGGTAATAAAAGACAGAGATGGAGGTGCCAATGAAATCTCTCGAAACTAAATTTCAGAAGCACAGCTTTCTCATCTTGAAATGTTACACCCATAAAAACAGCCTATAAAATTAATCTACCTGGAGATTTTCCATGTTAAATCAACTCAGAAATAACTTTTAAGCACTTATTGCATTATATCTAAAATACATATTCTCCTGTTGTCCATATATCAAAATCCTGTGTATTCTGAAAAATAAGATCTGAGCTGCACTGAAATGTTTGTATTACAAGAAAGAAGAGTAATAAAGCATCTCACTTTCAGAGAGATTTGACATTTGTAAGCGTTCTCTAAACATTTGCATTGAGTTGCACTATTGGGGGAGCACGCTGTTTAAATGTTTCTAAATTCACCTTTTTTTAAGTCAAAAGAGGCAAAAAAAAAAAAAAGAGGCAAAAAGTCAGTCTGTTTTTTCAACTTGGATCTTAAAACGAAACTCCTAAAATGTTCTTGCAATATGGCCCATTCATACAAACTCTTTTACTCCATTTGCTCAAGGGAAAAGGATGCTCAATATGAGAAAGAGAAAAATCAGTGGAGTAATTTGCAAAGAAAACAAACCTTTGCTTCTCTCAGAAAAAATAATGTGCTTTTTCAGTTTGTCAGATCTGGAAATAAAGAGCCTTTAGATCCCAGTGTTTATATTCTAACTGATTTGTCCAAATGAGACTCTTGCAAAATGTAGCATGAGCTATATAATAATTGGTGAAAATTCAGAGGTGGGTTGCTGGGGTTTTTTTCCTGCCTGAAAGCTGTAACAAGCAAAGTAGCAGATACAAGTGGAAAAACAAACAAAAAAAAAGACCAAAAAAAAAAAAAAATTTGGGCTCTTTCCAAGCACTTTGCCACATTTTGCAGATTCTCAGTTTTCAAATAAAGGTGTCTTAGTCCTCATAATTGTGGAGATATTCTTGCCTCTGTAAACCAAGGCATTGTTTCTAGCCAGCCTTGCAGAAATCCGTCTACAGCCAGTCAGAGAGAAACAATAGGAGCGACAATTACGTGTATTCTTTTCCCTCCCTCCAAAATTAACGTGGTTTTGCCTTAAAATCGCGAGGCAATTTCAGTAAAGGATGTGTTAGTGTTCCAAACACTGTGTTGGAATCAAGCAGAGGTTGCCTGGTAAAAGCGCATTTAATTAAAGTGTACAGACTCCTCTTTTTTCTGCTTATACAATGTCAGTTTGGGTTACTTTTACCAACAAAATGTTGCAGATGAGGCAGGGACACAAACGAACTCTGTAAGGAAATAAACCTGAGATGAGCATTTGGATTTGATCGGGTTTGGATGTTTGGTCAAATATGGTGTTTCAGGCAAAGTTATCGAAGAAGAGGAGAAAATACAAGCCAGTTGCAGACTGAATTATACGAACCCAAACCACTGTTAACAGCACCATATGCCAGCAAGGAAGCTACTTAAAAAAATCTCTATCAATGTCATTAAAAAAATGTGTTAGTGAACTATCTCTGCATTTCAACCAAAATAGCTGAGTTCAGGACACAGCCCAATCCCTTTTTTTTTTTCCCATTTCTTCACCTGGATCTTTCATTAATGTCTATCTTGCTCCCCTGTTTCAGCTGTTTATAACTCACCTTAGCTCACTTCTCCAAAATTCCACCTGAACTTGAGGGAAACAGCTCCAGGATTTAACAGCTATACAAAGGCAGTGTGGAGTAGCATGTTGTTAATGTGCTTTATCATTCTGAATTTGGAAGCTCTCAGCGACTTAAACGTGTTCGCTCACGTTCCTGACACATTTATCCGCAGAGCGGGTTCAGAGGTGGGCACTCTTTCATGTGAAATCAAGGTGCTGCAGAATCCTGCAGCATCTATAGAAATACCTCCACAGATTTTGCCAAAAAACCTCAGCAGATTTATATTGGCCCTGCCAATGACTTTCTGTTTAACTTGTAATCAAAACAACTCAAACCCAGTTACTGTTTGCATATCTGCCAAGCCTCTCAATTTCAGCAGTAGGCAGCAGACTCTCAGTATGACAGCCTGTCTTTCAGATTCAAGCTGAATCTGCCAAGGCTCCACTACAGAGGCAACTGGTAAATTAAATGCCAACAAGCAAGGACATTCATGTACCTTTACACTCTGCACATGAAGAGACATCACAGGCCTCTTCATTCTAATGGGTGCTTTGTGTGTTTTGGGCTGCAAAGTAAAGAGTGCCTGCTCTTGTGCATAATGAAGCCATTGCATATATATTAGTTTAGCTGTATTGCTCTAATTCTATGGTCACAAATTGCCTAACGGGTTTTCTTGTTACAGGAAAAAACATACAATCTTTTTGTTGGTTGAAATTAAGCCACAGAAATCACCAAATGAAAGAAAAAAATCAGCTCTTCAACCCTCTTTTAACTAAGGACAGCAGATAACATTAGCCAGGTTACAGCAGAGTCATTGCCAAGGGGAACTGAAAACAAGAAACGTTCACAATCATACTGTCAAATCTTTAATTCTCTTGCTCCTAATACAGTCACACTCTGATTCTGAAAAGGGGGATTCTTTTAAAGCCATCAGCACTACAGGTGATTCTTTACAGCAAGAAGATGGAGTTAATTATATTTACATAATTATTTGCTGTTATTAATACTTGCCAGTTGCATGAGACGTTGTGATTATTGAGAGCTGCTGCGGTCACTATTGCCAAGTTTAGATTGTATGAGCGATTTCGAGTGCACAACCATAATACACCCAGAGATATTAATACCATCGAGCATAAATAACAGTACTTGACAGACTCAAGTGGGGGGAAAAGCACTAACACTGGTTACTCTAATGGACAGAATAAATGATAAATCCCTATAATGAGTTTAGAGCAGCCAGGTTTAGTGAAGTCTATTTCTGAAGCAAGAAGGGTGGGAAAGGTAACAGTTTTGGTAACAGAATACGGGTATGAACACATTAAAAATTAACGGGATGTTTTCAGATAATTGAAAGAAAAAGCCCCGACATGGGAAACTTCCTACTGTAACTCACACAGCTCTACAGTGGGCATTATCGCTGTTCCCTGACATGGGTGTAATCTGCCATCACACCTACCAATGAAAAAAAGAAGTTTGAGCTTCCCAAGAGTTCCTACAATAACATGAGAAGGCTTGCTTTTTCTCTTTTTTTAATAGGAGAAGGAAGCAAAATCCTCAGTCCAATATAAAAGAAGTTACTGTTGTGCAAGTGTCTCTTTTATTTACTATAATTTGGCAGACACAGCTCTGCAAGACTTCAGAACTAAGAAAGAGGAAAACTTTGACATTCCTTTGACATGAGCTGGTTGAGATGCATCTTCTTCGTAATTGTAAAGAAATATTATATTGCAGCTCCCTGGTGTTAGCAGGTAACTCTGCTTCATTTGACAATGCCAGTTCCTCCCTTCTCTGCCTCCCTCCAGCATCTGCAGTACTTACCTTTGTCACACCAAGATTTACTTTAACTGGAACCGTGTCAAATGTCCCTAGAAAAATGACAAACTAAAATTAACCTGTAACTGTAATATGAGCCTGAAGGCATGTGCTTGGTGGGAAAGAACTCACCTTCCACGGACACAGACACAGGAGGGATGTCAGAGGGATATTTGGGATTCCAGACATTGCAATATCATTAATCAATGAGTAAATCAGTTAGCCACCAGTCATGCTCTTTTGCAGTGTGACCTAATCCTTAGCTTGAACTTGCCATTGCTCTGCTGTATGTCATTTCCAGGGCCTGATGCGGTGGTAGCAGAAAACGCTGTCAAAGTTCCTGTGAACCACAGCAGCTGCAGAATCAGGTCCCTGAATAAGTGTTTCACTTTCCACTTGGTGTTTTAAAAGTATGAAAGTGAAATCTGCCAATATAAGAAGTGCCTAACTGGAAGGAAAGTTGTAGGCACATGTCCTTCTAGGTTAAAAACCCACAGCTCTAGAAATCCTTGTAGTTTTCAAGTTTCCTTTTTCCCTGCTCCCTTATTTTAGTCACTTGTCTATAGGCTGGAAGCTAGTTGCTGGCTAGGCTGAGACAGGGACAGGCAGCTAAAAAATCTCCTGCAACGGTGGTATATAAAGACACACTATCCCCTCCCTGAGGCCTGCCTAAGTTAGAACATAAAGTACAAGTTAAAAATAATTAAACTTCTCCACTCTCCAGGAGCAACTGAATTTGACTTCTGCAAACAGATATTTCCATGTAAATATTCTCTCAACCCTAACTTGAAACAGCCTAGTCCTGCCTGCCTCTGCTAGTTCTGTTTTGTTGAAACATTTTTTTTTTTAAGGTAAAAAGAAAACCCCTATCATTAGAAAATGATTAATAGAGGTTGTTTCTTAAAAAAAAAAAATAAATCGAAACAAAACAGACAAACCCAAGGCTTAAAAAACAACACCAACAAAAAACTCACCGCACGTTTTGCACTAATAACAGGGCAACAATTTGCCGGTTTGTGTTCCCAACCTATTCGAGGGCAACAGATTCAGGGCTGGGGGGAGGGTAGCAGGGTGATTAAAGGGTTAATATTCAAATGAGAAATTTGCAAGGCCTGCATAATGGAACTGCCACCCTGATAACAATAGGAATTTTTAACAATATCGAGCCTTGTTAGCAAGAGAGTTACAAGCATTGAGGGCAATCAGTGTGTCTTGTCAGTTTCTTTTTATCTACCATCTCCAACCGCCAAGGAACCGAAATGAAGCACTTTGGAATTATCAATTTCAGCCACATTTGCATAACAAAGCCCCCGAGGAAGAGGCATGATAAATGTGAAGGACCCCTCTTGGAAAAGGAACTGTCAACCGCGCCCCGAAAGATTCTCCGACCGAGCGCATTCTCGGGGATTGTAGTCAGCGAAAATAAAATGAAAGCATTAAAGAAAGTCATTCTCTCAGAGAGAAAAATCTCCCCCTCTGCACAGAGAGAACTGGATGAAATGACATTATGCATATGAAAATGTCCAGAAAGATGTTTGATTTATGTATGCATTAGATGCAAATTCCATTACCGCACGCGCGCTGTTGTGTGATTTGGCTCTGAACACATCACTGCCCTGATCAAATCTGATCTCATTAATTCCGACAAGGAGAGAGAGAGGGAATTGAGAAGAATTTATGGCCTGGACACTTGAAAGAAGTAAATTGTAATTCTGTTTAAAGCTGTAGCGAACCTTTTAAACACCTTTTATTATAGAAAAAAGCACTTACTTTTATAACACTGTTAGAACTTACTTAATCTTATACTTGGAACTTCTAGTCCTCATTTAAAAAAATCTATGACCTTGTTTAGGGGGGGGAAAAAGAGAGAGGGAGAGACAGGAAAAAATACGCCTGTCTTAGACTGAGATCCAGCAGAAGCATCATAATAATATGATCAAAGAAGACCTATTGACTATCTGAATAATCATGTGAAAATTCTGCTCTGCTCATACATGTTTATTTTTAAACAATCTTTTAATATCCTCAAGTAAAATATCAAACACTTTACAAGTGTTTTTATGGGACTAGATAGACATTGCATGCTTAGAAACGTTATTAATTGTGATCTGGATAAAAATGGCAATGAGCACATGTTTTATAACAATATTCTCAAGCAGTGCAGTGGTGTCAGATAAAAGTGATATGTGTTCCATTCTGAGACACAGACAATTTACAGGGAGAGGAAAAAAAACCCCAAATCTTTGCTAAAAAAGAAGTATAGTACTGTAGGGAAAATAAAAAAACCCAAACAAACAGAGAAACCCAACCCAGATTGTTTCTTAAATTAATAAAGATTCTTATCCTTGTTTTGCTCCTGAGAAAGACCTTAATAACTCATTTCCTCCCTTCGTGAAAGATAATCACCCTTCATGGGTGAGATATCCTGTATTTACTTGATATCAAGTGTAAAACTGAAATAGTGTCTCAATATGTTATTGCATTGTATAATCAGCGTTCCTCCCCCAACATTCATGAACCCCTAGGGTGCTTCATAGCCTAGAATAGTTTCTTTTCTGTTACGCGTCTTCCGTTTTAGTGAGATTTGATGAACTGCCTCCCCCAGTAAAGGAGAGACAGGAAGAGAGTGAAAGAAAAAAAAACATACCAAAACAACCCCCCTTGATTCCTAAAATCTGAGATGCCTATCATGATTCATTTACAGAGAAATGAAGTGATTTCTGCAAACAGTTTCCTCAATGAAGCCCGCAGCTTTCTTTGATAATCTGCTCCAGCTGAAGCAATTGTTGAGCGAACGTTACCTAGAGAGGTACAGGAAACTTGTAAGTTCCTGTGTATGTAAACACAAAACAACGGCTCGTGTAAACCCAGTGAATGTATTTTAAGCATCATTCACGTTTTCAATAGCTGCCACCGATTCCTTGCGGAGGGCTGGTGTATTTTCCCACATGCAGAAGGTATGCATTTCCCATTTCCACTGTTCAAGCACAGGAAAACGTTACCTCTTCCAGCACTATTTTAACGTACTTGGCTACCTAATTCAGTCCTTAGTTTAGCAGAAGGGAACATAGTCCTGATTCACGTATACTCATTTCAATGGCGTCCTAAGTATGCATTCAAAAGCCACTTTACAGAAACGCCTTAGCAGGCGTTACAGGGTACAAATGAGTACAGATATGGCCTGTCCTTTCATTGTTTTGTCATCCGCACCTACAGGTTTCTCTAAGAGTATTGGAACCTGTGTACATCCACATGAAAAACACCCAGAGAGAGATATCTTGTAAGTTTATAACGGAGTGGGCATTTGTCAAAGTGAATATAACACAGAGCGCTGCCTTTTGGCTGCACTGAGACGGGCAGAGTGCATTGTGCTGAGCGTATGAAACAACTTCACAACCTGGATATCGAAAATACAATTAGGTACGGTGCGTTGTCTGTCAGACCAAAAGTGCTAAAGAAACGTGGTTTGTTCTAAATAAATGGTTTTTTTGCCAGTATTCCCTAGAGAGTGCATTACTTTATGTTATGTCCAAGGAGGGAAAAAAAAAATCATCTAGAATTTTCCTTACATGTAGACTTTGAGAAAATTAGCACAGGGTGAGAGTAACTGCAACTGCAAAATTTGGTGTGGTGTTTTCCATAAGGTTATCTCCCTCCTCCTGCACAGCCTTTAGCATATCATTGAATGCATTTTATTAAAATATTCTAGCCACCTGTCCATTTGAGCCTGTTTCAGTTATCACCCAAAAAATAAAAGCAAGTTGGCACTTCGGAGCACGGGGATCAAGAAACAAGTTTCCATTGCTGGGGGCTAATTAAGCAAACGGGGCTGGCTGTCCCCTTTAAAAAGAAAAAGAAAACCCCCAGCCAAAACACAACAACAACAAAAGAAACCACATCCTTTTCACCACCCTAACCCCTCCTCCTGTCCCCCACAAATGCACACGCAGACACACATACTTCCCTTCAATGAGTGGTTCAGGCTCCCTGATTAAGGTCATGCCGTTTGTTCATTACTGGCCTGGCTAATGTGATTGAATTGGAACAATACCTTTGAACTCCTTGGCTCTGATCTGCATACTAATTGACTTTCTTGTCCTTGGCAGTGACCTTGACAGGCTCTCCACCACTCTCAGAATGGCTGACCAATTTCTCATCAAAAGTTCCTATCAAAAAAAAAAAGCCCCAAGCCCCAAATAAGAATTAGTCATGTACACTACTTTTCTCTGTATTCACGTTTCCTTACAGACTATTAGAAAAGCAAAAACTGCTACTCCCTAGCTCCCCCTGGATGTTTATTAATACTTGAAAATCGCAGTGTCACTTTAAAGTACTGAAACAGTGACAGCATTGTTTGGAAAGACTTCATTGCTGCAGCCTAAACCACTTTCTACACATATTTTCAGGTGGCCGTTTTTTTCCCTGTTACACAAATTGTTTCCTTTTAACTCATGGACCTTGTAATGAGTTTGATACGGAGCCATTTCTGGTAATGGCTGTAAAGACAGGTCCTGTAAGAAGTTGCTTGAAACTCTCCCCAGTTCTGAGCCAGACCCACTGCTGGGGCTGAGCCAGTTGGGCACCTGCACCTACAGCTGATGGTGGTGCAAGGAGCTGGGAGAGAGAGAAGCAACCATGCAGACCCCAAGGTCAGAGAGGGAAGAGAGGAGGTGAGCTGGAGCAGAGACTCCCCTGCATCCTGCAGAGAGAACTGGTGAAGCTGAGATTTTTTTGCAGTTCATAGAAGACCCTGTGCCAGGGGCAGTGACTAGAGGAGGCCGTGTCCTGTGTGAGGACCCTGTATGGGCAGAAGCCCCAGCTGCTGGGAACAACCCACACCAGAGAAGTTNCACTGGATCTATTTTGCCTGGACCTGTAATTGGCAGTGAGCCCTCCCTGCCCTGCTCTCAATCCACAACAGCCTTGCTTATCTTTTTCCTCCCATCTCACTGGGGCCTCCCATATCCTAACAAGGGTAGGGGTGGATGGGGGCACCGAGCAAGAGCCTGTCGTGGTGCTTCATTGCTGGCTGGGCCAAGCCACGACAGACCTTTACATCATGGTAGTTCACGTTTGGTTGTTTTGTGTTTTTTGTTTACAAAAGTAAAACATTCTTGCTTACATGCAAAGAAAACAGCACAAATCAGTTTCCTTTTTAAAATGTACGTTAGCATGCTAACAGCCTGTGCTTCAACAGGTTCCATGGCAATGGAAATAGGATGGTTTTCAAACAAAACCAAGCCAAGCCACGCAGAACACTGCAACCAGAAACTGCCAGGTTTAAGGTAATGAGCTAAGGATTTTATTTTTATATCTCTGTGGTTCTTAGGGAGTGATTTCTGTATAGAACACATTATTAAACACCATACCAATATTTATTAGAAACATTACACAGGAATATATTCTTCTGGCTAGCAAGAGCTTTACTTCTTTTTCACTGGAGTGCAGATTTACCTCGAGACAAGTGTTAGTCTTCGTGAACTTCTATTATTAAAGTAATGAAGCGATAACTAAACCAAACTAAAATTAAGTATCATCAAGAAAAAGAGATGGACAGCATGCCGAGAAATGTGCTTTTATCGGGCTCTCAGCAAAGATCCACTTCAGAAAAAGTTCTGCTCTCTCTTTAATATTCATTCTTACTTTAGGCAAAAGCTCTTGCGAGGAAAACAGCTGGAATTTTAAACTCATTTAATAACACTTTGCACTCCTCTAGCGGCTCTTTAGTCGGCTCTCAAAGGGCTTTAGAAACATGAAGGAATGAATATGTATTATAACCAGGTGAAGTGTTATTATTGAACATTTATAATGACCTGCAAATCTATAAATAGTAAATCAAACCTCAACATTTCTACTACACATTCCTTCATGCAATCCCTACTTTTATTCTGCTGTGCCAACCAGGCCAGCTGTTTTGGAAAAAAATATACCAAACCAACCTCAAAACAGAGGTTTCCAGAGAAAGTGCCATTTAGTTTTTGAGGCACTAATATCCAAGCACCTGGTGAATATCAAAGTGCTTAGAGAGAGCAGACCCCAGAAATTTGGCAGCCAGTGCAAGACCATTATAGAAACGAGTCACAAAATTGAGATCTTGATCCAAACTGTCCTAAAAACTCCAGGATGGCCTGCACACAAAATTCCAGCAGTAATTCCAAAATGTTAGCACAAAGGAACCTACAAGGCTTCCTTTAGCCTCTGTGACCACTCTGTTCAACATTTAGTACTGAAACAGGTTTCATATCACCACATTAGAGCCTGCATGTACCCCTTATCTGCCTTGCCCTTGCTCTGCTGGTGAAAGCCCCAGGCTTGCTCAGGAAGCCAGAAAGCTGGTGCTGAAATGAGGGAAGCGAGAGAGGCCAAGGACAGGCATCAGCATTTGGAAGAGACCTAGAGCAGCAAGGCCAGGTGAACCTGCAAACAGGAGCCCTGCCAGAGCATCATGGCTGAGAAAAGGCACGCGCAGGTAGCTGGATCTGTGAACAAATTAAAGCTCCACAGAGCCACATGAGTGAAACACGACTGAAGAAAACATCTGTCAAGGCATTTTAGTGCCTAAAACCCATACAGACAGTTACAGCAGTTTTCAAAAGCACTTGGGTCAAGCTTTCATTGATTTCAGTTTGCTCTGAGGCTCTAGAAGCAGCAGCTGAACAGATGAAGTTAGTGTTTATAGAAATTACCAGTCAATTTTTCCTCACCAAAGATTGCACTGCTTATAAAAAAATCCAACGTTCCTGGTATTCTGAGACCTTCCTAAAGTGTGCTGAGACACACGTGGTATTTCACAAACAGCTGAAAAGTAGACACCTAGGCAATAAGATACACCAGCAACAGGAGAGGAGCTTCAGAAAGAGTATTTTAAAGTGAAACTGCAAAAGGAAAGGTTAAGCAGACAGAATGCACTCTGTGAAACAAGGCTATACTCTCTCATAGATTTTTTTTTTCTTTTCCATCATAAATTGTCCAACCTTGGTTTTAGGACTCAACCAAAAACTGGTGTACCCATGCCTATCACTACTTGGTTTTAGTTAAGCAGTGAGCACCACCTACTGCAGGGGAAGATTGCAACCTATTTAGTCAGTACATCAATCACATCCTATAATAATTTGTTTTCCTAAAGCTGTTACTGCTGAAGTTCTGACCAGAACTATGTATAGCTTTCATGTGAGATTGGAGCCGATCACTGCTCAAAAGAGAGTGTTTGTGAGCTATATCTGTAATGTGTATGTGCCTTAGTTATTAACCAGCTGAAGGAAAATGAAAAAAGAAGATCCGATCGCTTAACCTAGTGTAGAAAACTAGAACTCAAAGCAAGGCAGATAGTGGGAGAAATTAGTTTATCTTACCCTTTATACTTGATAGGTTCCTGGCACATTACAGAAATCATTCACTGACTGGAATAAGAGCTGTTCCACTACTTACAATAAATTTTAGCACTGAGTTTGATGCACTTCTATATGAGACCTACCCTTGATTCAGGAAAAAGGAAGGGAGGGCACAGAAAATCTCTCCCCTTTCCCATCTCAGAAGACTAGTGGAGGTTCTGATACCACTTATGAGCACTCAGACACCCTCTTCCCACCCCAGATGAACCTTCCTCACCTGCTCATCTGCTCCCTGGCAGCTGCCACTGCCGCCTCACCTGGTTGCTCCCTAACCAGATTCAATCAAAACTATTTCCTTAAACTCCATCAGTTCAACTGCTTTGGACTAGAAGGCTGTTCTGTGACTCATGCTGCTAGACCCAAACAGGCAGTAACTTTCAGCAGGAGCCCGGGTGTGAGCTGAGGGGATGCTGAAGCAGGGAGGAATCAAGGTACCATCTGCAGCCAGAACAGGCTGTGTCTGACTGCAGTGCTGAGCTCTTGCCAAGCTATGCTAAGCTACACCGGTTAGGGAGGTTCCTCAACAGCTTCTGTCTGTGATGGAAAGATAGAGAAAATCTGAACTCCATCATCCCCAGTCCCATCAGTCAGGATAAAGGTAAAGACTTTCAGCAAAGGTACTTCTAAGGATGAGGCAAATAAGATGCTCAATGAAATGCCATGCTGAGCATTTGCAGTAGGGTTGCACATACCAGAGCAGTGCAAAGAAGATGCAAGGCATAAGACATTTGGTATGTCAGAGGGCTATTAAAAGAATAAAGCCAGTATATAACCTAAACACCTGCAAAGCAACATAGACTCACACTCGCTGTTTTTCACTTGTGTCTGACTCGCTGTTAGCAGAGTAAAACAGAGAAAACATACTCCTCAACCCCAGGATAATGACCATGTTCTTGCTTCCTTTCAAAACATTTAGTAGTGTGTATGTAGAGATTTACAACTTACAGAAAACAATCCAACATTTTCTGTGGGCCTTTCTGCCCAAGAAGAGTACAAGAAACAAACACGTGACAGCTATGGGAATGTACAGAGCAGGAGACACAGCAAGTGTGGTGATGAGCAAGGTGTGGTAACTAGAAAGAGAAGAACAGAATGCAAGTGAAAAGTATTAATTATTGATAAGGGACACATAACTACCACACTTCATACCTGCCTACCTGGACAGAGAAGTCGTTCCCTAGCTGTCTAACAAGTAGAGTGGTGGGTTGCAGTTTGCTGTTTTGGCTCTGTAGAGAGATTGTCTTCTTCCTTGCTGGATGGCATTGTCATGCACGTGCTACATTGTTCCAGGTTACTGGTAGCAGTCCACTGAAATCACTGAATTAATAATAGCCAGGATAATTATTACAGACAGATCTGATCAGAATACAGGTTGCAACAGAAGCCTGGGACTAAACTGCACTAGTAAGTTGGGTCATTTACTAGAAGGAACATAGATAAACACATGAAAAGAGTACATTATTTTACTTCAGACAAAATCTACAGGGAGAGATTTACAGTCAGCAGCAAACTTTAAGCTGTTCTTTTTAAACCAATGAGAGAGTAAACACCCAATGCTATGCATGTGAATGTTTGCATGCAGAACTGAGGATACACATTGTCTGTATCACACAGAATGGGTAAAAACGCTCAAGTAAATTCTGAACATGTACCTGCTGATCAGAGAGATGGGGCAGGTTTCAGGATTCCTTTTGCTATTTACTGGTTTTGTTCCATCACTTACTGTGCTCCATGCGTTCACTCTTATGCAGCAGTTTCATATTTAAGAGGATACAGAACTTCGGTTTCTTACCATTTTACTTCCATCACCGTCCCTTAATGATGACTTCTCTGTTAATTAAAGGCTTCTATATTTACCATTTAATCTAAAAGATTACCATAAAAACACGTGACAACAATGTAGCAACAGCAAAGCTGAACCTCAAGGCACAAACTGCATGCTGTTAGTTCCTCACGACACACTGAAACGAGAACACTCATAACAAAATCCTTCTTAGTGGTAATGCACCTGTCTTCAGGCTTGCAACATATTTGTTGTATCAGAGCAATCGTGCTACATGTCAAGCTGGTTTGCATTCCTTTTTGCTTAAAAGTGGCATTACCTTGGTTGGATTGATGGAGAAAACACCGACATAGGTTTCTGCACTCTTTTTTCTGATATGGTAGGAGTCAGTTGGCAGCAGCCAAGAGATTCTGACCTCTGATGACAGTACTCCAGAGTACCCCAACCTCTACTCAAATCTGATCCTGCTGACGTCCACCCTGGTGACAAATGTCACATTCATGCCCAAGGAAGCAGGGAGCCACTCTACTACCTGACAGGTACCTGGCTGCCAAAAGCAGTTCAGTGATGTCCTCCAAAGCTCTTCCTTGCCACTGTGAATTCAGATCACCTGGCAGGGCAGCTACTCATTGCACAAGAGGACTCTGTCACTAAGCTAGGGCCTACTTAGACTAGAGCTGTGTAAGCAGTTACTGAGACTCTTGCAGGAGCCACAGCTTGGCTACACCCTCCTCATTCAAGCGGCAGAGGAGCTCTGAGCCTAAGTTTGGCCTGAAGGACAAGCCAGATCACCTTTTTGGATCAGTATTCACTTTCTTCTGAAAGTCCCTCTCTCTTTCTACTACGTTCGTTTCCCTTTCCCAATGTGGAGGCACTGGTTAGCAGCACAAGGCAATCTCTAAATTCACAGGTTATAAAAGATTCCATCTTTCTAACATTTCTTGCTCCTGTTAGTTCACAAAGTCGGATACTTAAATGACCTTAAATGCCATGAGGCATCTCTGTGGAGATTCAGTGCTTGCCAGTCTGCAATATTGCCCTCAGGAGCGAGTTCAGTAATTACCAGACAAGGGATTGTGACCTCTGGTGACATGAAAGAGACTCAGAAATGCAAGATGCAGCAGCTTTCAGCTGACAGACCGCAGCTGAACAGAGAAGTAGACTATCATCTTTGCCAACTTTCAGGTGCCAAGAAATGGGTGCTGGCAGCTAAATCACTCGCCTACCTGGAGGAAATGTGTTTTCCCTGAAGCACCTTCTGTGAATGCAGTGACCAAAAGGCACACCTTACAGGCTGGAGGACTGACCTTTCCGTCACCTACTGAAATACTAATTTAAAGGAAAAAGCAAAACACCTCAAAAACAGTTGCAGCATGGGGACAATGAGAGCACACAGAAAAACAGCTATCAGATGAGGACACCACTGTGGCAAGCCAATGCCACTGACTAGGGTTAGATTAAGGTGTCTCAGCTCTGTTCACAAAATTCTTTTTCAAGGAGTGGCTAGCCATCAGCTTGGATGGCCAAGATGGGCCTCAGGCAGTCTCTTAACAGTATACAGCAGGACTCACACAGGGAGCTGTCTCACAGAGAGCTGGGAGACAAAGCACATCTTTAGAGGGGCACCTGTGAGAGGCAGAGGCTCCCTTACCTTCCACACTCAACGGGGGCTGAAAAACTATGGCTTTGTGGAGAGAGATGATACCTCCAATGAGGTGATTGGCAGCATCTTGCTTCTGTGAAAGGCAGCATCTCCCAGCTCTTGCTGAGTTTCTAACAGCACGCTTAACTTCTAATTTGGGAAAGAAAAATACCATCTGGCACCTCAACTTTGAAAAGTTGCCAGACCTTGACTTACTCACTGAATCCTCCCCAGGAAATCATGGGAACTACCTACCAAGAACAGCATTACAAAGTGTGAACAAGGCTCACGTGAGCTAGCTACATCTAATCTACCACAACGCGTCTTTAAGCAGGAAAAAGAACTGATTTGGGTCAGTTTAGTCATACAGTGACCTTGCTTGAGTGTCCAGTTCTGTCTGCAGGTGGAAGTTAACGAACCACCATTGCAAATTCTTCGTGGATTGTCAGAAAAAGGAAACAAGTCATCTTTTCAAAACTGAGCAATTGGAGGTGACTTAATTTTAGAAGGAAGGCTAACAATGAGCCCTGCAGCATCACACTGAATAACACTGGACAACAGACAAGCACTTGATTCATGTTTGTGCTCATTAGAGCCTTATTTGGTTATTGTTAAGGATAGGGGTTTTTTTTTAATAGAAAATTATTTTGAAGTGAGAAGTGTCAGAAGAATCCCTTTGTTAGAGGAAAATGCTTTCATGTCAGGGAAAAGATTCTTAAATTGCAGCCAATAAAGAACCAAGAAGAGAAATTTAAGGAAAGGGAAAATCTGGGAGGAGAAGTACCATTGTTGTTCTTCACTACCTCATTATTTGTAACCAGTGGTATGTAAACTCCATATTATAATACAGGATCAATTCAGATGCAAATATCTGAGCCTTAATTGCATATGTGGAAGAAAGAAAACAGTGAAAACATTAAAGCATGCTTTATTTTTCTGTGTCCTCCAAGACCTACACTGAAAGTTTAAGCAGTAACACATCACCTGGATAGATTTACACTGAAACAAGCTAATAAATGCCATTATAAATACTAGGTGCAAATTGAAAACCATAGCTCGATGCATTGCACTATAGCCAGAGAGCAAATCTGTAATATTACTAGTTCAAATAATTTCAGATGAGATGTATTCTACAATAATCTTACAGATCAAAGTCACTAAGGCATTGAACTCATCCCTATGCTGCTTTCCTGAAGTAATATTTCTTTTGAATTCAAACACACAAATTCAAGCCATTTATGTTTTTAAGTTTCATGCATGTATCTGTACAGTGAAGATGAAGAATGTCTCTATTTATTCTTTAACAATATGCTGCATAAAGATCAAATGTACCAATTCCAGAACAATATATTTCTTTAGTTTAATTGTTAAGTTGCTTTTCCACGGTGACAGATCTTTTTCTGCTCATGTCTGCTCTCTCTGTGATTCAATATATGCTCAGTTCTCATGATGCTAACTAGACCTGTGCCTGTAGCTGGACACAAAAAATCCCTCCTGCAAAGCCAGATATCACTACCTTTCCAACATTGAGCCCTGAAATGAGGACTGACAGACATGGAATGCCTTTCCACCATCAAATTGCCAAAACCCCACATCCCTGTGTCTCAGCTCATTATGCTCCCATATCTCCTGGTTGGGTCTTTTTTTTTTGCCAATCAGGCCATGCAGTTTGCATTTATAATCCAGGCTCGGGACAAAGTCTCCTAAAGTCAATAGAAAGAGACTCTACATCTTTGAGAGTCCCTGGGACACACTGTATTTCCCTTTGCCCTTCCCAGCTCACACTCCTGCGATGCCATGGAAGGCAGTATTAGTAGTGTAAATAGTGCTACAGAATTTCCCTCTGTGAAGTTTATTCCCTCCTTGTGTTGTGCACAAAGATTTGCATCTCAGCATCGTTTCAGCATGTGTGTGGCATGGTGGCAGCTGAGTTTAACCATGATTTTATCCATAGCAAAGGAACAGGCTATCACTCAGGCTGAACTTCATTCTGTGAATTCAGTTTCATTTGATAGCAAGGTATATTTAAGAACTCCAGGCATATAAGTTTATATAGCTCAGGAAAATGTCACTATGCATGCTTATGTCCTAACTTGGGAAGGTCTTCTTGAAGATCACGGAATGGTAGTGGTTGGAATGGACCTCTAAAGATCACCTAGTGCAACCTCCCTGCTAAAGCAGGCTCATCTAGAGTAGGTTGCACAGGAACACATGTGAAGATAGCATGCCCAAAGTGGGTCAATCTTTTAGCTATAGGTAATGGCAAAACATCAGGAAACTATCTAGCTGGGGTAGGAAGTACAGAGGAGCCCAGGATGATGACATCACTCCAGCCCATCCCCTTTCCTCACAAGAATACTTCTACTGTGAGGAGCCTGGTGCTCACGCTGCACAAAAGTGAACTGGGACAGTGCTTGACCACAGAGGACTCAAAGTCAGGCCTACTTCTGTCCACAGCATCTCTGGAAAACAACTCTTCTGTTTTCACAATGATCCAGCAGGGCTGAACTTCCCAGCACACTTGCTGAAATATATCATTAAACTGACACATACCCAACCTGAGCAGAAAAAATATTGATGTAGATCAAGGCCCATGAGAACACAAGGTGTCCTGCAGCAGCCTTACGAGATGTAATATACATCCAAATGTGCAAAAGATTGCGTAATTGAACTATTTTGTTCACTCCCCACATGTACAGGATGCTTTTAACAAAGGAAAAAAAGGGTGGAAGAAGAAGTTAAAAGTTTCTGACTTTCGTTAACCTTCTCTTGTAGTTCAGGTTATTTCTTTAATGCATTTATCTGCTTTAAAATTGTCTCCTTAGCCTCTCAAGGGAAACCAATATAATACACCATCACATTTCTCACAGGAGAAAAAAGAACACTTACTCTTAATAGGTGGCAATTTTGCCAGATGTTATTGACATAGTAAGTGCGAAATTTCAGTGATAGTAAATGCAAAGTGCAGCAGATTAAAGAACAATGGAACAAAGTGCAAAATGAAGTTTAAAAAGCAGCAGTGTCAAAGTCAGAGAAAGTGTGAAAAAATTACATTTTAACAACACTATTAAGAACGAGTTTACTAATTACTGTAACTGGCACAAATGTAAAAGTACCTTCCTGAGAGTCAGGAAAGTTTTTTAAGTGTGATATTTTTTTCTTGTCAGCATTTCTTCTTTTCTTTATGCACTGTAGCAGAGACATAACATTACTGATACTAAAACAATGACAATTGGAGCTCTTTATCTTTCACTTCTTAACCCTTTCTTACCAAGCACTATTGCTGCAAATCCTGGTATTTGAGCAGGGCAAGGAACTGCAGAAAAGGCTTTGATAACCAATACCAACCAGTTTAAAACACAGACTATAGGATTGATTCAGTCATGCTTCACACATTCACTCACTGACAGTAATGGAATTTACACCCTGAGAGTGACTTCTCATTAAAAGTTTGGCAAAACCCTGTTTTGCAGCTACAAAAAAATCTATACAGTGTACACAGTTTCCTCATATTCAATTATTTGCTAAAATGCAATAATAAAATATTACAGTTGAGATGCTCATTGTCTATAAATCAGAGAAGCTCCACTGCTTCCCGTGGCATTGCACCAAACTTGAAGTGCCCCATTATCTAGCTTTCACACATATTCTTCATATTGCATTGACGAATAGGACCCATTTCTCAACTGACATTTATACATGGACCTCTGCTGAATCTGCTGCAACTATTCCTTGTTTGACCATCAGCCCTGGTACTGTAGCCCATACAGTCTTCACTGAGACTACAGTCAGCAGTAGCACAGCTAAGTATAACGTGTAAAAAACCAAGCTGTGTATTTTCAGGAATAAGAATGGCCACATCTGCTCTGCTGATCTAGAAATTAATGCTCATTGTAGAAGTGCTTCAAGCAGCTCAGAAGACCTCACCCTGACTGGAGATGCATCTATCCACGCATGTACTGCAGAGAAGGGCAGCTCTAGCATGGGACACAATAGCTTCACCCTAAACTGAGCAGTTTTCTTGCTTTTTGGAGACCCTAAAGTGCCTCAGACTTTAGGGACAATTCTTGGCCCAAAATCTAACAAAATCCCGTGACTGAAAAAAGAATTCCTTTTCTAGGACAAATTCTCAACTTGTTTTCTTTGTCTACACCCAGGGCTTTTGCTATTCAGTGAGTATATCCAGCTAATTCAGATAGAAACAGCAGTTGAACCTGCAGCCCATGGTACCAGCTGCTCAACAGCCCAGAGAACAACTCATATCACAACACATCAAAACTTATTTTCAGCCTCTCTCAGGTTATATACACAGCAAGCACAATTCCAAGTACGGCTTCAGTAGGCAATTCCAATCTTCAATTATTGTCTGAGAAAGGGTTTCATTTAAATTCCATTTGGAAATAAAAGTAGCAAAGCATCAAGCTTTACTAAAATACTGCTCCTATCTTATCTGTGACAAGGGAAAGTTCACTTTGCACAGGATGCAAGTAGCTTGCATTAATTATGGTTCCATTAGTGGGTGTTCTTGTGGCATATCAATGGCTACCCTTTGCAATGAGATCTGATATTATGCAGCTGAATACATCTGCACAGCTTTCTTGGGGCATTTTTCTTTAAAATGCATGTATCATAGCCATCTACCACAACTTTTCCACCTCATGACTGCATGCAACTCAATCAATTAACTTGTGAACTAGAAATGAAATTGGTTCAACTGCAAAAATTGTACACTGTACGCTTTGGTGCGAGGTCTATGGGCTCCAGGCACTTAAAGAGGAAAAGGTAGATGATTCACTTGCCAAAAGATCCAATTCTTTCAAGTAAACTCAATGTATAGGAAGTTATGCCCTCTAGATCTGCATAGGAGCACAACAAAAGCTGCTGGGGTTTTGTTTTGAGAGGTGGGAGAAGGAAGCGGAAGTTGCATTACTTCTCATAGACCTACTTTTTGAAGTTTCAGAACCTGGGTATTGATCCTGAACCTTGATGTCCTGTTGATATCATGGAGTTCAATTTGGTCTGTAGCAGATTTACATGGGAATATGCTTTTTTTTTCCCCCCTTGTGTTGTAGATGTAGCCGATTCCCTTGTACTGTAAGCTAAATGCCACTGATGGTGTTCACCCCTTTTCACTGTCTGTAGCCAGAGTTCATCAACAGTGACCTCTACCAATCATGTGCTTCCCATCAGGTGGGATACTGCTCTCAGCTTGTTACATCAAGCCTGCAGTAACTAGTAGGCATTGTTTCCATTTTCATTTGAATAACAGTTTTGTCCCATCTGGGAGTCCAGGACAGAATCACGTTCTGCACTTTCTATCTTCCATATACAAATCCATAGACAGCCTGAGCCCTGGGCCCAGACACCATTTCTCCGGGGTGCAGAGAGCAGTCTGGCTCTCAAGATCCAAGCAAGAAGGCAGGAACGTTCTTCAAGCACTGTCAAAAGCTCAGTGTGACTCAAGGGGAGTCTCTCTGTTTCCCCTCTGCCCTCTTGATTTTTTTTTCATCTTCAGGTGAAGAGAATGGCCATACCCTGTGCTCTATTCTGAACTGGTGTGAGCTTTTACTAACCAAAATGTAGGCAGACAACAGAAACTCTTTAATTCTTTCTGTGATTTTAACATGTCAGTTCTTGGTGCAGTTCTAAGGCCTCTGCTAGACTCTTTCCCTAGGCTCTCCATTACTTCCAGCATTTTAGAACGCTGATACTATTATCTCTTCAATCCTTTCTCATTTAACAGTTACAAAAAGAGATGCACCTCTAGCAGTCATCCCAGCCACAACTAGTGGAAAAATAAGAGACAGTTTTCATCATTTTCCCCGTTGCGGCTCTAAGTTGAGGGAAAGTTTGCCAACCATGACTAATGTTGAACCATGATGTCAGGAAGGGGGTGGAGGGTCTTTACAAGACTTGATATTTTTGTCTTGACATGTTTGTGCTAAAAGAAAGTTCAGTGTCTGGGATTTTATCACATTCAATTATTGCCATCAGCTTGAGCATTTGAGATGTATTCCTAAAAACTACCATTAGAATAATTTGTTCTTACCTCCTCCTTCTAGACTGGCAATAATTGCCCACCCATCTCCCCCCTCCTTTATCTCCTTCTCACCTACTGTGTCTCTTCCAGTTCCCTAGGGGGGCCTCATCAGAGCTACATAAACCTTTGCTATATATATATTTTACCTCCTACCGCACCGTTAATGGAACTCTTTGATCTCTTGCTAAACTATAGTGGACTTCTGTGAGATAATGTTTAATCTTTTGCTGGACTTACAGGCATTCTGTAAGTCAATAAAACTGCCTTTTAAAGTTACAACTCCATAAAGAATCACCTCTCTATTAAGCATTCTGTATGAGGAACACAATGCAATTTCTTTCTACACTATCCCCAAGTTATAGTCCATCTCCTCATTCTTCTGGAAGTGCTTTTCAAACCACTTTGGGGAAAGCTGAGGTCAAACATTCCGACTTTGACATACATTTATCTTTTTTTTTTTTTTTTGGTGACTCTGCATAGAAACTGTTGTAGAACAATGAAGATTCTCTTAGTTTTTGTCTATTTTAGGCAATTTATAATCCATTTCAAGCACAGTTAGTGAGATTAATGATCAGCAAATGTAGGCGAGGGAGCCTTAACAGTGAATTTCAAAAGAAAGTAAATATCAGACATGGTAAACATCCTCATTCTGTAATTCTGTTTCAGCGGTTGTATACAAACCTAAGAAGACATGTTTCTGCTTTCAGTTCAGCACAGCTAAAATCATGCAGTATCACTCATTCTCAGGCAATTGCCTCTCAAGGTGACAGACATTGTGAATAAGACTAGCTTTAGAGATTTCTGTAGCTCAGTGCAGATACCACAGACCAGCTTTAGAGCTCTGCCAAATCTGGACTAAGTCTCAAAAAGTTGCCTAAATCTACCTGGTATCTGGCCACTGCTCCAGAGTGAGTTTCCAGTTGTTAACGTTCTAAGGGTGGTACAATGCTCCTACTACCTCTGAGCAGCTATCACGACCTGCCTTGTGAAAATGACATGGAGCTATCTATATTCTTTGGATAGTTCAAGCGTGGTTATCAGCATTCTCCACTAGAAGCAGACAAGACTTCCAGAGAAAGACTGAATTTTTGGGAAGAGACAGGTCCAAATTCCACAGTTTCTGCCCTTTTAAAGATACATGTTTCATTTTTCACTCCTCCCACTGATTATTTTAATAGCAGAGAAGTCAAGTAAATCACTGAAAAGCTAAACAATCACTAAACCTGTTCTGGTTTTTCTCACCTTTTACTTTACATTCATTTGAAATTCATCAGTAACCTGTTCCCACCACTGGCTGAATGTGCTGCTTTCATACAGTGTGCTCTGCCTGTATCCCCATAAACCTCAAAGAGTAAAAAGGAGAAACAATAGAAGGCTCAGCCTCACACAGTCTGTTCCAGTAATCACTCGCACTTGTTTAGTCACATGGGCTAGACATCTAAACTCAGAACGACCTTGATTCTTCTAGGCTACAATGAGGAGGCAGAACTATTTGAGCCTGCAGAGAACTCCAAAAGACATTGATTTAAGAATCCTATTTTAGACCTGTTTGGAAATTAATGTAAAGCTGCATTTCATCATAGATGGAGTAAAACATCATGTTTCTGCGTTTTGCCAGCGTGATACGAGGCGATTAATATACACTAGCAAAAGAGCGTTGCTTTCATGATTATTAGGCTTGTATATCTTTTACAGTCATTACAGCTTTTATACTTCCCAAGTAAAACCTTCCAATCTCTCTTTCCCCCCCAAATTTGCATGAAATTGGCACTTTTTCCCCAGAACTCCCCATGAAATTAGCACTTCTCAAAAGGTCACAGGAAATTTTGTAACAGTGTTGTTGCTGCAGTATTGTTTTACTGCAACAAGTTGGTCTGAATGCCTTTCTCAGCACACTCATTGACTGATATTTCCAGTATGATGGGGAAGTGGTAGGCTACAGTAATACTTGAAATTTGCCTTCAGTTGTGTGCATGATTTGACCGCTCCTTAGAAATCTTCTAAGAGGTCATTTCTACATTAACTCCTCTGGGATGTCTTGGGGAGGTAAGAACAATTCTGAGACAGGAAAGAGAATAATCAGGAAGTCTTTCAATGATGTACTGAAAACGTCACAATCCTTTACTTGCAATTGACTTGTGTGTAAAACTATGCCCGAATTACTACTGAGAGTGTAAACTTTGATGAAAAAGTTGGATAAAAGTTATTTCACTAAGTCTCCATTCTTCAAAGTGTATCACAGAACAGAGTCTGGGGAGAAAATAGGACCACGAAATGTGTTCCAATCAAAACTCTTTCTACTATTTAAAAAAATCTTTTCACGTAAACTCAAACAGCTGCTCTCTTCCTTTTGCTTGTTCTCATTGCTCATCAGAGAGAGTTGTAACTGTTTGTTCTGCCTACAGTCTTTTCAGAAAGCTGTAATTCTTAAAAATGCCAATAAAATAACTTGTCCTATGCTCACTTCTTCAACCAATTTCTTCCTAGATAAGGGAAGATCTGACTAAAATAATATGTTAAAGCTGAACTACAGAGGCTGTCCTCAGGTCTTTCTCAGTAAGCTCCTGCACTGAATTCTGCATCGTCCTGGTTCTTGATAAGAGATGTCAGCACAATCACAGGAGGCAGGGAAACGAAGAATTTTAGTGGCCATGTTGGTTGATGCACTGGCAACAAGTTGTTCCACATACTAACCCTCCAGCAGAGGTGCAGAAAGCACGGGCCCTAAAAAAGGAAGGGGCAGAAAGCAGGGGAAACAACTCAAAAACAATACTGAAGTTAAACAGAATGGTTGGGATAAGCTGCAATCTGCTTACACCCTCTCCAAAGCCACAAAGCAAGTCACAGACTTGCCCCATACACAGCAAGAAACAAAGAGAACTTCCACTCTTCAGAGGAAATAATGAAATATAACTATGTCTCACTTTGCTTGTCCCAGAAGCTCAGGAGAGTAGTGACAAAATCAGCAGGCTGCAGAAAAGTCACAGAATGACAGGGTGCATTGTTTGTTGGGTTTTTTGGGTTTTTTTGGGTTTTTTTTTTACAAGAAATAGTCCACTTTTCATCATCAACAGTGGAATCACAGAATAATGGGATTGTATACTTAATGTTAGGGAAAGGATCCACAGCAAAAGGCTGCAACAGAAAGGAAAGAAACCAGATCTTGCACAGTAGAAATGAAAGGAATATAAAGGGGACAAGACAAGCAAGATTACTTTCCAAGAGAAAGAGTTCAACGTGCTTAGATCCCTGGAATGTACTTTTCTGCAGTTTCAAATATTACTCTCAGTTTTTCTGTTGATAACCAGAGTGGTCTCCAATTACAAAAGGTCTTGCGTACTCCTAACCTTCATTGCAGCTGACAGGTGGTTTTAGTTATATATTTACATAGTGCCTTGGAACATTATAATAGACAAGTCCCTCTGGCCTGGATAGTTTCTATGGATTTATTTGCTGCTAATGGCATATTCACTCAATGATGGAGAATTAAAAATAAACTTCAACATTTACCTTCCTGAATGATTCACTGGTCTCCTCTGAAGATTTTCAACGTACTTTTTCTTCCAAATAATGAGATGAAAATACTGTCAAATCAAACTTCTTATGACTGGCACTTTTGTCAAGACAAATCTTACTCCAACTAGGTTTTTTTTCAGTCTGTCCTGCAATGCTCCACTCTACTGAAACAGGCTGCTGGCAGGAGAGTGCTGAAGCCTTCCAAAGCAAAGATTAATGCAACTAAAAGGGCAAATCCTTACAGGTGTGAAGGGAGACTCAGGCCAAGACAGTACAACCAGCACAGTCAAAAGGTGTCATTTTTAAGCTTGTGGTTTGTGTTGCGGCTTTTGATATAAACAGGGCAGCAGACATGGGAAATGCACGTTTGGAAACGGTGGCAGGAGGGAAAATGGGAAGACAGGAAAAAAGTAGAAAACTGAAGAGGAACGAATTGTACTTAAGGCTAATTGAGGAAAAAAGCACTGTGCAATGAGCAATAGACTAGAGGAAAGGTTATAGAATTTGTTAAACCAATTGACATAGCTGGAAAAGAACAGAGTTGCTTTCAGGCATGCAAGTCCTTCCTCAGATCTGAAACAGCAGGGAGTACAATGAAACTTCTCAGGTACTGGATCTCTATTACACACCCACAGACAATGTCAGAATCTTGACTGGCAAAGGAGGCACAGATTAATGATAGGTGACTCCATCTGAATTATTCAAAACATTAATACCCAGAAAGTATTGCAACACCACCAAGCTAAGACACGATACTAAAGCTCCTGGACAAAGACTCAGTTGGATTTAGAGAAGGTAAATTTGAGGCCAGTTCTCTTAACTCCTCACCTTCCCTTTGACCTCTTCTGGGAGGTTTCTCCTGAGGTATTGATAATGCATCACATGCTTTCTTTGGACCCACAGCTGACCCCATAAGCAAGGCAGAAGTGTTCTGTTCTTCCCTTTGGTGAGAGGGAGAGAGAAGACCTCTCAGCTGGGTGGTGGAAAGCAGCTCCAGTTCCCACACCTACCAGACATGTAGCTCACACGGCCTGGTTCTAGAAAGAAGATCTGAACAGATGCATATAGTGAGTCCATCAAATCCAATGGCAGGCCAATCCAGTTCACAAAGGACAGAGCAGAGGTTGCATAGAAAAGCAGAGCACAACCTCTAGTGTTCCACAATATTCTCAGCTTCAGTATTACTGCTCAGGCATTGCCCATCTGTAGAGTGATGGTATTATCACCATCATTAATGGCAAAGTGAACAAACCCACTGACACCCACAGGGTGTATTCTGTACTTACATAAACCTATCTAAAAGATACATGTTGACTTCTAGAGATCTTTATAGAAAGGAAGACCTCTGCTAGAGAACATGGATTCTCTGCCCAGAACTGCTGCTGTGGAATGCTGTGAGTGCAAGGATGGTCCATCTGGGACAACAGCTATTTCTCTCATCTAGATAAGTCTTTTTCAGAATGAAAGAAAACGAGCCAACTCGTCTGAGTGCCAGGGCTGCAAACCCACCAGCACTGTCCCACTTCAGAGATGCTACTGCGAGTGCCTCTTGTGCTGACACTGTTCACCATATATAACAAAACCACAACTTTTTCTCTTGGTCAGCTCTACAGCATTGATAGCTTCTTTGGTTTCTTTCTCCTCAGCTTTTTCCCCTTTAACCAGGCTGTATCTAAATTCTGCCATTGTTCCTTGAATTGTGTCTTCAGTGGTCAGATGTTTCTTTTTTTTTTCTTTATCTCTAAACTACTTGTCCAGACCCTTATCTTCTGCTTTTACCCTAATCACCTGATTCACTACAGCTCTTCCTTTCTAGCCTCCCACATATTCATATCACCTTCCTCTCCATACAATCTTCTGCAACTAAGAACATCTGCCTTGCCTTTCAGTCTGACCCGATGCATCTTTTCCACACCCTGAATCCATCAGTCCCCTCATTATGACACTTAAGCCCTTTCCCCTCATTTCAGAGCTTTGTTCTGCTTATTTATTCAAGTTGTCCCTTATTGCACCTCCTCCCTAGCACTCGAGCAGCAATTCCAGCTCTGACAGCTGACTCCCTATTTCTCTGTCAAACTAATAACGGTCTCTTCCTCGCTACATTTTTTTTTAGCCAAATAGCAAGGCCACTGCCCTGTTTTTCTTTTAAATACCTTGTCAGTACATGCTTCTGATGAGATTCCCACGTGAAAAAGTGCAGCAAAGGCTGGCAAGAATGCCAAGGTAGGAATGGAGATTGTGAGACTACATTTCCCTAAAGCACTCAGAGCAAAAACTGCAAGTGCTTCCCTTCCTACCTGTCCTCTTAGGATTTGCAGAGCAAGGTCTGCGCTTGACCACTGCCCCATTCTGCCTGCTGCTTTACAAAATCTATCACATGCAACCAATGGCACCCCTGTCTCCACCTTGCCCATCAACTTGGAAGCTGAAGGAGTTTTAACTGAGGGTGGAATTTGGCCCGTTTCCTTAATTAAATATGGTCCTGTCAGAATGCTCTTACATTAGCCAGGGCCAGAAAGAAAGGAGGGGAGAAATTAAATTACAGAGAAAGGGTTTAAATCAGGAAAAGTCATTAAAAAGACACCATTAAATATATGGGAATTTAAGCAGCTTTTAACAAAGAATGCAGCTGGAAATAATGCCTAACTGTATTTTAAAATCTGACAATTATGTTCTGCTTTATAAATCCTAATCTCTGGAAGACAACACCACTGTACTTTGAGGGAGGCTAGGAAGAATTTCTCAAGCAAAGTCAATGACAATCCTAAAATTCAAGGACAGATAAGAAGTATGGTTCAGTCTTGTGTCTGTAAAGTGCTACCCATCCGCACTTGCATAATAGATTTCTGTAGATTCCTAAATCACACAATAGTGTGATAAAATGCACGTTGGCCCAAGTGCCAGCATCAGTATGTTGCAGTAAATTAAGTTCTAACACACAAGCATAGCTCTGCTTATTTATCTATGCACAAACACACATTTGCATACATCCAGCAAACACGGGGCCAAAAAACCACAAAACAAAGACCTTCCTTCAGCTTGTCTGTAAGGTGACAAAACTTCCAGCAACGTAAACGCAAAATGAACTACACAGTGCAAAACCCGAGTCCCAGACAACCCCGTGCTACGTCCTGCAATGCTCAGAATGAGTCCAATTAGAACTGGTGCTGAAGCGCTGAGCAAATAGCACCTGAAATATAATGTCCAGAATCAGAAATCAACTGCTGTCAGCTTTCCCTAAACATTGTCATGACAAAACTGAAACTATGTGGACATAACCTCATATATACACCTCATCAGACTTTCTAACTGCTCGCACTCTGTTGCAGTGGCCACCATTAATAGCTTGATTTTTCCATATAGCCAGCATTACCTTGTATTTTATGGGATTTTCTATACTTGGTGTACAGAATATCTGAAGAATATTAAGGCAAAGTTACTGACTCTCAATGTTATTTATAAGAACTTTAATGGAAGTTCCTGTATTCTGTCTGTTGTAAAATTTAAGGTGTAATAATTTCTCCTGTTTAATCTATTTTAAACAGACTGGCCTAAGACTTTCTTCATACCTCCAGTAGCTGTGACGAGTCTATTATGGTGGAAACCGAGTAGCACCTCAATGTACTCTATGTGTAATAGCAATATATGTCTTACAACAAAAATAGCTGGCTAAAGCCAGCACTATTTCCTCCTTTACTGTGTATTGATGTACGACAATCCCGATAAGAGAGAGATAAACCTGTCACATTTATAATGAATCATTTTATAATCAAATTCTGTATATTAACCTGGTCTCTGGCCAATCTAGCACCTGGCTGCCAAGTTCATAATTACACTGTTCTACAGCGAAGGGTATGAAATAAATTAATTTCATGCCATTTTTGGTCTTACTCTAAAGTACATTTATTAGCTGGCTAGTGTCGACAACAATTAAAGTTTGCTAATTCAGGTCTTGATTTTCCCTATTTAAATTCTTTTGATGTCTCTCTGCTCCATATTCTCGAGTCCAATCCATTTTTTATACTTGTTTTACATCTTCTTTCTTTGCTTAGTGATTTTGTACTTTGCAGGCTTGTCTCAACTTGTTCCCCAAGCGAGAACTTCAAAACACGTGTTTTTACCCAAACTCCAAGTCTAAAGCTAAAATCCTGAACATGCTTAATACAAAATTACATTTGGATTGCTGACTTTTATGGCACATCCAGCTGTAATGATGCATTACTTATCAATCCCTCATTTTTAATGTCAGACATGTTATGTTAAGCTAGCTTGTTCGAGTAATGGATTTACTGATTAGTTCCTGTTTTGGTCTATAATTGTTCAATGATTTCCCCAATATTAGCTTAACCAAAAAGCTTATATATAATTCTTTGCAATATACTTGACAGAAACACAGAAACATTCACGAGAGAATCACAGTTTAAGTTAATCAATAAAGGTTTTATCAAGGGTTTTTATTTATAGCTAATGCAAATGTTAAAAAAAAAAACCCCTTACAGCCGTTAATTATGAGCAGTTTTTTTAAAGCACAAAGTAAGAGTTGAATAAATGTACTTTAAGACACTTAAAGCCCATGCATTCTTTTTAAAATGACTAGCTAAAGAGCCCCTTGGGCTGTCTTTTTACTGCTTTTCAAAGCTCTAATAGCACTTTTTCACCAAAGACACACCCCTTGAATCCTCCGAGAGATACAATAGCATAATTGTTCTTTTAGGTTTTAAGGCCTTGACATATCTGTCACTGAAAGAACGGTGAATAATAATACCAGAACTATTTTATGCAAATTCCACTTAGAGGTTTCAGGATTTTTGTGAGACTGATCTTGCCTCCTTGTTGACAGTTTTATTGTCACATTAGCTTTACATGAGAAAGTGGTAAAGTTTTCCTCTTTGTTAAATAATACCCCATTTTAAAATCTTGTAGGTAAAGTTAAAAAACAAATACAAAAACAAAGAGATGGAAACATCAATTTGGGAAGGTATCAAAGGAGAAAACAGTAGTCACTTGTAAGAATTTTTCCCACTGGCTTTCATTTTTCAAATTATAAGTCGCGCTCATTATAATGTGTAATATGTACAAAATGGGTATTTACTTGCATATATGTGTATATTTACACACACATATAGGGTTATGAATAAAACATACCAGAATGTGTATTCTTAGGCTAGTCATTGATGAATGGCTCATATCTCAAGGTCGCAAAGCTACCAAATACTTTCTGTGTATATACATATATATATATATATATATGTACGTTCATAGGCAGCTGACTGTATACAAACAAAATGCATGCTAATGTGTTGCAGCTACTTGATTAATTTGGCAGAGAGGGGATGAGAGAGATACACGCACAGAAGATGCTTTTTTTGTGTGTGTCAGTTTTGCACAATTTTCTGAACTGCTGAGATCTGAAGAAGATGCCACCTAAGACAGTCACAAATATCTCTGTCGTGCCTTAACCCCAGCTGGCAACTAAGCACCATGCAGCTGCTCGCTCACTCTCCCCACAGTGGGATGGGCGAGAGAACTGGAAGGGTAAAGGTAAGAATACCCATGGATTGAGGTAAGAACAGCAGTGCTCAACAACAACTAAAACATCAGCATAGTATCAACACGATTCTCACCCTATATCTTAAACACGGTACTACACCAGCTACTGCGTATAAACTTAGCTCTGTCCGAGCCAAAACCAGGGCAACATCTAAGATACATTCACAGATACTCATAAACACAGCATTTGTGACTGTATCTTAGATGGATACCAGAATCTGTCCATTCCAGTGTCTAATGGTATAGTGCAGATCTCCACAGAATTTACAAATAAATCATTTTACAAAGGGGATTTTTTCTTCTGCTACACTGAATACAATTCTGCATCTTCCCCTACTAACCTGTTCACTAAAGAAGGTAAACAAATAGCTTTAACCTGAGCCAGAAGAGTCTTTTGCGTTATGTTTAAAAGCACCCTCAGAACTCCTCAGAATATGGCTCTAGAACTAGTCCCGTCCAAACACAGTTCTCGTGATTCAGATATCCTTAGAGCACACTAAGACCAGAAGAACAATGACAGCAGAAAACACCTGTTTGAAAAACAAAAGATGCAGCAGAGGTCACATCCCTCTTTTTTTGGGACTGTCCATACCACAGAACAAGGAGAGTTCATTTTCCTTTCTGTATAGTGTCACCTCTATGTACTAGCATATAGAGTCAGAAGTTCAACCAGCTCCCAGGTCAAAACCTAGTATAGGAAAAAAAAGAGCTGGAAACAACAGGGTTCCCTGTTAGCCCAGCTCCTATGGAAAGAAACCCCAGAATGAAATCCAAATTCCTTGCAGAGCAAGGAAAGGGAAACCATCCCAGTGCAATAATAGCATTTCACCCTGTCACTTTTCGCTAGTCTAACCCAGAGGGCACAGGTAATCCATCCTGAGAACGGGGGAGAGAAGAAGGTGTAAATTGTGCTAAATGGCTTCATATCCTGTTTATGAGCACGGGTATGGCCAAGGACACAGAACTCCTCCACATACAGACAGGGAGAAGAGAATATTCACAGTTTCCAAGAGATTCACACTCACATCTTGCAATGGATTTTCCACTATTCAAATGCCCTCTTGTACGTTTCTATCATGCCTCTAATATGATTGTTTTCAAAGCATTCTCTCAATTTCTATACAGCTGTTTGATTGTGCAGGAGTGCAGAACTATCCAGTACTGGTGGAAAGGAAGCTCTGCTCAAGGGCATCCTATGAATCCGTATGATTATGAAAATAATCCTGGGATATTTAATATTCATGAGTAGCAAACATGACCTCCAATTTTAAGCTCTTACCTGAAAGTGCTATTACAGAGTAAACTGCACAGAACTGTAGTATAATACAAAGTTATTTTACATAAAGTTGTGCAAAAACTCCTATATTTAATGTAAAATGGATTCATGCTATTTTTATACTGAATCCAGCTGCATAAGTTCTTAGCACTGAAAGTCATGAAGCACCAGGTTCAAACACACTTAGTTTTCCCTTGAGTTAAATTCATTATATAGACACAAACCAGATTCAAATTTACCAGGCTATGCCTCATTTGCAAAATGTGGCAATTCACAGGACTCCTCTCTCTCAGTATCCATTCAACAGATAACCCTCATCTGTAGAAAAAAAAAACCTGCTTTCATTTCGAAAGCAAAAGATTGCTACTGACCACACTGCGCATCACTTAGTCCTGGCAGTGAGCAGCACCTCTACCAAGCATCTGAAATATGGCCAAGAGAATTACTTGTAAGACTACCTGATCAGCACCATGTGAGGAATTCAACACAGTGCTCAGTGAACCCAAAAGATACAACGATAATGAGACAGCTCCCAGTAAGTGGCAGAATTACTGGGGAGAAAAAAAAAACACAACAGATAATGTACTGTATGGATTGGACACATGCAAAGACTGCTTGAGGATTTGTATTTCTCCCATCACTAAGTTGTTCTTTCAGCAGTCCATGTAATTTAGATGATGGATACTCAACCAGACCCTCCAGCAGCTCTAACTGGCCCAGCCTGGAGTGTTGGATCCTCAGTGGCAGATAGTCTTTTTGATAGAGACCATGGGGAAATAAAAGCCCTTAGAGCAGAAGTCTGCCCAAAACTAATGTAGGAAGTGTTTTTCCAAGGCATACAACCATCACAACACAAGCTATTTGGTGATCTGTATGAAACTATGCACATTTTCTCTTTACATGGTACATGTAACGACAGGCTATAGGTTATAAGAATTCAGCCTCCTTGAGTTGCCATTTCTTTCCAAGGTCAGCGGGTGAGCAGTGGGTGGATGCCAACAGGTTGCAGAGGAAGAAGGCAGCTACAGAACCTGCTGCTGGGTAACAGCAGAACATCCTTTTTAGAGTGAGAAGAGGCAGAGAGAAGGACATTTGTTTTCTGGATGTGGTGGTACCAGAGGGCAGAGCAAGGTGAATGGACTTTCAGGTTGTTAGTTTCTGTGTGATTCCAGAAGTAACTGATGGACTTAAATGAAGCGAGAGCAAACCCAGAGACAGGACCCAGCTTCAAGTCTCATAATGCCATCCTTCCCACTTTGCCTTTGGTACTGGGGACACCATACCCCTGAAGACACAGTGGTTATCCCGAAATAGCCACTTCAGGCCTCAGGGGAGAGATAGAACAAAGCCCTCAGCAAAATCTCACCAGCAGAAACGGGACATTCAGGCTCATCAGTTCTCTGATGAGGGGAAATGTTCTGAGTCACCTCCTTGGAGATTTCAAGCGGAAACAACCATTGCTGAGTGACGCCTGTGGACTGCATCTTAAATGCCAGCAGAGATACAGAGGAGAATGCAGTAGGTGACTTTTGGTTTGAACAGTACATTTGCATGATCCATAAAGGAGCTCTATCAAAATTACTACAAATTCTGCACTCAGGCAAGCAGTAGCATCAAAACCCATACTTCAGGGCTTTCATTGGTCAGGAAAGATTTCTTTCTTCCAAATGCACAAGTACTCAGCAGCAGCACAGAACTGCCTTGTTCTGAACCAGCTCAGAACAGCCGTAACAGGAGACAAGCATGCTAGATTATATACCTAAGGCAAATCTGCCTTTACAGACACCTGATTGACACAGCTTCCTTGAATAACTCAAGCCAGCAGGGATATCAAGAATTTTCTTCCTTTCCTTGTAGTCTGGAGTAGGTTTAATTTCCTGCAATTTCTTCCCTTTCCAGGGGCTCAGATACTGGGACATAGTGGCCCTTTCAGTTCTGTGCCTGTTGACCACATTACCTCCCAGGGGATGAAGTGCTTTACTTCGAAGTGAATTTCTGGGTTCCTCAGGACCAATCTGAATAATACTGACCTAACACTCCAGTGAAACTAGATCTTATTCTGAACGCTTTGTCTCTTTAAGCTGAGCGTTAACATGGATCTAATATCCAGTGAGTTAGTATCTAGCTTATAATTAATTCAAATTTTCACTTAAATTCTAATTAATTCCAAACTGATAGCTGATCTAATATCAATTGTCAGGCATCACAAGTACACGATGGTATAAATATAAGTTCATCTGGTTCGTCTGTTCCCTGATCTAAAAATGGTATCCTGGAATTACAGAGAGTTCAGGAATTTGTTCATGGTGAGGCTGCAGTGCAACTTAAAACATTTCCACTAAAACAAGAGAATATGTATCTCTGGTGTACCTTGAGAAGTCAAAGAAAGTTTTACTATGTCATTTAGTCAGCATGACACGTGAAGGAGAAAGTGTGTTTTTACATACAAGCAAAGATTCTTCCCTTTTTTTTTTTGCCTTACCTGTTAGTCTATTTATCTCTTCACATTGTGGATGTTATCCCTAATTCCCTGTACATCCTCAAGCGTCAGCTTTAAACTGAGATAATTCCATCTTTTATGTCTCCACATATGCAGCTGGAACTGGTTTGCCTGCACGAGCTTATTCTCCCGCTGATTCAGTATGCACAATTAGATGTCTAGGTCCAAAACACACCTTTCTACAAGCCCAGCCCACTAAATAATAATAATTATCTGAAGACATTTCTGTGGACAAAGGTTATGCTTTCCTGAGCTACATTAATCTCCTTATCTAAATATTGCTAGCTTAAGTGGTTTAGACCAGAGCTATACTGTTTTGAGTAAAAGAATGTGATTAATTTGAACTAAATACAACTGGATGGGTTTAGCATCACTCTACACTATACACAAAACTATCATCATTGGAACTGTGAGAGTGCTTGGGAAAATGCAGCCTTGGTAAGCAAATTCCTTGTCAAAACTACCAGAGAAGGTGATGGGGTTGAAGGTGCTTGACAGTGCTGAGGACTTTCTGTCAAAAGAGGTGTATTGTGAGACAATATAGTTTCCACAAGTCAGGAGGACAAGCTATGACACTGAGGGGCACAATTCACATTTGGCCAGGAAGTGTGGAAAGGAAAAACAAATAAGAAGATATCTAAGAGGTGCAGGAGCAGTTCTCCAGTGCCAGGCACACTGAACCACTGCTGTGAAGGTAAGGAAGGAGCGAGGGACAAAGGCTGAGGGAGCTGACAACAGTGAGAGAAGGGGGTAGTCCTGCCCTGCAGAAGTGTTTCCTTGCATCTGTCAAGTGTCTCAAAGGGTAGAAGCCACTCTTAGCTAACAAAGAGGCAGAAAAGGGCTCAGCTCTGCCTTTACAGAAGGCAGTCCATCTCAGGACCTTAGAGCCTGATGTAATGTTGAAATGCCAAAGATAGCAATACAAATAGCCACTGTGGCGAAGAGGAACTGAAGGACAGTTCAACAATTTCATAGGAGACAGAAAATGGTACAAAGATACTACAGAAGAGTGGAAGCTCAGGACAACAAATAGAAAATAAAACCAGTAACAGAAGACCCCATGAGAGTACAAACGGAGTGGGGAAAAAAATACCAAATGGAGAACGTTACTCATAAGAACAACATGGCACTGTGCAGAGGAGATACACTGCTGCTCCAAGGGAGAACGTAGGGGCACCTCAACATGCCTGGAGGTGAGTTCCCTCTCACAACATTTCCAAGCCCTCTCCCTTTCAATAATTACAGAGAACATGTCATAAACTTTAATCTCCATTCTGCATGCTAGGCATATAGAACTAAGCCTTATCCAAATACTTCTCCCGCTCTTCAACCCTCCCTTGAAGTGGCATTCCTGGAGGGCACTGAAGAGTTTTACACAGCACCTCTAAAAAATACCATGAAGTTTTATTCTCTTAACTGCTGGTACTCTAATTCATGATGTTAGCTTCCTTCTCAAGCTTATCATGTATCCTAGCACCAACCAGTTGCCTATTATTATTCTCAGAGGTTTACAATGCAAAAATTCCTCCTAAAACCTTTTTTGCTTAACGCCTACAAAAGCCAATTACTTTGCTGCTGTACTAACTCCTGTTTCTCTTCTGCTCTGGGATCCTCAGGGACAGGATGAGTTGTTTTTTTTTTTTTTGTCAGGGAACAGATTACTTCTCCCAGATTATCCTGAGCTACTTGTACTGACTCTAACAGTTGACTGAGCTAGGCTCCTTCAGGGATGCATTCACATACAACAGCTAGCAGTAGGCACTTTAAAAGCAAATATTAGGCAAGAGTCAATAGTACAAAGAGTCACTTATCTTGCCTTTTCCTCAGATTCCCAGAAGTCTGTCTTCTAGAAGGCAGAGTTAAGCACATGATGTATGGTGCCTCAGCATCATCAGTTGAGTCTTAGCTTCACCTGAGCTTGGCAAGACTCTGCAGGTCAGTTTGGCACTTGTATTTCTTTCATGAGCACAGAGTAACAAGAGAGAAGGGAAGAGCTTTGTCCTTACTGCCTTTTGTCTGTTTCCTCCAAAAACCACGGCATGTCTTCTGTTACAATTCTTGCTGCTATTTTGCTTTCTTTACGCTTTTGCCATTTAAAAAGACTTCCAGACAGTACTACTTCTAAGCTCCATGTGAGTGTTCTACGTGTACTTCCAGCTATGGTCAGAGTTCAATTTGACCTTCCACTACTTTTCTTTAGCCATCTTAACATACCAAAATATTGCTTATTGCTGTCTTCTTACCTTTCTTACTTAGAGATCCCGTTCAATGCACTTTCCACTGATTCTGTTCAATTCCTGGGGTGTGCCATCAGCTACAGTTCTAGCCTCCATTTCACCCGCACAACATAACGAGTAAAGATGTTGCTGGATAGTTTCAGACTTTTAGTATCTGAAACAGTAACAAAATACAGTTTTTAATGTCTAATACAACTTGAAATGCAAGTAAAGTTAATTCTGTTGACAGTATCTAGTTGTACAAGTCAATTGCCTTAAAGTGGGTCAGCGCCTAAAAATAAAAGCTCCCACTAATTTAGAAATTGAGAAATGCAATAACATTTTAAGTTCCACAGTGTTTCATGTCTGTGCCTATTGCTCACCTTGTGTTGGTCTCTCCATTGGCTTGAAGGCCAAAATCCAACCTCAATAAAAGTAATTTAAGAAAATAATCCCACAGATGTACAGAAAAGTACATAAAAGCATCCTTGACACAATACATGTAAATCACAACACTTACAACTTATTTCCCTTTTTCTCCTCCCCTTCTTTTTCTAAGGCATAAAAAGAATAAAAAAAAATAAAAGAAAAATGTAAAACAAAACCAAACAAGAAAGGAAAGCTGGCATAGTTATCATTCATGTTGATGTCAACAGCCCTACATAGACAGGTAACAGGAAAATACCACCCCAGGGATCCTATTCATGGTGCACAGCGGGGCCCTGGCTGTAATTACTGTGGCCTAGTTATTTCTCAGGGAAAAAAGTCCAGCACCAGATCCCTTTTTTTCTTAATAGGTGAAGTTGAACCTAAAGCACTGTAATTTTAATCAAATCTTTCCCATCTGCGTGTAGCGTCTCTGAGAAGTTGAAGATTTAAGTGTATGTTGTAGGGTTTGCTGAATAGTCCCAGAGGGGGGAGAAAGGGCAGAGAGATGGTAATTATGTTACACTTAAAGGTATTTCTGTTGCCAACGGAGGGAGGGTTTTTGTTGGGGTTTTTTTCCCCCCTTTCTCTCTCTGTCTCTTTTCCTCCTTCCCGTAGTGAGGGTTAAGACGATGTCACGGACGGAAAGGAAATACTGCAATAGAACAGAAGGCAAAGCCAGAGTGAGAGAGGGAAACAATAAAGCAGCAGCTTATCGTATGTCCATGAATTGTTTTTAAAATAAGATGTTTTCAAGAAGGATGATGAAGTAGTTTAAGGTGGTACTTACTGCATTACTTCTCTTTCCTGAGACTGAAGTCTCACGCTCAGAAACATTAAGAGCTTCTAGCAAATATGTTACCTTTAACGTTTCTGATTTCTAATCCCGGTTTCTGAGGAGGTGATGCAGATTGCACTGAGAGTGTGCTGTTTGTGCCATCTGAATGGAACCACACAACTGTGTGACTGCTTCAAAATTTAAACTGGAGAAGGATCAGGCTCCTGGATCAGATGTTGCAGTCTAGCAACTACTTGGCCATAACAAAATATTAAGGAAATATGTCCTTTAGCATTTTTTTTGGGAATGAACAGAAGTCGAGGAAGTGACAGCTAATACAGGAGCTTATCCACAGAAAGGCTCATTCAGCTGTTTCATTCTAAAACAACAACATGCTTAAAATCAAGCTGCGATGTGCCTGCATTCTTCAAACAGCAGTAACAAATATAATGTTGTTTCTTTAAGTTATGGTTTTGTTCTGTGGCCACTTTGGTTTCTAGACAACACCAGCATAACAGGAACGATGCTCAGTCTTCAACTTGCTTATAAGTGAACTGTTTCTTCCCGCTGGTTAAGTTAAGCATATATTTGGGCAGTCAGTCAGCAGCTTTAGAGCCAATCTGCATGCCAGCTCCCATTCCCATAGCATCCTGAAGCAATGTTGTCTTCCAGTCTATAATTTTGCAGGATATGCAGGAAGATCTCCTCTTGGAGTCTCTACCTTGCTGAGGTGCTTTTGAATTGCGGTAAGATGGTGAAGTTCAAAAGGCAATCCAAATACATGGTCAATGTTTCTCAACTCCAGAAAGGATGGGAGGAATAAAAGAAAGAATTTATTTTTTAAAAAAAATCCTAAATCTGCCAAGTATAGGAACATTTAAAGACTCTTCTAACAAAGAGCCAAAGTCCTCCTTTCACTGAGGTTAAATCCTTCTAACAATATCAAGTATTTTTTTCCAACTTAAGTGTTAGACAAAAACAAAGAAAGAAAGGAACATGACGGAACAGCTTTGCTTTTTCAGTGAGAGTTTCACCATTTAAAGACTTCTCTGTTGACTCACAATTATCTTATGATGAATTTCTTTCTACACTGTTTCTCTTCTTTACATATTATATATATCTTCTTTATATACGCATACTCCTGAATGATGCTAATCAATCAGAAGAGCTGTTTTGCTAGCTTCTCTTTCACCCTCATCAAATAACTTAGAAACAGGACTGAGAAATTCAAGATTACTTTTTCACAGAAAGCAAAACTGGCACAAATAAGTAGGCAGACTTTTTGGTTTAGACTTAGTTTAGGTTTAAGTTCCAGCTTCATTTACGCGGTGTCTGTATTGATCAAAATACCTTTACATGTCCTAGATCATCATGGTTTAAGAGTCAGAAGAAAGAAACAACAAGTGATCTGGTGCTGTGGCTGGTACCAAGCACAGATTTTCATAGAGTGCTCTTGTTTATGGTTAGCTTCTCTCTGTCTATAAACTCAGAGATGATAAAGATGAAATACTTTCATGCTGAAGCAGGGAAAAAGTAGCCTTTTCATTCATCATGTCAGCTGAAGATTGTATCTTATTTCTGCATAGACCCCCACAATTTTAAATAAGACTCCCATCCTATTGAATCAATTCACAATTAGCACCGTTACAACCTGCTGCTTACTTCCATGTCTTGCTCTCCTGTATGAACCTTAGTGTCTGAGGGAACAGACTTTCCAGATTGCATTTTAATGCAGTGGATTGCTGTGTCAAAACTTGCAGGCAACTGGAAGAAAGTTACAGGGTGAAGCAAATGTGCCTCAAATATAATATTCACTACCTAAGTTGCATTTCCTGCTCTGTGAGTACCAGGAATCGTATCTCCCACCCTCTGAGCTTCTGTCAGCAATCAACACCATTTGCAACACATGCTGTATAGAGAAAAATTACATTACAATGATAGTTGATCTCTGTTATGACATGTATCTTCATGGCTACAGAGGAAAGAGATAACTCATCACTGAAATAGCCATGAGTGATACATCTGTCTTTCCTCATAAAACATGTCATAATACATATTGGCCATAACGTGCTGCTTCTTTAGAAAACCGTTTTCCTTCAGAAAAGAAAGTTATCTAAAAAGTCTGAAAAAATTAAAGCCCAGAAACAAAACTAGAAAAGGAATTTTTCAGACCTGTGCAACTTAAGGAAGCCTGAACTTTGCCATTACAGGACATACCCAAATCCAACCCTGCGTCTTCATATTACCAAGTGATAGGATGTTGTTATATTCACATTTAGAGCTACGTGCACAAGCTATATGGAATATACCTCAAAATGGTATTTTTGAAGAAATTTATTATAGCTCGACTGTTAATGGGCAAGGGATGACTGTTGTGTATAAAGGTCATTCCACATAAACTCTAATAACTGAAGCTACATTTGAAAAAGTAAAACTTGTAAAAATAATCTGATTCCTAGATGTTTCCACTAGCTGAACAGGGGAACTTCCTCATGACTTCCCACCTGGGAACAGCACAGAAATTACTGCTGTCTGTTGCTCTTGGAAGCAGCCAGCCAGCCAGCATGTGGATGCTGTGAGCTGGTCACACAGGATCTCTGAAGTCTGCAGGGGTATTGCAAGGGGGAACCTGGGGCTTTCCTGGGCTCTAGTAACACCCAACAAGCACTTTAGGAACCTGGCCTTCCATATTCTGCTGGTCACAGTGAGATTTTTTATGAATTAAAAGAATATTGCAAGTGAACAGTCAAGGCTGCTCTGAAATCTGCCTTCGCCTTGGGCAGACTTCTTTTGAACAACATAAACTCTTGGATTTCACAGCCAGAAGAGGATTTCAAAATACTTGAGGTCCTAGCTTGACCTGGATAACACAAGCCACAAAACTTTATCTCATTGTTCCTCCAGGATTATTCTTCTTTTCTATGTAACTGAACGATATTGAGTTTAACAAGTCGAAAGAGCAAGAAGATTTAGAGGTGAAGGGTTACCTCCTGGCTAAGGGCCCTATCCAGCAAAGTGCTCAGGAACTGGAAAAAAATCCTATTAATTCAGAATAGAATGTGTCAAATTAAGCAGGTATTTATGTTTTTCAGCAGGTCTGGCCTAAGCTTGTTACAGATTGCTATGGGGTTAGGCAACAATATTAATTTCTAATCTATAAAGCTTCATCCTTCCACAAAGCAGTGACTTTGGTCATCAGACTGAAAAAATCTAGTCATGACTTCACAGTACAAATGTCAAGTATTTAAACTTGACAGAAAGTTGTTGGTACACCACGTAACTGCAATAGAAGACTGAAATGTTATCTGAAGTTACAGATAATTCTGTAAAGTACTGTTCTTACATGTGCTGGGTTTGATGTCCGTTAAATATAGCATGATACGTCATTATTCTATTTCACTTTCACCCTGAGACGGTCTTTCCACCACATGATATAAGTGACAATAACCTAAAACACATACTTTTCAAACTGTAAACCTGTAGAAACTACAACAAGGAAAAGAAAACAAATATATGTGTTCAGGTTTTGTTATCCGTTAACTGATCTGATTTGTTAAAATAAAAACACTGCTTCCTGACAAAATATCTAAAACCTTCAAGTGTAAATTACGCCGTTCACCTTCATTTCTAAAAAGCGATTAATTATTATTATATATGAGTGCATAGAAGTGTTTAAACTTCACTTGCTAGTCTAACATTCACATTACCAGCCACTTTTGAATACATGTCTATCTCTGATTTTTTTCCTAGACAAAATAGGCATTGAAGGGAACACAATATAATAGTAAAGTTTTGAATGCTTCATTTTACATAAGAAAAAAACAACTATGAAGTGCTAACCACCTACATAGTGAAAATAACAACTTTCTTCCTTTCTCCCCTCCAACACACAACCCGAGTCATCAGCCTTTTCAGAAAGTTTCAGTTTCCCTTCTCACCTCAACAGGGTTTTAAGAAAAACCTGCCACCTGAATCCAAAGAGGTGCTTTTATCTAATCTCTTTAAATCGTTTTTGAATGTTGGCTACACCTCATCTTGTTTTTGCATTTTGATATATACCTCTTGCAACACCAAGCCACTGTACATATGGACATAATGAAACGTGTGTGTTAGGAGGCACTCAAAATATACCTGTGACGTTACATTATGTCAGTATGATTCTTAGGCTGTGATGTGTGTTATTGGTTAATTAAGGCAGGGGAAATAATGTATACGAAAAGATATGTCTTCTTTACTCCCAATGAAATACAAATCTGAAATCAAAAGCATCTGTCTTTTTTCGTTTATATGTCAAAACCTAATTGGCTATGGTTGGGGTTTGTTGCCTTTATTACTTTTAATAGCTGTACAGCCACTGATTGCCCAAGCTGATGGTTAATTTAATTTCTGTCAATACAATATTGGGGCTGTCTGCATATTCAGGCCATGATTAACTGCAGCAGAGTCCATAACAGTAGTGTTATTATTACTGCATTTAACTACCTCTCGGGAGAAGACAAATTAAATTATGTTGAAAATGCTGTTGATTATCATTACGGACTTATTTGTGGAGCACAATTACTGATCTGTTGGAAAATAAATCAAATTTTTTATCATCTTGGTATAAATTAAATGTAATGCAGGCAAATGGAGAGTGGTTACTGAAAGAGTTCAGGCAGCTTTGTACAAGTCAAGCGAGCACTGAATTAAAATAATAATCACAGATGAACATGATATTATGTTTTAATAACAAGCTACTCCATGACCAAGCGTGCCTCATGCATTATGGGACTTCAACAATAAAATAAGCAAACTTAAAGTGTTTCGTGTGCTGTTGACTTAAACAAAAGGTCAAGGCCTTCATATAAATTGTTTTGTATCGTTTCTCCTATACAAACTAGCAGCACAGTTCAAGTAACCAATTTATGGCAGCACTCAAAAAACATAATTACACTAATAGCTTACATATGACAGTACTTTAATTCTCCTCCTCCCTCTGTGATATACTAATCTCTGCCATGCTGCATTAGTACCTTATGGAATGTGTGGCTTTACTGATAACTTGAGTGAAAAACCAAACCATGCGACATCCTTTCAAATCTTTAATTACATTGACTGCTCACTATTAAATACCCCTTAACCCTACTGCTTCAGAAAGGCCTGAGCAGTCACTGATTCATTAAGACAAATGTGAACAAGTGTAAGTGAGTCTTATCCTCCTGTATCCATCACAAAGTGATCTGTCAGGGTTCCTCAGACCATCACCCCTGCCAGGGAACCAAGAAGAGGCAGGACAAGGAAGACTTAAGTAGAAGATGCTCCTACTCTCTTTCCACACCATCTAGCAGATTTCAGCCTAAAACTCTCTCTCTAGTTCCTCAGCTGGCATCTCCATCAGCTGCAGCAAAATTACAACAATCAACTTCAACTAGGAAATTGGCATCACTTATAAATGCTCTGACATGTGATACTTGACCACCTCAACTATTCCTCAACACTCTCCAAATCACAACAGACTTTACAAAGTACAACGTATTCCAGCAGTCTTTACAAGGAAAAAAACCATCCCATTGGGATCCATGGACATTTTTCCTAAAAAGAAGCCACATAAAAAGCCTTGGGATAAGCTACTTCACTACATGTCTATCAACTTTAATTACAGAATTCTGCTTTTGTTTTACCAAACATTCATCCTTTGGTCTAGAACCATCTGCACATCCTCTTTCTGCCTCAGAGTTACCTCTTCTCTATTCTCCCCATGTTTTAATCAGGAGACAGTCATTCGCATGGATGAACAAAATCTGAATAAGAGTTCTTGAACCTCACAGAACCTGACATATCAACTCTTCTGAGTTTTTGTTCCCATCACACTTGGCTCTAACTGCATTAGGCACACCTGGAGCTCCACGGCATTCCTGATATGATAATCGCATCCATAATACCCCAAGCCTTGTAGAAACTTATATGCAGCTCCAGAGTCCACAAGAAAATTGCATCTGTAAATCACCCTTTGGCCTAGCAAAAGTATGATGGGCAGTGAGCCACAAATCCTAGTTGCAAGTCTTCAACTGACGTGAATAATTCTGTGCACTACATGACCCTCATTATGCAGCAAGGCCTCATTTAGAAAGAGACGACTATCATTTGCCATATTTTGCAGATGGGTTAACCCAGGAGCTGTCGCTTGTGCTGCAGCAGGAACCAAACCCCAGGTTAACAGAGCAGACCCAAGTTGCACATACTTTGCCAAGCTGCATTTCAAATCTCTGTTTGGCTGTGCTCTCCACAGTTACCAGACCACATTTCCACATATGAGACCTGATCCAGGTGAACCTGCTTCTGCAGAGGGTTGGACTAGATGATCTCTAAAGGTCCCTTCCAACCCTGCCATTCTGTGATAAAGCCAGAATCTGAACTAAGTAATCTTGACACTGCTGATAAACCTACAGACACTAGCATGATTTCTCATGACTGCAGTTCTCTTTCTTTGCTTTCTCCTGTTTAAGGCATGAAAAATGTCATACAAAGTTCTGTCTTTCAGTAGAACAGCAATAAAAGTAACTAAGACCACATACAATGAGAATGTGTCACACAGCCTGTTCATTTAAGCATATCTATCAGCCCTCAAGGCCATTCATGGAATTGCGTAACCAAAAAGGTGGGTTCAAAATCTGTAACCATTAGCTTTACAGTACATGAAGTTCTACCAGGCACTTCAGACTGTCACAAGAAGAAATGGCCTCTGACACATAGAATTTACAATATGGGGCAAAACAAGGGTCAGCAAGAAGGGCAAGATTTTTAGCTGCACTTTGAGAAGAAAAGACATACTACAGAAGGAAATAGAAAATGTGCAGATATAATCTGTGCTTAAAATATTCCCAGAATCTGTTATGAAAAGGGTGATGGACTCTCAATGAAAGGAAAATGCTAGTGAGCTTTCTACTATACATGAGGAAAATGCTTCCGTTGTGTTTATACTAGCAGCCAAATGATTTTGTTTTCAGTGTAGGACTCACTGCTGACTTCCTTAGCGTTGCTGCTTTAAAAATAAGGTCTTGCAGAGACTGGTCCTGGAAAGCCATAAGAGATCATGGGGATAGGAAGAGCATTTACAGTCCTAGGTTTTGTATGTTTGAATTTATGCAGAAAAGGCAAGTCAATCAAAACCAGGGTTTAACCATTATTTCTATTCTCATGCCGCTCTCCTCATCCTAAGACAGTATGGTTCTGTATCACAACAGAGTTCAACTGAAGATGCACTGAATTCAAGGATTTTTAAAGAAAGCATTAAAGGTTTCAGTGTGTGTACATATGGTCCCACCAGCTCCCACTGTTTAAACTTCTTGATGTTCACTTCCAGCACATTAACACAAAATTGACCCAAATGTGCTCACGTGACATTCAGAGAACACTGTGAAATCATATCTGCAGAGGGAAGTGAACTCAGGACAGCTACGAGAGCTTTGCAGATATGGGAATATAATAGAGTACATTGCTATTAATAATCTACTGGACTAAAGCTTACAAATACCCACATAAAGCTCCAGCCTGCAGGACGTGGTACCAATACGTTCTCTTAACAGGAATGTTTCGACTGAAATATTCAACAGCCGTGCTCTGTATGGGTGAAACACTCCACAAAGGGAGAGCTCTGGAAGGATCCTTATGCAGTGGTGGAGATACTGAGCTTATTTGATGTGACACACTCCATTCATCTTCATGAAAGTTTGAAACTCATGAGCTAGATACAAACTGATGTCTATTGTCATCTAGTGGCAAACTCTGAGGTGAAAACACTTCACACAGCTCCCTCACAAACGTGAAGCAGGATGGTAACTCTGATGGCACTGATGGATGTGTCCTTATGGCCAGGAGAAGGAGACTCACATCAACACTGACATTGTAGGATCTATCACCTGTCTTTAAATCAAAGCTTACCACAGGATAATACCAATGCACAAAGATATGTTGCTGGATAGGAGAATACCACTTCAGGAGCCAGCCAGCTTATTACTCTCATTAACTGTCACAGCCATCTATATGTTCTTGTCAAAGCAAAGCCATCTAGGAATCTTCTCAGAACTTGTTCAGCCTCAAGACAGACTTTTAGCATGATCTTTAGAAAAGCACATACAATAGCTTCAGCTATGCACACCAGCCTTCCCATGGACCACTGCATACTCACAGTTTTCTTAATTATAGCTTAATAGCTTTCTTAATCATTCCAAGTTATAATGAATAGTATTGCAGAATAGAAGCAGATGATAATGTAACATGTGGCACACTGACAGAACTCAAAGCAACTGTTAAGGAAGGGTATAATTGTCCATATTTCACAGATCTGTAAAATGAGGTGTGGAGGTGCAACATCTTTTCCCAGACATGGGGAAAGCGTGGCATGGATAGAAGCAGTCATGTATCCTTTATTCTTTGTACACAGAATCATTATGGTTGGAAAAGACCTTAAAGATCATCAAATCCAGCCACTAACCTAGCACTGCTAGGCCCATCACCAAACTAAATCAGCAACTAAACTCTCAGCAACTTATCCATGTGAGTTTTAATGAGAGATTTAATGACATGGTATCACTCTGTCAGGTGCCAATATGGTCAGCAAAGAATCCTTACATTTTCAAATCCATTTTAGAACTACGTACACCATACTAAGTCAGTGGCATCTGTCTTTTGTATTAACTGACACTGGTTCTTATTTTGATTTAAACAAAAGGCCAAAAATACAGCAAAACTGTTAAAAATAGAAAAACAAAACAAACAAAATCCCAACAAGCTCAGAAACAGTCCTTTTCTCGTTATATTCTGTCAAGTTGAGAACTTACTGTATTCTCTACATTACTTTTAAAGCTGCAGATTCATTGTGTTTCTTAAGAAGCAACAGCAACAAGGGTCAAAATACATGGATTGTCCATAAGACTAATGTCTTGATGAAAACACAGCGCACAAACACGAGATATTTCCCAGACTCTTGACTCTGCAGCAGGCATGTTAAACAAAAAAAGTCACAGTTATGCACAGAAGTTACAGTTTGTTTGGGGTCATTCCAGGCTCAATGTTAAATATAAATGCAGAGCAGACACACTGTTTGCAATCATTGTGTACCAAATAAATCATATTACCTCTTCTCAGCTTTTAAAGGGCATAATTAGACCAGACTTCATCTGAAACCTGGGCCATTTCTAACTGAACCTTTTACTGGTCTGTAACAACATGTTTTTAACTTATTCACATTACACTCATTTAATAAGCACGACTGAAATCTCCCTCTGAAACTTCCCCCAGTCTCACAAAGCGTATTTGCTGCACATATTAAAAACACGGCAAATAGCAGAGCAAAAGTATTTGCTGTCAGACATTTGATAACTTGCCTATGCCTTAACACTTAAAAGAAATAAACTTGAGACATCAGAAGTAAAAATTTATGGGAGCCTAGATTCAGAGTGCAGTTTCAGCTGTTTGTGTCCCTGTTGCTGTTATTTACTGATTCACTGACATTTCCATTTCATTCATGATCCGTTGCATGGGTCCATGCAGTTAATGTGACAACACACTAACAGAATAATCTTAGTCCTCTAAAGGTGTGCAGGCAACAATATATGTTCCATACACCAAAGTCTTGATTCTCTTGCAGTTAATGCGTAAGCAGCAGACCTGGGAGCAGAAGGTTCATGTCCCTCATTCAGATCACCAAGCTTTTTGTCTGGTTTTCTCAAGCAGTGTCCCAGAAAAATCAGTACAGAAAGTATTCCCATGGTTTTGTTCCTCTTGCCAGTTACAAACATTTCCTCCTGTACTACTCAGAAGCAGCAAAACCGAGAATCCATGCTGATGAATGCATTCCCTCTCTTCCACAGAGCTCTGGTTTTATTTGACCTCAAGTGAATTATGAGTTTCTGGATAGTTGCACTACAAGGGGTGTCCCTTGTGCTTTCTCTAAGCAAGGATCTAACTGAAGTACAAACACACGCAAAAATCTGAGCAGAGAGTAGTACAGGAGAAGCAGCAAAAGGCAGAATGCAACAGTAACTTGTTCCCTGCATGGGTGAAGAATTTGGCTTTGAGGCAGCATGTTCATGGGCCTGACCTGTGGTATCAGCTGAGCATCCCCTTGACATGAACCTCAGGAGTGTTCACCATACCCTGTACTACAGGGGTTTTAGCGTTTTGAGATTCATTTGCTTCATATGCTTTCAAACACGATACTCTAAACGTTCGAGTACACTGAAACCAATTGACAAAAAATGCTAAAGATAGGTAGAAATTGTATTATTAAGGGCACTGCAAATGAGGTTGAGCTGCTTTAAATGCAGATATGTGTTCCCAGCTAGTCTAATCGATCCCATATAATACATGTAATTGCAACTTTATATCTTATTATTGTCTCCACGGGGGCCTTTGTGGAAACAAGATGCTGCATATTGTACATTTCATACGATAACACAGAAACATTAAATTACATTTTTAAAGAACACAAACACGGAAGCCTTAGTGAAAAATGGTCAGCATTCTTTTTTCAAGGGAAATCTTATTTGTAGAGATGCAGACCAAGGACTCACTTCCCCTAAAATAGTACAGAAAAATGTGCAACAGCCTTTGATCAAAAGTAAGCCAACTCACAGTAACCCCTGTTAAGTAGGAAAGTACAGTAGTGAATGTATGTAAAAGACTACATTAGGGAACTACATTGAGAAAGGATTTAAAATTGAGGATCTGTTGTGGCAAAATAAGCCCTTTATTTAAAATGACACAGCAGGAAAAAAAATAAAAGCCATCCAAAATACACTGCATAGTTTTACTAATTCAGCAAGGGACTGGCTGAGTGAACGATTATAAGAAGTTGTTAAACTCCTTCACCTTCAGCAGGATTCAGGAAAAGAACCTTAAGATGTTTGGGTGCTGTGCCAGTCAGTTCCAACAGGGACCCACAGGCCTGGACGATTAGTGATGGAGGTAACATCTCTATGAATAACAGATTTGAGACAGGGAAGAAGTTGCTGGGCAGTTGCTAAACTACAGCAGCAACAGGCAGAGGGAACGTGAAAACATCTCTTTAGACACCAAGGTCAGGGCAGATCTTTGGTCAGGGCAGACCTTTGAGTGACACTCTTAACAAATTTTACTACCCTAAGCAAGATGTGAAGCACATTCAGGAGACACGACAGTAAAAGCAGGATGATGGAATGCCCAGGAGTATCCAAATTTCTCAAATGCTGTTGTAGTTAGGCAGAAAGAGATAGAGGAGGTAAAAGGATGGGAGAAAGCATCCCTCCCTGCCTTCTCCTTAGGTTGGGTGAGATTACTACTGAATTCTGAAAGGAAAAGCCCAAGGTATAGGAGTGCCTTACACATTGCCATACAACAACGCCGTATAAAATACCATCTGAGCCCCATAACCAACGACATAATCATACCATAAGCTGACAGTGCCCAACACACCGAAATCATGGTCCTCACTGCCCTCCCTGATGTGACAAACGGCACTGCAGGGAACGCACGGAGCAGGTCAGAGCTTGCGTCACACCACCACGTAAACAGCTGAGTCAGCACTGTGAGCAGCTGCCTCGCTTAACCACGATGAGAAAACTCTACGACAAATTTCAACACGCTTTAGTCAGATCTGTCCTTACCTCAACCCTTCCTGCTACACATTGGGCACCAGAAAGACTGTGATGGTTTAGCCCTGGCTGGCAACCACCAAACCGCACAGTCCCAGCAGGACAGGGAGGAGAACCGAGAAGGAATTCTAGAGCTTTGTAGGCAGAGAGAAGGACAATTTCATAGCCGGCCCGGTCCGGCCCAGCCCAGCCCATCCCAGCCCGGTCCAGCCCATCCCAGCCCATCCCAGCCCAGCCCAGTCCATCCCAGCAGCCGCAGTTCCCACGCCGGCCGCTGCGCCCCGCCTGCTGCCCTGATAATCCTGAGCGCGGGATGCGAGAGCCCGGCCGCGGCCCCTTAACCCCATCCTCGCCAAGCCCAGGGCACACACCTGCCTCTGGAAGCTAAACCATGTCTGTGCCCTCTTAAATAATTATAACTGTTACTCACGAGGAGTTTTTACTCATCCGTGTATCCAGACATTCACCAATACCAGGGAAATTAAGTGCACGAGATGCTGATGAGCGTTATGTATGTTTTACTCTCTGGTTAAATCAATGCAATTCCTCCTCATGAGTTCTTTTTTCTCCTCTATCACACGTTAAACTAGCTTGTTATTTCCTCAAAGAGCAGGACAATAATTCAGCTCTGCCGTGTCTGGGGCACAGGGATTGTGAGAAACATATCCTGTAGGTTGTAATACTATTCTTAGGGAAGTAAAAAAGGGTTAAAAAAGAAACTTTCTCTTTCCAGGAGGCAATCCTAACAGGACTGTGGCAGCTGGGCTTTATTTGCAAGAATTTGTTACTACATGAGTTAGACCTTGCTTACAAACACTGTCCTTTCTCCTCTCTCTCAAGGCTTTCCAGACAATAGTGGTTGGGCAGCCTGAGGGTTACAGAACTCAGCAGAGGTCACTAGATAAAAACTTTTCAAGAAAGAATGTAAAGGTCAGGTCAGGGGTTCATTCAGGAGATGCAGCTTTTAGTCAAACAACCTTCCTCTACCCACTGTAAGACACAGACTGAAAACAACCATTAAAATAAAGAAAGCACTGCCAGCCTTATTGGTCCCAAGGGATGTCAGTGTCTCCTCAGCCCCTCTGATGTCAGGTCACTGTTGCCTGTAAGGGCTATCATATGAACGTTTACATGCAGAGGACTAAACGTGGAGGGTCTGTCACAAATCTGTCACAATTTATTTGTATATGTTTAGTGCATCACTGTGAGCCTTCTAGCAAAAGGCACTAGTTTGGGCTCAGAACATCTTATAAGTCACCATTTTTTTCCTACTTAAACACCGGTTGTGATTTTCTGCTGCTGCAAGCCCTTCGGTAAAGCATATCTTTTACAAAGAGTTCAATGATCCACATTTAAGGATTAGAATTCATTATCATGGGTACAGATCATTTCCTGGGTCATGTCTTCGAGAATGTCTATCCCCTTCTGGGTGCCTTCTTCAGTCAGTCACAGAGAGACTCCTGTGAAATGTCCAGTTGTGGAGCAGAATGCTGGCAATAAAAGGATTTGAAAAGACTCATAAACCACAGAGAACAATCTTTGGAGCTTTTTTCTCTATCCAGAGAACATTTGTGTTAGTGGAGTAACAGGAGTTTCAAAACACTTGTTGTGGGTTATGCTTCTTGAAGATACAGCTGTGCTTCACTAGCTCTGGAAAAACAGAGATGGTAGCCTGGTACACCACGTGAACAGTAATGCAGAGAGAACCAAAACGGCACCATATTACTGAAGCCAGACAAAGATTTTGCAGCAGTATAGATATTACCACTGAGTAGGTGGCAAGGACTTGGTTTGAAGCAGTTATACATTCAGCAACCAACCTGAGCTCAAAACAACCTCTAGCCTATCTGTATTTCCAGCATATGCAAAATGTGTGCTGTGACAGAATGTCTGTTTCCTTCATTGCCGAAGTGGCCAGAAGAACCAGACAGAAAGTTAAAACTTACTACTTAATGTCTGAGTGGGGGCCACTTCTTTTGGTTTGTGATTTAAAAACAAAACAGAAGAAGAAAAAAAAAGCAGGCAAAGCTTTAAGTGACAGTAAGTCAAAAGTAAACTGCTGAGCAAATATAATTACAGCTGTAGGATCAGCTCACACTTCAGAAGACAATCGTTTTCCAAATCCAGCTAGTAACAGCCACAAGAAACAATTTACTTCATGTTCTGCAACGTATATCAGGAAATTGCAAATGTTAATCAAGGATCAGCTATGAAACAGAAATGGAATAGTAAGGGGCTAATCTATAGAGGAAAAAACAACACAGCAGTAGTCAGGAAGGGACCTTTGCAACATGACAGATCACAGGAGGTTAAAGGTGCTCTCAGGAGGGAGAAGCCAGGTCATAGTTATAACATGTACCTCAAGATTTTCCTTTCACCATTTATCAAGCAAGGGAAAATAAACCAAGTTGAGAGCAGCACACAGGAGATCATTAGGCAAGATGATGAGGACAGACTTGAAGTTACTATAGTAGATCTTTTCCTGTACAAAATTAATTTGGTTGACTCTGTTGCCAAGAGATGTTTGGGAGGGAGCCAAGAGACTTATGGCAATAAATCAACAGGAATTAAAACAAAAACAAATCAGAGATACTGTCAGAAAGATGGTGTCTTTCTGCTCTGCTTTGCATAATACAAGCTAATGTCTCATCAATGTTCCAGATATTTCTACCAAAAAAGCATTTCTTTAAAAAAATGGCATTGACCCTAAGGACTGTTAAGGGGATTTTACTCAGAAGAAGGCAAATAAGTCTTCTCTCTGCTCAATATATTGTTTTTAAAAACGAAATCCAAACCCAAACCCAACCAACAGTCCCCAAAATGACAAACCACCAAATCCCTGAACTGATAACGGGGAGGCTGCAATGCATAGCTCACTGCACGGCCAACTGGTGCTGATATGATCTTGAGCACTACCAGAAAGCCAGCTGGGCTGAGCCTGGGCAGAAGCTACCAGCAGAAGGAAGGAGCTCAGAAAAACCCAAGCACTATGAAATGTGATGGTTAATGTTACAGGTACCATTTGTGTCCTCTCTGCAAAACCATCATATTGGGAGACAAAAAGACCATTGGAGACATCTTTCAGATCACATTTGAAAAGGGACAAGGGGTACACGCAGCCCTCAGAAAGCCCTGACGCTGCACTGTGTGATGGGGATGCAGGAAGGAACGCAAGTCATTTGTCTTTCCTGAGAAGGCATTCCTTTGGTTTTCATCCTGAGAACTCATTCTTTCATAGAACCCTCCCTGGTGCAGAGGCACATACAATCTGTACTGTGCTATATCACAGGAAAATGGCGCATTTTTAAGGAAAGGGGTGATGTCTGTACACACCCAGCTTTTGAAAGATGTTCATATCTTCTGGTAGAATTGCCACATATACACAAGATATAAACTAGTATTTTTATAATCAGCCACAAACACTTCTTTATTTGAGAGGAGTTACTTTCTATACAGCAAACAGAAGGATCCAAGAACCCAACTGCCTGTCCTTTTATATTAAAGAATGCACACACAAGTAAATGAAATGGATAATTTAAAGTAAAAGTTCCCCTTCACCTCTCCCTCTTCTACTCATATATATACCACACAAGAGAGGTGAAGTGCTTACCAGCATGACAAAATGATGCTCCAATAGCAGCCACTTTAGTGAGCCGACTTTCAGCTTCCAGTCAGTCTTTAGGTTGGCCTTATTGCTTAGGTTGTACAGTCAGAAAGTTATTTAGCTGTACACATTATGTTCTGAGTGGGCTGAGAGCATGTAATTTATGACTGTTGCACTTTAATGCATATTTAATAAAGCTGCAGACATTTATACACCAAATCAACTGTGTCAATTTTGTTTGCTTTGGGAGGATGGAGATGTCCCATGGCAATGCTGACACTTCTAGTGAGAGATTTAAATTGTAAGACATTTCATTTGAGAGGAAAGCACTTTTAATATACTGTAGCTTGATACAGCAAAAATAATCAGCGAGGGCTAACTAACAGACACAAGGAATAAGAGAAACAGGATAAGTCTTGTAGAGAGCCTCACCTTTTGCTTTCAGACAAAAAGAAGGAGATGAGATACTGGCTGGCTCAGAAAACCACCAACCAACAACTAAAGCTGACGATTACATTTCATTTCACCACAGGTTTTAAGGAGTGTATGGAAAATAGGGAAAGGAGGATAATCTTTCTAAAGAAGCTTTTTCTGCACAACTTCAGAGTTTTGTTTTGTTTTTTCATGCAAGGACCACTACATAAACAAAAGTGACCTTTCTTCTCTGCCATTGCAATCCACTGCAGAAGCAGACTGTCTCCTTGCTTGCTGTTCCTGTCTTTAGATGCAGAGGTGAATCATTCCATTTTTTAATGAGGTATGCCTTGCAATATTAATTGCAGTTCTAATCTGATATATTTGTACCCATAACAAGGAAGATACATTTGCATTTAATCTGTTCTTATGCTTTTCAACCAAATCAATCAAAATGTTAGGGCAACAGTATCAACTGAATCGATAGTTTACAAGGGCTTGCCTTTTAACTAGCTCTACATGGAAGATGTCTTTCATCCAGCAAAGAAGCCTGGACTGAGGCTGTTATTTGAAGGGTATATCTGGACTGTAATCCATGCTCTGACAGTCTTTCATATGGATCTACTTTACCTAGCCAAGCCTTAATACTGCTAATAGCCCGGAGGTCTGCAAGGCAGATTTTAAGAGACCATGCCAAGTTGCGTACTGCTGCAGCTCCAGAGCTAGAAGCAGATAAACCAGCTAACTCGAAGCTGTGTGGCTATGGCAGAGCAGTGATTTCAGGGTAGGCATGTCATCTAATGTTGAGTTTTTGCCCACTTTTGATGGTATGAATATTGCTACTGGATCAGGTTGTGCATCTGAACCTGAAGATATGTTGAGAGAATCGCTGTAGGTGTGAACTGCTAGGCTGGGTAACAAGCCAGGTAGTGACATACATACATACATATCTGCATTGTATTTTCCTGAGGAGCCTACAATCTGAACTAAGCCACACAGCTGAGAGGTGTTGAAGCCGTGAAATCCCTCTTACACAAGAATTCACTGAGGCATATGCAATATATATTCTGAAAGGATTGGTGACAAAAAAATGTGGTCCTAATTGAAGTGATGAACTATAGCACTCATCAAAAATGTGTCAGGGCATCTGTACATTTTGTGTAAAAACCCTAAGGCACACAGCCATTCAAATTACAGGATTTTATTCCCTAAAAAACACTAAGAGAAGGACATGGGGATGGAAAATCTGACTAGGAAAATCAGTGGGAGCTTTGTCACTGATGTCAACAGACTGGCATTTCACCCAGTAAGTGCATTTAGCTCCTACAGATCTGATTGCAATTATTCTTTGTGAGCCTAAGTAAACCCACTGCTTGTACTAACAGTGGCATCTCATGATGTCCGTACATACACACCGTGCGCTGATTACTCTCAAAACTTAGGATTGTGGCAGAAAACCATTATTCCTCATGCTCAGTTTACTCAGAGAGAGAAACCATTGTTTTCCAGTCGGGCAACAGAGTCCCTCTGGAGCCCCGTGGTTCACAATGGGACACAAAGCTTGAGAGCAGGTATGTGTGCTACTTAATCTGTGTGGACAAACATGAGCGAAGTATCCTGATTTGCTTCAATTTCATGTTTTATCTCCATTCTTTCTTTTAACCAATTTTTCAGACTTGTGTTTTGTCCCACTTACAAATATTTTTTTACATGTTCAGTAGTTTTGATTTGGATTTGTGGGGGTTGTTTTAATTCGTTCCTTCAATCTCATTTCTGCCTTTCTCCCCCCCCTCACCAAATGCTAAGGCTTTTAAACAGAAAGAAAACATATTAATGCAAACCAGATAAGGACTAAAAAAAATTTTCCCTGCATGTATGCAGTGTTTTCCAGTCTGAGAAGCAAAAAAATGCGACTGAAAAGCCACATGTGGAATAAGGGCTTTTTTTTTTTTTGACAGAGATTATTTTTTGCCATAGCATATAGCACAGTAGGCTGTGGGGTGCCTGTTCTGATAGCATGATTTATTCCTGCTCATGTGGTGTCACTGACTCTATCCTCACTGTGGATGATTACAGTACAAAATCATTTAAGGCTACAAAACTCTGCTAAATCAATACTATTCAGTCCAGCAGCTCAAGGGTGTAAAAAAATACACTGTATCGACTGTTTTCTATTCTACTGTATATATTTAAATTGGACCTTGGGATGACCATTTATTACGCTGCATGCTATGGGTGCCCAAAAATAAATGACTTTTTGACACAAAATTTCAGGCTTTCTAAATCCAGCTTCCACAGTGCTCGAGGCTAGAAATTTCATCTAAATATTATTGAATTCCAGCACAACATTAGCATGCAGAGATATTTACAATAACACAGCCATTACAACTCAATCAAAAGCTGATTTCAGCCAGAATTATGCAGAATTAAATCTTGCAGGATTCAAATTATTAAAAATCGGAGACTCAATAAAGTGTGGTCTAGAAGCCCCATTTATCAAGGGAGCAGAAGTGCCTGTACAGTTATAGTGACTTTTTCATATATATCCTGCAAGAATTTGCATGCATTTTAAAAGATCTGAGTTTAATTCTTATGGAATTCAAGTAACTATACTGTATTTATACGGCAATGGGAGCCAACTCAGAATAATTTCTTTATGTTTTCCTTCCTACATATCACATTTTAAATACATTATGTTTTTCTTCTGGTTCCCACCGGGTAGAAAAATGCTATGCCAAAACACAAGAAATGTGTGTGTGTTTGGTTCCAATAAAAGCTGAATCAACATACTGTTAGAAGTAGGTAGAACGAATTCCAAGCAACAATTAAAAAGAACATTGCTATGCCAATAATGTACTGAGAGTAATCTCTCACTTGTTATAGCTGACCAGAGCGATTGCTCTCAAAATTCAGTGTATGCATTTTGGCCTTTTTCCAACTCACCCAGGAGCAGCAGAGAGCACAGTTCTCAAAAGTAAGGCACCCCTCCTTCTGTATGCTCTACTTATCCCTGTTCTCTTCCCCCTTCCCACTCAAATCCTTCAAACAAAATTAATGAACATAAATAATACAACATAATTAATTTTAGGGTCTTTCATCACCTATTCACTGTGTGATGGAGTGAGTCCTGGCACCTGTCTTACCGTCAGTCCTTTCGATCGCTTGCTTTTCTCCAAACCACAGCATGAAGATCCTAATCCATGTCTCCAATGTTCACAGGTAACCCCGGGATCAGGCTTGGCCCTTATCATACAAGAGTAAAAAGTAAAGGAACAGATCCTCAGTCAGTGGCACCAACTGAACGTTTAGTTACAGAACAGTTATACTGAACTAAACAAAAGAAGTTATCAATTCCCCCAGTGTTATCCCTTTGTCAGTTGCATTTCTGCATGAGCTCCAATGGTTTTGTATTAAATAGATGTAATAAAACAACATCATCTGCAGAAGCTAGCTGCTCAGTCCAAACACTTCTTTAGTTTGAGATATTATGAAGAGCTACCAATGTCAGTGATGAAATACCAGTTTGAATTCCTGTGTCGTGGCCCATTTTCACAGTAACAGAAGTAGGCTAAAAATAACCAAAAATTATATTATACACTAACAACAAAAGAAAATATTCTGTGTCTCTTCATAATGTTAATTAGCCTTTATCTCTGAGGATTTTCCTAGAGAGTTAAAGAACTGAGTTTCTTCTTCCTTATCCAAGCTACAGAGGACCAGGCCAGCTGACACTAAAGGCTACTGGCTAAATATGTGTAGGCAGCACCCATAGCACTCCAGGCAGGACAGGCATTATCAGGGACCCACATTCCTCAGGCTCTCTAATCTACTCCCTGCTTTTTGTCTGGCAGCAGACATTGTGTGAATACACAAAGGGTGTCCAAGCTCTGCCTTTCTGAACCCAGATTTCAGCAGCTGCTGCTTTTATGGGACCAGTTTCTCCAGCTCTGTCATCACACAACAGCTTCACTGCAGGCAGTGCAACTGCTGCAACGTACGCTACCTGAAGATCTGATCTCAACCTTTCTGCTCTCATGACTAGAGAGGGAGGATTTGCCTCCAATTTGCCATATTCTAACTTTCATTTCATTCTTATTTAATTTCAAATTGACCAATAAGTCTTTAAGTAAACAGCTCAAAATTAAAAGGAAATAAGCTCGGTCAGCAGTAAGAACAATCCAACAGCTAAACCACCACTAAGAAAAGGTGTTAAAACACCATCTGTAGACATATTTGAAAAGGGATTATAGGACACAGTGAAGATTAGATGATCTAACATCCCTTCTAGATGTAATCTCTATGATTCTTTTGTTCAATTGGCTTAACAAAGCAAAACCACATTAAAGGCAGTCATATAAAGTCCAACAGTGAAGGCTTTCTCAGGCAAAACTGCCATCGACTGAACAAGGAACCAGCATAAAGTAGTCACCAATCACTTGATTCTTTCTTACGATCCACCAGGATAAAACTATACGTTCTTCACTCAGTTGTATTGCAACCACTTCCCCTCCACATACACCTTGTTTTATTTTGATTAACACTGCATTTTGGTGAACACATAAGAGCAAAAAGTTTAAAGAGAATGGGCCAAAATCTGACTTTAGCTCATGACACAGAACACCGTTCAAGTTAATGGAAGCTACAGGATCACATCTAAAGGCAGAAGTTGCCCCTATATGATAATATAAATTTATATAGTAAGAAGGAGAAAAACTAAAGTAAGGAATTAAGTAATTTAAAAGCAGAGGCTGCAATTCCTACCGAAAGCTGAACGTCTGCAATCACAAATGCTCTTTGACATGTCCAAAGAAAAGTGATTATTTTCCACTTGGGGAACACATTGTAGTGCCACAAACTTCTGTGCTAAAACAAACTTCAGAAACAGCAAAGACAATAAATTGTTTCTTTATATGGAATTTGTTAACTTTAATTTTTTAATTTACCCAGCAGATGTGTGGAATAAAATGATAAAACTACTATGTGGAAAGTATGTGTGTGTGTTGGGGGGGGTGTTCATGTGTGTATGTGTCAGGGAGAGGCAATTATTTTCTCAAGCAATTAAAAAAGTGCTCTAAAATCTTTAAGTCACAGTTATGAAAGCTAATACTTTTATTAGCCTTTACTAGGGATATGAAGAAGTTTCCATTCAGAAATGGATAGATGACTTAAGACAAGTAGTCAGACATAATTACATTTAATTGCAAGTATACAAAGAGATGTAATCCAGACGATATCCCTCATGGAAGCACCAAGCTAACAACAATGCATCAAGACAGCACTGCTAATATTTTTGGCCCATTAAATTTTTTTTTAACAAAAAGGAAATTATCAAATGAAATCTCGAGATAGCATTTATTCACACAGAGATGCACGTTTTATTGCACCATCTTTCACATCCAGGGTTCTCAAAGGGGTTTAGAAACCAATATCTTAGGCATATGTGGACACTGGAAATTAATATCACCAGGACCTAGTCTTGAAAGCTATAACTTGTAAAAGAGAAAACACTGCCAAGAGGAAGGGAGTTTCAGATTTAACTCTCAAAACTAATGAGCAAGAAGGAACTTTATTTAAGGCAGCCACCACTGATGGGCTGGATGGACCATAGCTTGAGAGGCTTGGAACCTTTTTCATCATTCAACACAAGCTGTGACTGCAAATGGAGGAAGAATGAAAACTGTACTAAACTAGAGACGAGCCCAGTGGATTTTCTGATGACTGAGGTGGCAGCTCTTCCATTCTGACACAAACATGCTGAATCCCCTGCAAACCTGACATTTTTCTAACCCATTTGGATGCATTTACAAGCAGCACTGAAACAACAGTACTAAAGAGAATACTCTTCCTTAGATTTCATTCCTCGTGCTCTCCCACAGTACCAGAAATGAGTGAAAGCAGGGAGAGATAATGATTTTTTAATATTTGCACTGCCTACCACAGAACTTTTAAAAGATGTCTAATACAAACTAGAGGTATAATTCCCATTTAAATTAACGGGGAATAAGTACCTGGAATCAGCCATCACAAACACATTATTATCACCGTTTTTGTTAGTCCGTTACAGCTGGTTTGCTTTCTGACAGCAAATGAAAATTTTCTCCCACAGAATTCATAGCAAATAATTCACATCAAAAAGATGGAAGCACTATTGATAGAAAATGAATTAAAGATGAATGAAAATTCTGTTAAATAAATACAGTAAATTAGGAATATTCTGAATAAAAATAGAATCGTTAGAGGGAAAAAAAAGTGAATTTACTTCTTAATTTTCAAATATTAAATATTTTCTTCTCTACCCTGCAGAAGCTCAGATAATCTTCTTTACCCTCTGCCAAGCTAGAAAGCATATAAACAATATTCAGTCCTCATCTTGACTTTCAGTACTTCTCAGGACTGTCAGTTCAGCAAGCTGCGCTTCCATCCCACTTCTTTCCACGGGATTTAACCCAGACCATTTCTAAATGTTACCAAAATTACCTTGTATGATATGTTACTTATTTTAATCAACTACATTTTTTTCTAATTGTCAGTGCTATGGCAAACTCGCAGGGGATGGTCTGACTTGTGTGTATTTCTGACAGTGAAATCGGTAACAACAGCTGCTTTGTGCCAGCTAGCGCATGTACCGTACCTCTCAAGCCTTGTCATTCACATCTCCCCTAATTACCAAACATCTGCTTTCCATTTCCATTAACACTGCACTACCAGCTTGTCTAGTTTAATACCAATGACTCTTGACCTCCCCCAAGGAAGACACTTTCTGTCAAAATTTCCCCAAAAGAAGCCAGTTCTGCACACTAAATTTGTGTTGATAAAAAACCCTCAAAACTGAAATAAAACCAACACAAAAAAAAAAAAAAAAAACCCAAACCACTTCCCACAGGAAAAGCCTCTTGCAATCAGATAAATAAGATTAAAGGTAATTTTGAACAAAAGCAAACATGCCTTTCAATTTGTGCTTTATGTCTCTGAGATGCTTCAATATCTTTAAGCCCAGAAACATGAATATTCAGGTGTAACACACAAAGCAACGGGTTACACGACAGGTTACAGTCACAGCCTATAGGTTAGGGTGGCTGCGTATCTTGCAAGCATAGAACTATTATCTGTAATGATATCTGTCTACTTAAATACAGACCGTAATGGAAGGTGCCAATTGCCTTTATGATTTTTTTAATGATAGGTTATTATGATGGTGTTAATGTTCACTGGCTAATCCAGGACCCGAAGATTCAAAAGAATTATGTGTCTATAACTTACAGCAATTCTTTCTCTTTACTCCAGGTTGTGAACTCATAAAAATTTATTCCTATTTGGAAATCAGATGGTACTTAAAATATTTAACAGCTTCATTTTGTTTTCAAGTTACAGTACACTATAAAAGCAAAAGGATTATAAAAACTGTCTTCTTTTAAAGTGAGTGCAGAATGTAACCTTTGCTCTCGAAATCACAGAGGAGTCTACATTTCCCTTAGCCTTGGTGCCATTCTTACCCTGGACCGCGACACGCTGCTTCAGACAACGTTTCTCAAATTGAAATCCATGGGAAAGGGGGGGTTCTGTTGCAGAAACTGTGATAATAAACGTGGAGAAAAGGAAGCAAAGCCTCTCTTACGGTCACAACCGTGATCGGACTCAGTTCTTTTTCCACTCTGAAGTTTTGCACACAGGTCATTAGGTGTGAGGCAAATAACCACAACGTAACCAGGCATTTGTTTGCCTCCGTAACCCAGCAGTGCGATTCCCGAAAGCGTTGGCAGTGGGCTCATTGTCTTTTACAGTGCAGATAGTTTCCACTGGGGGAATGGAGAGATTTGCACTGTTGCAAATGCAATTCTGGAACAAAGTCCTCAAATCTGACCGATATTAAATGGTCATTTTTAACTCTCTTAACAAATGGGAGAGATCAACTGTGTATGGCAGGGGAAGGAAAACCTTGTAGACAGTAATATAACACCTTTCTATTTTGTGCCAGTAAGTATAAAAGGATTAATAGGACTTTGCTGCAGGAAGTCTGCACTGGTACCAGCTTAGTGTCAGTGGATGCCACCATGGACAGTGAAACAAAAGAGAATTAAAGAGAGGAGTTCCGTTTGGGGAGGGGTTCATTGTGTTTTGGTTGGGTTTTTTTTTTTAATAAGAAAAGAAGGTGACAAGATCAAATGCTGGATGATAAAAACTGTGGGGTTTCAATGTATAGTATCTTCCTAATTGTCAGCCTCACTGAAGAACCTATCAGGGAAAAACAGTTTAACAGAAGGAGGAAAAAAAAATGATCTTTTAATCTCAACAATAAAAGCATTCCAGCCTTTGTATCTGCTGACTTACAAAAAAAGTGCTTTCTAACAACAAAAGATGGAGCAGTAATTACATAAATCTCTTCATTCTTGATGAAGACACAATGGAGTATAAGGAAATCAATAGTGTTTCTGCTGTAATTCTTGTTTTTATTATGAGCTGAGAGCAAACTTGTTAAAATTGGATTCTGCTTCTTGCGTGTGTATGCCTGTGTGTACAAAAAAACACACTAAATAAGATCCAGCAACACCAAAGCAAGAACATGCAGCTTTTAAAAGCTTAGAAATTATTTCCCCCCTATAATACTTATAAGACTTCTGACGCTGTGAAATCTTACATTAGGAAATGGGTATTGTGAGAGCAATTTAGCATTTTACATATATCTTGAAAAATTGATAGCAGCATAAAAAAATACAGTTTCAGTAGTTGTTCTGCAGACAGCCAAAATGCCTAAAGGTTACCAACAAAATTGAAATCCGTGTATTAAGTAAACTAAATGCACCCTGAAGTCAAATGTTTCCACCTTATTTTCAATAAATTGGCTGTAATGATTTTATCCCACGACATACATTTATAATATATGCTGCTCAAGAATGAGTAATACTGTTGATTTTGAAAAGAAAAGGTGGAAATTATTGCATTTAAAAATAATTAATAGATGGGTCTGCATACCTTTGAATTAAATTAAAAGAAAAATATTTCTTTTTTGTGGAGATGATTGCATTCATATCCTGTTTGGTGTGAAAAGTAGATTCCAAAAAGCTTTTAACTAATTTGTTCAATTTGTTTCAAAGCCAACATGAATAGGCTTGGTGCAAATTCAGATTCATTAAAACTTAATTAATATGCATCATTATGCAAATGAGGTTGCAGTTAATGAGTTCTTAAAAGAAGCTTTCTTTAATTAGTTCAGTTTTAATGGCATCATCATTTATCTGACTTGTTTTTAAAGCCACATGACATACAAAAAGTGACCATCCTCTACAATGTTGCAGTTTTCTGTTTCCTAATTGTGTTTCATCTTCATTCTTTAATGCTGAAAACTTCGAAAAAAAGTTAAATGTTTTGATGTTCAGTTCCACTGAATGTTATTTCAATTAAAAATACACTGTTTTGTTTAGACCACAGATATGACTCCCTTCTTTTTAGTTCTTACTGCCTCCTATTATCTAGTGACTGTCGTTTTGTACACACAGAAAAGGCGAGATAGGTAAAGCACTAATTCTTAAACTCTGGGATGATTTAATCCATGCATTATTAGTGGAGTTTGCAAGGTCATACCTGTACTGACACCACTCTACTAAAATATGAGAGTCCATTGAGAAGTAGAGAATCAGAGGATAAACGTTGGTGTGAAAACAGACAGGTGAAACGACTGCCTTGAGAGCGGAAAAGACAAAAGCAGTGTAGTTACACATTTCTGTAGTTTCAAATCTGGAAGCTTCAGAAATATAATATGTTTTAAAACATCTTTAAATCTACAAAATATTGTGCTACATAATTACAATTATGTTTTGACAAGCTTTCTCTGGAATGTAAGTTCTATGAGGGAAAAAATTATAACTCTTTCACAAAGGTGTCATTTGCAACAGAGCAGAGAACGATTCTTAAGAGTTGAGCAGGATCTCTGCAATGAGCTAGTCTGACCACCTGCGCACGGTGGTCAGAAGCAATCACGAGACTACTGTGCTTGCCCGTTTGAACCTCAAAACCTTTACAACCTCGCTTTTCAGCGATAAAAGAGCTGCTTGCAGTGACAGTAAACTCTTTGGAACAGCTTCTTGGTACATGTAATGTCGTGGAGTGCTGGCCTGCAACTAAGGATTGAAGTTACAAATAACTGGAATTTGAGGCTAGCTCCCAAAAATACACACCTGTGGTTTGTAGTCGTTTACAGCTCGAGTTCTGATCAGCAATCAGATTGGTGGCATCGTTAACAATTACCAAGTAGGAACTGTGAACACTCTTTATGCTTTGTTTATTCATGTCTAAAATATCACTAATGTACGCCAACACAAAGACTCCTAACATTTCCAGTGAGCTCTGGACCAGGCTGTTGCCATATCACATTCAGAGGAAAAGCACTTCTACACAGCTACTCTTTTCCATTTAAATCTGTTGAGCTGTTGGCACGAGCAAGGACTGGACCGTTTACCTCACTCCATACTTGAAGCATCAGGCATGCAAGAGACAATTCTTCTTTCCATCATGCTGATTTACAATGGTACTTTTGAAAGGACAGTTGTTTTTCTAACACGGTGTCAATGGTGGTCCTTTCCCCAGGCTGCTCCTCATTCACAGCAGATCACTGCAGGACCTGAAGAGACAGAACAACAATAAACAATTGCTACCTAGGCCATTTGTCTTCAGTGTATGAAGCACACAAAAACTAATGTCTTCAAGAGAGCTTTCACTGTGCAAAGTTGAACCCAGTGAAGTCACGTTCGTGTAGAGGAAGCCATCTGGGAAAAGGCATGAAGGTGATTATGAAACCAGTAGAAGATGTAGTAAAAGAAGAGGGAGATTGTAAGATCTCGACAGCGAGGAAGAGTTCACGTATAAAAGTAGATAAAACATGAACAGTACAGAGGCACCTGAATATCATTAGCAAGCACTTGCAAAATATTTGGAATTCAAGTAGCTTAAGTGACAAAAGGGAACTGAGAAGTCATTGCATTACAGGGCAGAGATTTCAGTCTTCTGACTGTTTAGCAGGTTTTCCAAATACAGCTGATGGAAATCGGCTCATCAGCTCCAGCTATCCATTGCATCTGGGCTTAACTTGGAGAGCAGCAGCAGCTACATTTTGGCTGTGATTCTCAGGTAGCTGGACAGACCACCCATCACAAGAGTCTAACTTGGATCTACTCTACACCTTTTCTCTGTCATCCACACTTCACCTATACCTACCTTCACACTGGTCAAGCGCTGAAACTAATCAGGAAATGCTCCACTGATTAACTTCAGCCATTGTAAAGCCAGAAAATCTTACTCAAATATTTTGAGAGATAACCTGATACAGCGTGATTTAGAGATGTTTAGTTTCCCGGACAGAAAGACTCAGCAGCTCAAGTGGTGGTTCACTCCACTTTCCTGAATGCTTTGCATGGAAGTAGATAACAAAATCCCTAGTGCAGACATGAAAGGATGAAGTGTTTTATCTTGCCCACCGTCATCTCTTCCATCCAGGAAGAAATCAGGGATTAAAAGATGTGAACTTTGTCACCTAGAAGAACAGAGGATTCAACAAACGTGAGATCACTGGACAAAATCCAAGGGTTTCTGGATTTTTCCATCTATGAACTCCCACTGTTACAAACTTTTCTGTGTCTGTTCGTTTTTCATCACCAATTGCCAAACACTGGTACTGAATAGCAAGCACTTTGACAGGGCAAATTCCCCCTCTCTCTTTCATTTCTCTTCTGATATAAATATTACAACTAATTAACATAATTTCTATAAGACGAATAGAGTTCCTCCACCCACAAGTTGTTCTATCACTTGAAGCTTGGGTCAAATATCTAAAATGTCACACCATCATCATTAAATTGATGTTTTAATCATTCTTAATACACGACAGAAATGAGCTGTCAATTACAAGAGGAATATTGACGTTTTATTCCTGACGTTTTTAATGGAAGGAATAAAACATCAATTAAACAACAATTATACACCCCAGTATGACACGTTATAGATTTGACATACAGCATAATCATTTTTTTAAAAAATCATTTCTCACTAAGAGTAAGGAGAACAGGAGTTTATTAAGAACATCAGTTACCTCTCATCTTGATTCTTTCTCTGTGTACACCTTTAATACTTCAGCGGGAGTCATGGCCCCAAAACATATCCCCAGCCTCTTAAGTCAGGAAGAAAAGAAATGTTTAGGGAGGCACTGAGGGATTTCTGCACTTGATTCTGGAGAGTTCCAAGGATGAAAATCTTTCTGCAGGGACAGAGAGAGAAGACAAGAAAAAACAAAAAAGGGCAGAGATTAAAATCAGACTAATTTTAGGAGAGTTACTTCTGCTTGCCAGTGATTTCTCTTTGATCGTAACTTCTTTTAACTTTCAGCACCCTTCAATCTGCGCTCACACGTTCAGGAAATGTTCCCTTACATGCAAGGAAAATGCTGTACCAGCAAATCACACAATTCCAGGAGATTCATCTATGCTGGATTCCCAGCAGAGCACTGAGAAAGGAATCTGCCATTAGGACCAGCTGTGTGTATGCCACACAATCGCTCTCTAGTGATTGCAGTGAAGAGGCAAGTATTGGTTGAACTCAGTTGTGTCTTTCATTTTAGAGACAGAAAATGGCTATAATGTGTCAGGTCCTTCACAACTTCTCATGCCAGCTCTTTGGGAGAAAGCTCCTTCACATTAAGCTTGAATGAAAACCATCTTCTTGGAGGACTGAGGGCAGAATGAGAAAATCTATGAATCTAGGGTGGTTGGAATTGCTGCATCCTCTTCAGCTCTCACCAGTTAACATCGGGATCTTTTCTCTGACACCACGATAAAAGGGATTACAAAGGCTGCCTCTCCGTTTATCAGTGTAAAAAATTCTAGAATCCACTTTTCATTTGCCTTTATAATTTCATCTTTGACTTTCATTGAGACTAGGACTACGCTTTATTTTTAAGCATCATATAAAGGCTGAGATTCTGTAATTACAACTTATTTTTAGATGGCCTCACATACTGCAGAGAAGGTCTCAGTAGGACGTTGTCAGGAAGCCTGAGAACATCTTGCAAAATGTATTCAGTAGGATACAGCCAACAGAAAAAGTCCTGTACCCAGATAACCACACTCCATATTGGATGAGTTGTATTTATATTCAGCTGAAAGATTCATTATCCTTCGAAGGTGGGAGAAAACCTTAATCTGAACAAGAATCAGTCCCTTGACTATGATTACTGTCTTTCAAGTACAGATAAGAAAGCTTAATTCTGATTTTATGCTCAAGTAAAGAAGAAATATCTCTACTGGAAATTTGTGTAAAAGCATAGAGGCTGCGTTACCATGGTTCCAAATGTTACCATCCAGCAGCTGAGTTCTGGTAACCCATCACATGTGTACTCCAAACTATCCCAACTGCAAAAGCAAAGGGAGGCGAGAGAGAGCGTTATTTATTTGTTTGTGGGGTTTGTTAGTAAGTGACTCTGTGGGCAATCAATAACTTCTTGACTCCTTTAAACACTGTGACACTCCACAAACAATTTTTGGTTTGTACTCTTCAGTAAACCAGACATCTTCTTACACACGAAAGCAAGAGATAGGGTTTTTTTCACTTGATCTTAACCTTCATTCTGCGTCATTTTCCTCTGGTAGAACTGATGCATTTAGCAAACGTCCTGAGATACCATCTCCCTTACAAATGTCTACAGTCCTTTCACATGACTGCCTCAGACTCAAAAGAAAGGTGTTGAATAGTGACACCCCTTCCTTAGCCTGGATGCTCTCAGATGATACCTTTCCCGTACGTGCCCCTAGACACCCTCTTGGTGGGCATTATTTCTCACAACTAACCTGGCAGGCTAGCCAACAAAAGCAAAAATACATTTTTATTTATGAAGCACCCAAGAAAAGTTTGTTTATCTAGTTGTAAAACACTGTAAGGGGTAAGCAGTAAATAGGAAAGAGAACATAAAACTGATGAGCGCTTACCCTCTATTCCCTACTGATGCTTCTACTTAGCCCTGCTTAGCATTTCAATCTATATAAAGTCAATGGGCCATATAACCTTCTTCTATATACACTAAGCAATTAACATTATTCTTTAATAGGAAGAAGTTTAGGGAATTCTGTTTTCCAGTTTGATTCAAAGTAATATTGTTACTAAACAACCACAGTGATGGGTACAAGAAAAGGCACTTGTTCTGTGAGGGAAATGGGCATCTAAACTACTGAAACTACGCATTGATTTTCAATAGCAGGGACATTTAAGCAATAGTTTCTTAATATTTAGTAACCAGTTGAGATTCCTATTACCACAGTCAGAGTAAATAATTAACCTTACAGGGCTGCTCAGGTAACTATTAATTTAAAGAATTTTAAAAGATGAAGCACGGTATAGGACAGGGAAAGGGATTCAGTCAGGTTAAAATAACAAATTAACTTGCTTTTCTGGTGTTCTTCGTACGGGCAACGAAAGTAAATTATTTTATTCCACTTCTTCAGGGCATGTTTATAATTCACTTCACTTGCAGTTTTTCAAGCACAAAAATAATGCCTGTTTGCTTGCAAACCCTTCAAAGGACATAGATCACACACCTCTGGTGGGAAGCTTCTGGTTTGGGATTTGGAGTGGGGTGGGAAACCAGGAAGTTTTAGTTGAAGAAGGGAATTCACAAAAAGAATACAGAAAACCTGGAGAGCTAGAGGCTAAATCCCAGTGGAAATATGACCTAAATAAATTACTACAGAAAAGGAAACTGATTGAAATACTATTAGGTCAATATTTGAGATATTGTTCCTAGGGAGGCTTTTCCAAATCCAGCAGTATTCCAAATTTTCATGAATGGTTTGGATGAAACATTAAAGAACAGGTTGATAAAATCTGTGAGGAATGGCCAGAAGGAGTTAGGAACTCAAAACATCACCAGCACATTAGATGAATGGTCTGAAAAGAGTGCAAACTGCCTCATACGAAGATAAAAATAATGTGCATAAACCTACAGTAAGTAATAACTGACTATACTGGTACTGCATGCAGTGTTTAGGGGGTTATAGTAGACCTCAGACTGAGAATGAGCCAGCGCTGGTACTTCAAGAAATGTCAACATCATCCTGCAATTATTAACAGGAGTATCCCAATGGGAAGAGTTTTCTCTTCAACCAGGAACAGAGTGGCTTCAGCATAAATTGTGTCCATTTGAGGCACTCTGTTTAACCAAGATGTTGACCAAGCCTTCAGAAGTGTCAAAACCAGCAAGAAGTTTAGAAAACATCCACTGTAAAGAAAATCTGAAGGGACTGAACATGTTTAGAACTGGGAAAAATGAAGAAGCAGCATGACAAAAGCCTTCCTCTACATTAAAAAAAAAAAAGCATTATGAAGATAGTGAACAAGACAGCTTTGTGCCCACTGAGGATAAAAGCAACCTGTTCATTGGAAGGCTGGAGGGGGGTGGGCAGGGGGAAGGTTGTTGGATATTAAAACACTTTCAGTTTATGAGACCAAAAAAAATGAACCAAGTTTAAGCAAAGCTCTGCATTGAAGCTTAAGTAAACAACCGTCAAGGATGACTACATATACATTTTAAGAAAAGAGCTGAACACTTCATGTTAATTAAGAAGTTACCTCTGAGCTGCCCAAAGGGCAAGTTTCCTCATACATTCCCTCTAAATATATTTCTCTTAGAACATTAATCCACAGAATTTAAACGACGAGAGTTTCAGACGAGGCCCTAAAGCAGATACAAGTTGTGTGATTTGTGACTATGGAACTGTTGTCTATTTTGGTAGCCCAAATCTGAGCTTTCTCCTTATTTACAATGTCTGTCAGAGTCTCCCCAGTCACAGTTGCTCAGTACTGACCCACGGTTTAGATTTCTGTTTATAATTTTATTTGTGTTTCTTTTCATATAGACGAAAGACTGTTTGCAATTAATTACTTAATGTCTCTTTCCAGCTCAAATTACGTGTCAATATTGTACTGAATTAAGAAAAGTCTGTTTCACTTTCCTTCACGTGTTCTTAATGGACTCTAATAGCACTCTTAATCATAAGAGAACTCCACTGTCGCACTCTAAATCTTCCTTTGAAGTTAAAACTCTGCTGTACCACAACATTGTTGTGAAAACAAACATCATTTTTTTTCCAGAAGTTCTTCTCTCTTTCACTAACATCCCAGTTCATGACCTTGGGAATATCCCTTAACCTCTCTGAGCTGTTTCCAGCTGAGATGGTTGGCCGGGTCAATTAAGACTTGTAAATTCCTGAAGCACAGAATTACAACACTCTACATGCTTCATCAACATCTGGTATTATGAGCCTTTAGTTTTGGTCTTTAGCTACAACTGCATTGTGAATAGTAATGTTTATCGAGAGCCGTTACAAACTCGCCATCACCTGGTATGATTAATAGCGAGCAAACGTGATAACGTGAGAGGGTCAGACGGCTTCAGTGTTACACATTTTTTATTCATGTTTAGGCCTAATGAGATGATATTTCAATTAATGACATTTGGTTAATATTAAGTGCTCAGCATTCATTTACATTATGCAGTGTAAAGACTTTAAAGGAGTCCAACTGCAATACGATTTCTGTGAATGGGGACCACTGCATTAACTATAAACGGCACATGGTGGGGAACTGCTCCACGGCCACGTGTATGGGACAACAGCTAGTCTCGTCCTTCCATTGTAACACTTTGGTTTCAAATTTCTCTGTCATAACACAAAAGTAAAAGCAATGGAATTGAACTAAACAAACCCAAATTATACACTGATAACTGCAATTCTATGCCAGAAAAAAAAAAAGGCCAACTCTTTCCCCTGGAAACATGGGTTTGGCAGGATTCATGTACGCTATTATAAATGTACAGGGACAGAAATATTCTTAATATCAGATAAAATATTCAGTACCCAATTAAAACAGTCAGTATACTTCACCAGACTGCTGGATATGAATCAACTGGAAGGCCTTGTCTAAAATGTAACGTCAGTGTGCCTGGGTTAATGTGAGCCAATTAGCACATCACACACATCGGGGGAGACAGGCACCTGACTAGTTCAGCACAAAGTTCAACTTAGGTTTCCTGTTCTCCAACACAAAAGTTATGGTGCTGTCTGCACATGGCCTAACACATTCTGGATTACAACCCCATCCTGGAGTTCTTTATAACCTCCACTGAAGCAACTGTTGCTAGTTAGAGGAAGGTTATCGGACCTGGGAGATTCAGAAATACTCGGCCTGGCATCCTGAGTGACAAAGCTACAAGAGAGCTGCTTGGCTGAAGTTCGGGATTCCAGTCAGTCCCACCCAGCATGACCAATTTTTTTTTCTAGGAGAACTAACCGTGAGTGCTCAGTCACGAACAGAAAATTCATCTCTTGTTACCAGTGAAGTTTGGGATGTTTCTCTGAAGCTTACCAGTTCTGCAACAAGATTTCTGTTCCCTAAGGTGTATCACTTTGGGGTACCGTCACTTAATGGATCAATTTTCTCCCTGAATCACATGGAAATATACAGTGTCAGAGTCTCTTTAACGCAATTATAACCGTGGGTTAAGCCACATGGCATTCCCACAGTAAAAGAAATTGTACATCTCCTCACTTGCAAGCTTTTTCTGTGAATAAGATTTATTTTTGAAAGGAAGAGAGCGTGTATGAGTCAAAAGGTTCATTTACAAGGCTGTCATGGAGACAGCATTTTTAAATAACCACAGCTACATCAAGTGATAATCATCAAACCAAATAAACTAAATGCCAAAATACCCTGAAACCTAAAAATAAGAGCCAGGTCTAAATTACTCTAATTTCTAAGGCTTTACAGCATTTCGAAAGGTAAGTCACGTTCTGAGTGTATACTCTTTGTTTTTCCTTCTTGAAGAGCAGTGAAGTGGTTTGTGAATCAGGCTTTTAAGACATTTGGCTGTAGCAAAATTGTAATAAAAAATGCATAATATGTACTTAAGAAGGAAAGTAACACCTCTGCCATAAATTGGTTCTTTGAAATATTTAAATTAAAAAGTGTAAGGCACACTATGCTTGCATAAAACAGAGTTAAACAGCGTGTAACTTAGATACGTGGGTTTCCTCACTGGGATACGTTTAAAACCAGGATTGCTCAAGGAAAGGAAACTTTTTTCAACACAATATCAACACCGTGAGTGGGATTTTCTCTAATTCAGGTCTTCTTTTGTCATGCTCTCAGAGATCTTCCTTTCCATTGTAATTCACGGGAATTATCATTAACAGTGGAACAAATTCCTCATTTGCTTACGTTCCCTTCTGAACAGTGGAGGAATTGCACTGGAAAAACTAAAATAAAACAGCCTCCTTCAATGAACAGCACAGCACATCTCTATGGCTTAATGCCTTCCTCTCTACACACAAACCTTAAAGCCCTTATATTCGGTTCCCACTCAGGCATAATTCCCACTCAAGTGAACTGGCATTTTGCCCGAATAAAATGAGTAACACGATAGGAATTCAGCCATGAGACTGTATCAATTTATTGCAATATTTCCCCACAGACCACAAGTAAAACTGCACGCTGGATGACAGAGGAAGACTGCCCAGCACATATGCAGCTACTGGAATTCTGCCAGTCGGGCAATATCCATTGTATTTCTTCAGAATGGAGCAAGAAACACATCGTGGGAGGCAATCAAAGCAGAAGCCCAGGGCAGAGTCAGTTCTGCAAGCAAGGGCACGTGTCTTTCTAGATTCCATTTTATTATATTTGGGAAAGACATTAAATTTAAAACAGAAGGCAGAGAACAGACATAACTCAAGTCCATGAGATGGCATCTAACTTCCAGTTACCAACTAATTCCAACACTGAAATATGCTGCTTCTTGGCAGAAGGAAATGACAATTTCTCTACCTCTCCTGCAGTTCAAATGAGCCATGGATTGGGATCCAATAATATATAATACACACACTGATGCAAGTTCAGAATGCCCACTAAAAGGATAAAGCCGAGTTAAAAAAGCTGGAAGTAACTACAGTCCTTCCCTTCTACGTGTGTGTGCCTCTTCTATCTTAAGGAGTTTGTCTGTTCCATTCAGTGACTTTTATGTAGAACCCCTGCATGTTTTGTTTTGAATTCTTCTGTATTTGTCTCAGTTTAGCCTCTTGGAACCTGGGGTTATTAGTACATTACCAAGGAAAGTCCTGATCTAAAATGAGAACCACCTCTATGGGCTATAAATACAACACAATTAGCTTCAGCCATGAATTTATCACGAAGTGCACCAACCCTCTCATTACATATTGACTAACACTTCAGAGGGAAGATTCTGTATCAGTAAATATATATTTATTACTGCATTCATTCTGCTTATCAACTTTATATATCACATACACAAACAGAATTATTAATAGCCTCCTCTCTTCGTTCTCTGTATTTCCAGTGGATAATAAAACTCCTCTCTTCACCCCCTATATATTTTCTTGTTCAAAGTCAGTTCACTGTGTGTATGACTCTCAGCATCTCTTGAAAAAAAAAAAGGGCAATATTTATTAACTACCCAATTAAATGCATGTGTTATATAGTTTCTGCTAGTGACACGGTAGTAAACAGTTTGTCAGCATTTCCCCTGCAAACCCTGCTTTCAGAGGGTTAGAGTTACAGTGTGAAATTTGCCTCTTCCACTACAAAGTTTCAACGTGAGGAGAAATATTGTTCTAAAAAGATCTACTCTTTTCAGCTGTCCAACACATTATCTAAAAATGGAACCAAAATTTCCATTAATGCATAATAACATTCATAATTTATCAGACTTTCTGTTCTTTGCTATTTAGTTAAAATGAGATGTCTGTATCCATAGGTAGCCTGACATTTCAGACACTTATTCAGCACCTCTGAACACTATTTTCTGCGAGGATTCTCATGGCAGCCGTGCAACACAAACAAAAAGCTGTATGTAGCAACCAAAATAATACAGCTCAAGCCACACAAAATGTTTCCTTTTGCCTAAACAGCTCTTTAAAAGTGTCTGCTGACCAAAAGCACTACGTTTAATATTATAGCTTAGATGGTCACTAAGCTTAGCGAAGACCAGCTATATCTTAGCAGAACAGCAAGTATTGTCTCTTGGTTAAGCTATTTGTTTTTACCTGTCTGCACTGCAAATGTATGTAGTTATGTTCCATCCTGGCTTGCTCTCTCTGTCCAATTCGTCAGCTGACTTGAAAAGAGAAATAAGCTCCCTATGTACCAAGTGCAAAGAAAATCTTAATTGTGATACTGGTCATTGGTTTCAGGAGCATTCATAGCTGGGAGTATCTCTGCCACAACTATAAGACCAGTTGTTCTGAGCACAGTCCAGATCTAACTCCTAGTTCTTACATTTTTATTCATGCAGAACACAGACCAAGGTAAGAATTTAAACGTGGCTGTTATAAACTGTACTGGATATGAAGAAAAGAACCCAGCCATACTTAGGGACCTGTGCTTTTACACTAGATTTTCACATGGCAGATGAAAACTTTGCAAAATGCAATCCATATAATCACAGAAAGACAAAAGCTTCCTACATGTGTCCTCAGTAACACAGCAGTCACCAAAGAACTTAAAAATGCTGAAGCTATAACATTTTTCCCAGCTTAGCTTTGTCTGAGGCACACACAATTAAGCTTCATGTATCTCCATGAATGCAGTTTCTTCTAAAATTTGACTCATCTTTGCTTAGCTCCTGCCTTCATCCTCAGCCAGAAGCGGGGCTATGCAGCTGCGAGCTACCAGCAAAGGATCCAGGTCTGTGGTACAGCCACACTGGCCTGCAGATGGACATGTCCTTTCCAAATACATCAAACCCAGATTGATTCTCATTCCTCAAACAGCATGGGCCCAGTAAAGCTGGTCTGACCTTTGGGAAGAGATGTTAAGCAGTTCCTGGTTAGGTGGGCTTCCTTTGGTTTTGCCTGGTGGCCTCAATTAAGAGCACTCTTAGCGCATCAGAGCAGGTTGGTTTACAAACAAAGCCAAACAGATTTGAGTTGCAGTTTGGCTGCAGAACATGGTCCAAGGACAGGTTTTGCTGGAAGCTCTGAGAAGAATCACAATATTCGTACAACATCTTTCATTGCTGACTTTACCTGTTCCCTGTCTCTGTTCATGCTGTCTTTTCTTTCTCTGAAGGAGAGAAATGTCCTGAGAGGAAAGCCCCTCCCTCAGGATGGCTCACGTCATACATAGCTCCCAGACCATGAGCAGAACTACATATGAATATATAAAGATATGTTGGCCTTAAACAAACAGAGCTGAACAACCTCTAAACTTGAGTATTTCAGCACAGCTGCCTTTCTGTCTTATCTCTTCTAATACTTTTATTCCATTCTGCTAAAGCAGTACACAAAAACTCTGCTGAGCCCACACAGAGATTGAGGAAATCAGAGCCCAGAATGAATCCGGATAACCTGGAGTGTGTTGCTTCTGCACCATAGTCTAACCTAGGTCACCTTAGAGGCATCACTTCAGCAGCTTGAGGCTGTATTATAATCTGCTAAACTGTCATCACACTGCATACTCCAACATTTCCCTCTCTGGGCTCTTTCTGTCCCTGGTACCATCTGGCTTGCAAAGACGACCTCAGAAGTCCTCGATCTGTAATGGCACTGTGTAAAGACTTTCCCAAAGAAATGGCAATTTCAACAGCTCAGAACTTCCTTCTAGATCTTTTAACAGGACAGAGCAACATCAGAATTTCACCTTGAATGCTTTGTCTTCCCTGTGCTGCACACCTGAGTAATTTCATGTCAGCTCTCAGACTTTGGTGATGTTTTTGTTTGGCCCACAGCAGCTGGAATAAAATTATTAACCATTGCACCTCAGTTTGTTTTCAAACAGATCCAATTCTTATCCCTCAGAATCACGAAAAAAAAGCTTAGAAATGTGGACTCTTTTCCCAAAACGCAGAAGGCAAGTTAAAAGCATATCAAAAGTATTGCTTTTTTAAGTCTCGTGAATTTTGAGTCAAATTCCCGATTTTTGCCAATACTTGGACTTGGCAGCACTATCTAGTCTAGCAATTTTACAGTTATGGCTGCATCACAGTGCAGCTGAGATAAGGAGAGATTAGCAGTCAGATTTGCCAGCATAACTGCACGTGTAGCTGCCCTCTATTTCCTATCCTATCAAAAGGACAGGGAGTAGGGCTTTTCCAAACACAGCTGACTTTGACTAATGTAGGTTTGGGAGGGATACACACACAAAAAAAAATGTATGCAATGGACTGAGCTATTGGTAACTTCTGCTGTGAGAGCTATGGCAGACAGATGGAGAAAAGGCAGAGGTGGTAAACTTTTCAGCCAGTGCAGGTATGTTCAGAAGAAGGTGATGAAGACCACCAGCTTCATTGAAGACAAGGAACACTGGGAGAAGAAAAATATTATCTGAGTATCAGGCCAGGTAGCCACGTTATAGAGAATCTCTTATGTCACAACTTTGTCATGACATGAGATATAAATTTAAAACCTTACAACAGATATTTCAATTATTAATGTGATATTCTAGCATCAAGAGCTACTGTTGGAGTTACAGTCTAATGTCTTTACAAGTACTTTTACACTTTCTACTGTCACAAAAAATGTTAGATTGTTCTAGAAGGTTTGCCCACTCAATGTCCCTTTTCCAGACACTAGGCATAGTTAATTCAAAATTAAAGACGGATTTCACTACAGGATTCTCTCTTGTGACTTAAAAAGGAACATGTATGTGATCAAAACTGATCTTATAACTGCAGATCGCAAACAAAACCTTGCAACCAAATTTTCAAACCATTGTCCTCTAACACAGAACCACTCACCACTAGGCAGCAAGAAGAAGCACAGCCAAGTGTCATCTGTAAATCAGATTGCTTTCACTCTACCTGGCTTTTTCCAGCATCCTTATTCTCATGTTACTAACACGTCCAGCTCTGACAAGCACAGAGCCGACGAGCCAGAAAAGCTTTGCTGTCCTTTATGGAATTTTGCACAAGTATAACCACGGCCCATGGGCTGAATCCTGGTTTTCTGACATAGAGATCAGCATTGTCGTTTTTGAGCTCAAAGCCAAGGAGAGGAAAAAAAACCCAGAAAATTGCAATTCCATATTAAAAAAAATCATTAAAAAGCACTGCTGTGAAAGGCTAGAACTGCATATGTAGACACAGTACAAACTGCACATGTAGACACACTTGATTTACTGTATTAACTTCTTTACTACTGAAAGATGTTTCCACCACTAAGTTCTATATAGAGCAGCAGCTGGCTGGCCTGCAGCTGCTGGCCCAGACCTCTGGAATACATGTTTTCCATGGAATTTGCCACCTTGAACCACTTCATTCCAAAAAAAATCCAAAGGATTTCTTATATCAGGGCTTTCTAAACATTTTTTCTTCAAGTCTTAATGTGTGTCATTAAAGCTGCCAAGCTGTACATAGCATACAGAGACTTCTGCCGGTGTTTATAGAATCTGACAGAAGAATGTTAAAGAAAGCAGAGCACATATATGGGGAGTGACAGCTGATTATTTATTTTTACATATTTTCCCAAGTATTAATAAATCCATCTGAAAGTTCATGAGCTTGAGATGTTGTAAGAGCAGCAAACCACAAATTATAATTTAGTTTCATTTGCCTTCTACACAGTTTCCTTCCAGCCTCCAATGACATTGAAACAGAATATGAACTTCTACTAATCAAACAAATTGCAGCTTTCTGGAAGGCCTAGAAAGGTTTTACCAAAAGAAAATGATAAAGTAATATTCATTTCATCAAACACCTAGAACTATGTAAACCTCATTTCTGGGTCAATAGTTTGGAAGGATAATTTAAAGAAGAATGTGTTTGATCCACCACAGAACTTCTGCGCCTGCAGTTTGCTGCTTAGGATGCAAATCCTACCTCATTCCATAGCCTGGGGCACACATAAAGTTCAGAGAACACCTATAGCCACAATTAGAGGTGAAGGCATCATAAAAAGCTAGTTCTAAAACCTTGCCAAAGTTTAGCCATTTGGGTTGAAATGCTGTTTATTTGCCACCTGCTGCACATAGTGAATTATTCAGTGCAGGGGCTTTCTTTGGTCACTGCTGCATCTTGTGATACCACTGTGGAAACTCTTATAAGTTTGGTTGCTCTGCAAGTCTTTAATATCACTATGTTTTATACATGTTCAATGAGGACTTCTTCCAAGTGTGGCAGCTTCCTAAATATTTTGATCATAGAACCTCTAAAGACTGTTTCAATCCTGAGATGAAGCTTGTCTTTACAAGTGACCGCAACAAATAGTTATGAGCACACAGGATACTGATGGAGACCTGCCTCTGCCGTTTTTTGCTTTAGCCAGATCTCTGGGATCCAAGCTAGTTGGGGACTAGCTCAAAGTGTGTCCAAGTGTCAGGGGAAAAGGCTGCTGTTGAGATCAGCCCTTCCCTACAGTGTTCTCCCCTCCAGCAGCAACGAGCATGGCTGCCTCAAGTTCTCTTCCCAGTTCTACATCTCTTACTGTTGCTCCCTCTGACAAAGAGAAGACCTGCCTGGGACTGTTTCCTTATCCCTTTAAATATTGCCTAGAGAACTGAAAAGCTTTGAAGTGACTCTGAACACAAAGCTGTCTCCAGGTCTCTCCCTCTTGTGTTCTCTGCAGGATAATTCAAGTATAGTTGATTCAAATACAGATTGAACAAATGATAAACCTACTGGAAGAGCAAAACAGAGTCTATGAAATAACCAAGCATTCAATAGAAATGAAGACTGGAGGCTGCTAAGGAGGAAGGAGGACAGAAGGAATAAGTTCAAAGTAAATAAGGCCTAGGCTTATTGAAGCTATTCCTTACCTTCCAGTAATAACCCCAAGGAAAACTGAGAGGTGGATTTTTGCTGCAAGGGTGTTCTGGAGATCCCAGGATGCATCTGAAAGTACCTTGGCCAAGTCCTATGCTCTGTAGAGGCAGGAATGGCTAGAGGATCTGGACACACACAAAGGGCTCAAAATCATTAAAAAGTCCTCACTATTACTTCCAGTGCCATCAAACAGGTGCTTTAGTCATCTCATCCCAAAAATGAAATGCAACATCTCCCTGCTCATCTGCTGCCTGAATTCACTAAAGACCTTTCCAGTCCCCTGAGCTTCCCTCAGTTTTCAAATGCCAAAATTACCCCAGTCTGTGTGGCTCAGTGCTCATCTTCAGCCAGGATCCACAAGTAAGGGACACCCTGCAGAAATCTTGGCCTAGCTGGGCAGTGTAATGAAATACTTTGTGATAATCTTTACCCATTATTTAAGTAGAGAAAATGTTCTTCAGGACCTCCAGTATATTGCAGCCGAACTCACCTCAGAGCACAAAACTCTGTGAGTAGATACATATATCAAAGATAAAACTGTGTATTAATTAATGGCACTCAAGAAGGAAAACATTTCCCCCCCGTTATTGAGAAGTTGCTGTATTTTATGTTCTCTTAGAGCCTGGAATTTAAATATAGTTGTTTTCTTTGTTTCCAATAACACCTCCGCCACAATTACTTAATAGATTATAAACCATGACGTAGTTTTTCTGTGAATGCATTTTTGTGCTCAAGCACAGGATGAATGTTTGTGTATGGAAATGCAGAAAGGCTACGTTGAGAGAAGCCGTGGTTCAAATCACTGCAAACTTTGAGATGCTTCAGTGTGTTAATGGTTGAATGTGACACCGTTCTTTCTTCCTCTTTTTTTCCCCTTAACAACTAATAACTTGTTTTAAATGCACCTGTTGCTAATACTGAGTTTCTGTTTAGTGCAGCTTGATGGAAAATATGGTCATGTGTCAGTGTATAGTTCCTGCTTGATGTTGCATATAATTCTCCTAATATTCTGAATGGCATGTGCTAATTATTTAGCACAATAGCTCATCTTATGGCGCTGCGAGGCTGTAAAAGAAGGGTAGTAATTACTCAGGATGGAATGTCTATTTTTTTGTGAAAACCAAAGTGTGGGAGGAAAAACATTTTCTTAGAAAATAAAATAAAATGGGAGAAAAGATTGAGTAACAGCCTGGGAGCACTGGAAGGGTTAATATTGTGAAGTTTTTATTATCTGCAAGGCTGAATCTGAAGCTCTCAACGCAGACAGTAACTGCGACACATTTCTATGTTCCGAACTAAGTGGACAGCTTCTGTCCACCACTTCCCACACAGCTGACAGCATAAATCCCTAACCTACCCCTGTCTTAAAGCTTGATTATAAGGGCCCACCTATACGTTTTGTGCAGAGAATAGAAATGTCTTTGACAGATGTTTAAAGCCGTTTCAAACAATACACGCACTGAGAAAGCAGCTTAAACTTACGTGGAAGTGAAGAAACCACAAAAGGAAAGCAACTAAGAAAAGAGGTTCACAGAATAGATATAGCTTTATGCTTATGCTAGATTAAAAATACCACAACCCTACGTGTGGAATAAGCAGAAATAGCCAAAAGGATCAAGTCTTATATATTTTTTTAAATCATTTCTTGGAGTCCTGGTGTCACAACTGCTTCAAGCAAAAATGAAGGGAATACTCAAAAACTCATTCAGTCCAAGACGAGATCATCACTTGGGAGGACTAACTTGGAGGCTGAGGCAAGTTGGATGGAGTATGTACAGTTTATGGGTGAAATCCTGTCCATGAGTATTGGCCCTACTATTTTTAGTCACAAGATCCTGTCAGAAAGTTCAGAGAGAGAGGCTGGACCTGGGACCAGAATCAAGGCTGAGTATGAAAACTATACATGGAATACAAAAACAGACATAAAAAAACTAGAACACCACAAAGAACACACAGAACACAAGGAAAGACTCTCAGATTTCATTGTGAAAATTCATTAATGGTGTGGAGAGAATAATGAACAAAGTCAGGTGAATACCAATTTCCAGATACAGACACTCTCCAGACTTGTTCTCACAGTAATCATGCAATCCAGGTTTATTAGCTGAAACGTTCAGGGACAGTGAACTTTCAGCTTCTGTGTTCTACAATTCACTAAGACACAATTTAAAAACCACGCTTTCCAAAATCCTTGCAACAGAAAGCAGATTAAAAGGCTTCAGTTTACCCAGCTGAAGTACAAACAAGGCCACGAAAATCACATCACCAGTCACAACTCAGCTAGATATTTTAAATTTCTGTGTATTGGGGGTTGGTTATAAGTTTCAGGTTAAAAGAAAAGGGTGGGGAGGGCTGCTCAGAAAAAGCTGCTTTAATTAATGTTGAGAAAATGGCAACTTGCTTGTTGATATTTGCATGAAAGGACTGCTGAGGTCCACTGAATGGATTTTACTTGGGAAGACAGACCTTAGATGACATTTTAAACGTAGGTACAGCCTGCAGAGATGCCGGGAAGTCAACACTTGATTGAAAAAGGATAAACTAATATTACCTTAAACTGCTCTTTGAGGCAGGGCTCAACACTGAAAGATCCAGTTTAAGCTGAAATTTTACAGGACATTTGTGAATAGCTGATAGAGAGTTCACAACTAACTCTCTGCTGAGCATTCATCTACAGCCGGCTTCCTGCTTCCACTGGTTATGTGAACATCAAATTGCCACTGACTTCTAACAGAACCAAATCAAATACTATAATTATACACTTTGTGCTATCTGTACTGTACTGTATTATTATCTATAATTGATTATTCAACTCAGTAGCTATTGTTCTTTAAAATGCTTTTGACACATTGTAGAAAAAAGTGCTATATAAAACAAAGTTGATGAGCGCAGAGACTTTGGACGTTCTGCCACACGTAATCACGAAGCCTAGCTCCACTTACAAAAGCTCATAGCCCAGTTTTCTCAGTCTGGGTTGCACACCAATAGCCTTCAACTGAGAAATATACCTCCCTGTCCTGGATACTTTGCAACTGTAGAAGGAGAAAAAACCCTGCAGCTCAAAATTTTTCTAGGTAGAGAAGAAAACATTGAGTGTGGGGGAAGAAAGGCAGAAAACAATCTAGGGCAGTGAGTTACTTGCCAAAGAGGTACATCATCTTAAGTTCCAAATGCACAGCCTAGCTCAAGTTTGTGGAATCTTCATCTCACGTCACAGTTACAGAGTCATTTCAGTTGAGTGTGAATCCACAGAGTTACAGACCAGGCTACTCTTGTCTTCCCTCTCCTGCCTCCCATCTTGGTGCAACTTGCTTGTGGTCGTGTGGCCATGTAATGGGCTGGACCAAATAACAAATCTGGCTGAAAACCAATGATCTTCTTTCACTGGAATAGTCTTTAATTTTTTTCCTCAGCCCTTGAAACATACCAATAAGATATTTTCAAGGTCTCTTTAAAAAAGCCTTTAAATCTCCAGTTTTCTATTCTCAAAACAAGAAAACACAGTGGCCTATCCCTTTAGATGCTTATATATCAACCTGGTTTTTCTATTTTCTTTTTTTTTTTTTTTGCATGCCAGCAAGACAAATAAGGGTTGGGTTTTCAAGCTCTCTAAAACTAGTAGGCTCAATTCCAAGTAGCCTCAGTATTTACAAGAATGCCAAAGTAACGTCTACATTATTTTCAGATCAGGAAAAGAACCCTGAGAAAGAAAAAAAATATATAGTTGGAGTGTAACAAGTTCCACAAAAATATTTATTTTTGTGTCTTCAGAACACGTTCTATTGCTTCCCCTAATTAACAAATGAGATTAAATGTTAACCAGTTTAAATCTGTCAAAATATTTTAATAAGGGGGGCAGATGTTCTGTTTTGTTAAGTATCACTATTTACTTTATGAGGTAATAATAACCTTACCTTTCCTCTGCAATAGTTAATAGTAAATGGTTAGAGCTTGCCAAAGAGCAAATAAATCATTACACTAAATACAGGTTGTCAGGCTAGTTTAGTACCTTGTACACTCCATTTTGCTTAGATAAATGGCTCAGAATGGGATTTACTGTCGGTGCTATTTTCTAGAAAGATTCTGGCTCTCCCATTGTGTGCAGTTTCAGATCAGGTGTGAAGAAAGGCACTACATCAATATGTAGATTTTACAATGACAGGCTTACTTGTTTGGGATGACCTCATAAATGCAGAAAGGAGAGACAAGCTGCAGACCTCCCAGGAATGTCGCTACACAGACTACTTTTGTAGGAAGACAGTGGCTTTGGTAAATAAATAAACACAGCAGTGAAAAACTTCAGCAAATTGAGTAGTATAAAACCAGGGCTCTGAAACATTCCTTAGAGTTGCCCTTGATTTACCCATATTAACACCTTTCATACTCAGTCCATCAAATTCACCATTGTTCCAATTGTAAATGGAGGCCAGTGGATTCCACGGTGAGGTTTTAAAACTGGTGCTGGACACAGGGAGTGTACATGAGGTGCCATGCTTTGCTGAACAGCTGAGACATTTTCAGAGCCAAGCACAAGTGGGTCTGGCCAACGTGAGACCCTCACTCCTTAGAAGGTCCTTGTTGGCGTGTTATGCAATTCAAGCCCAGTTAAGATCCAACTGTCAGCTAAAAGCTGATTTGTTCTCACGACTACACAGACAGCAGCTGCTTTCTGCACAAATAGACATATTTACATTTTGTATGAAACTGTGCTTGCACAGAAGTGTATTTCCTCAAGATTCACTATTTCGTGTTTTCCCACTTCCAAAATCTTGTCATCCAACCACAGAAAGCAACAATTTGGAAAATTAGGCAAGGCTAACAGCTAATAATGTTTGAGGGAAAGAGATCACAAGTTCCATTGGCTGACATTTGTACAATCTATTTGCAGAACACTTGAGAATAGCAACTCTGGTCATGGAAAGAAGGATGAGGTTGTGAGTGATCTGTGAACAAGGAAAAGGTCCAATAAATTGGCTCACTTATTCACACTGAATAATTCAAGCAGCTTGACTCAACACTAGACATACTCCTTACTCCTTTTAAAGGATTAAAATATTCATGCTTTCTTCTGTCAAATGCCATTATCACTCTAATGTCAAAAGCAATGGTTCTCTTCCCAAGGGCTGCAGGATACTTGGATGTGGATCATCAGCTCTAGTTGTGGAATCTGCCTGGAGAACGCTACTTCTGCCAATCACCTCAGACTCATACCTGGGCATCACACATTGCACTAGTCCTAGGTAACGTTGAAACACACTCTCCATCTTTACTGTTCGTGTTCAAGTAACACTTGAGCACGTTTGTGCTGCCAGAGAGCACTGCATAGCTAAAGCTCGGAAAGAAGGGTATCTCTATCACAGTTGTAGCAAGGTCACCTTAGACAATATCCTTTACCTCAATAAAAGAAGAAATTCCATTCACTGTCCCAAAAATGAACCCCTTTTCACAGCCAGGCATACAAAGCTGAATGGGAGCAAATGAAGACAAGGAAGGGGAGTTGCAAATCATAAGTGTTTTATGCCAGAAAGCATGTTCTGATGGATTATCAGAAGCCACCGACTTCCTTAAAGTGGCCATTAGCATCTCTCCTCAAAATCAAAATGAAGGGGGTGAAGAGCTACTGTTCAGCATATTCCCAGACATCAGCTCCCAGAGATACTCAGAAAGCAACTTTAACTGTGTCAAAGTGCCAGTCATGTTTTGCAGGGTGGGCACGGGGTTCAGATTCCGTAGCAATGCTCTGTGTGTTTGGTAAGTTCCTCTTTAAGACAATCCAACCTGTTCTGTTTCTCAGTAGATTTTTTTTTGTCCGTTTTCTTTTAAAGACATCTTAATTAGTCTAATCCTGACTGGTCTCTTTCCAATGTTCCTGTTGGCACAGTAGGATTTCAATTAACATTCTGCTTTAGCACTGCAAATGCCCTTGCTCAGATCTTTTTTCCCTTTTTTTTTTTAAATGTGCTATTTTGGATGCCATCTCTCTCCTCTTTTCTTCCTCAAAAATTGTTCAGCTTCTAAAAGGTTTTGGAAGCAGAGGTTGTTCTGCCAATTTGTGCTTTCTGAGCTTATCAAGAGATAGCACATCATTAATTTTTATTCCCCACTCCACTTGATGGTTATATTCCTTGTCTGCTCCGACCACATCTCTCATCCCCCTTCAATCCCTCCTGGTTTCACAACAGCAAGTTCATGCTTCTTGTCCTCAGCTTCAAAGCTCTTCAAAACTCCACCCTTCTTTATTTGTCTCTTCTTGTCCCTAATTGCATTTCTCTTTCTCTCTTCCACACATACGTACACTTTCTTCTAATCCACCAACAATAACAATCTTCTCTGCTGTTTGTCAGCTTCTCTCACACACAGCTCCATCCTGCCCCTCACACATGGAGTGCCCTCTCTGAACCGAGCTGTCAGGAGATTGTCCTCGCTTCCTTGAAATCTGTCCCTAAAAATCCACCTCTCCTGCACCATCTAAAAGAAATGAGCTAATTAATGACGGTTATGTTGAGGGGCAGATGGAATAGCTGACATTTACTTTACAATAATAATTAAAAAACAAAAACCAAAGCCTTTCATGCAAGTGTGAGTAAATATCTTAATCTATGCTAGACTGCTCTTCCAAAGGGACAGCAATATGGATGCAGCAATGACTAGATCCTCAGGCTGTGCACATCATCCCTGATGGATATTAAATCATGAGAAACTCTCTCTTTTCCTACTCCTCACCTGCTTTGCACGTTTAAACTACAAACAGCCTCAAGTTGCTTCAGGAGAGGTTCAAGCTGGATCTGAGGAGGAATCTCTTTACTGAAAGGGTTGTCAGGCCAGGGGCTGCCCAGGGAGGTGCTGGAGTCACTGTCCCTGGAGCAGTTTCAGAGCTGGGTGGACGTTGCACTGAGGGAAATGGGCTGGTGGGTGATAGGGCTGGGACAGAGGCTGCACTGCATGAGCTTAAAGCTCTCTGCCAGCTGAAACCATTCTGTGATTCTATTCTATTGTAATAGTGTTGCTTTCGTTTATGCCAAGTACCTTGCTGCTAATCCAATGCTAAGTAATACAAATATAATACAGCCAGACTTATGCTTAGCCTGCAAAAAGCCAACTGTTCAAACACGTGAGCTTGACTTCAAAAACACTGGTACACAAAAGTATCCAGTCATGTCCACTGTATTTATAGTTGCTCACAGGCAAACAAAGTCCTACTGTGGAGCTCAATCAGTAAATTTCACTTTCAATTCAGAGGTCTGTAAAATTCTGCTACTTTAATACAAGTGCAAACCTTATCTATTAGGCTAGAGAGCAGAGGGAGATACATCTGTTGCTAACCATTTCCTTGCGCTGCTCTTGGCTACAGAAATTGGCACACCTTAACCACATGAGACCAATAGACTAATCAGACCTTTCTGTGCTTACTCATCTTCTCTGAAAAAATAGCTTACTTTCTTGGTACATCACTTTTCAATCACTAAAAACAGTGTAAAGTATCTACTGGTTGTCAAACGTGTTGCGAAATTAACAGTTTAGAGAACCACAGATGAAGATCAGTGGTAAACCAAGACTGCTGCCACTGCTTCAAACTGGAACAGTTAATCCAGGTAGTGATCTGCAGCATGTGGATTAAAGTTTTCAGCTGCTTCAAAAGATGTGTCTAAGTGGAAAGTGACTAACAGGAACAGGCTAATTTCCACTCCTTTTATAGTTGCTGAATAGTGCTTACTCTTTGTGACTTCATATCACACTGCTTCTAAAACCCATAAGAAAATCTTAACAAAACAAACAACCCCCTCCCCATAACAACACGCATCCTGTGTTAAAGCCAAGTACTTCTTTCCACTCTACAGTGTTATCTGAAAGAAACCCATTCACCCTCCCCATTGGCATTGGCTGCTGCTCTCGGTTTCAAAGACTTCACAAGAGATCAGGTACAGCCATCCAGAGACCTAACACCACCATCACCTGAGGAGCCCACATTCTCATCCTGCTCCATTTGTACACAGTGTGACCCTACTATAACCATCCATAAGTGACTCCTTCCTGGCTGCACCAGGAGTTTCCATTCTTAGGCCCAGTGAAAATGAACACGTAGCCTGAATGTCACTTGCTATCTAACACTTTCTCATGAGCCTTCATACTAAGGAGCGTCACCCATGGGTTCTGGGATGAAAAGCAGCACAGCAGGAGACACCCAAGTAAGTCTGCCAGGGTGGAGAAGGAAGTTAATCGCGAGAGTGTTTTCTCTGTACAAGGATCAAATAACACAATTTTGGCAAAACAGCTAAGATTGCACAATATGTCAAAGTCATGATTCATTTAGCATCATCATCCTGTAATACTCCTGGATTGTTAGTTCTACCTATCAGGGAAACACAAGCATCCCACTACTTCAGCTTCAGAAAACAACGTATAAAGTAAGGTGTTAACGCGCTTTACACTTCGAGTGTGCAAACCTATGCATGCTTTTTTAATTCTTTTCTAATTAAATTGGTGGTTGTAGCAGGTAGGGGAGGAACATGTAGCTAGTAACAGTAAGGGAAAGGAGTGTGAGGGATCTTCTTTTGAGCATAACTCTTCAGCATATTAAATGAGACGAACAAAAGAGAAATTAAACATAATACCATGGCATGGTACCGTGACATAAGTGTCAACTGAGAATCTCAAACACAATTATAGGAGTCTTCTAATAATTATATAGGTGGCAAACAAGGCTTTGGGGCAAATATATGTAGCTAAAAATTACTAATGGTGTTCTACAGAAAATCAGCTAAGCCTGACCCCTCCCATGCATCACATTGTGGTAAGGTCAACTTGGTGGAAAGGTTAAGAGCAGTTAAACACTGACCCATCCCTCCCCAGTCTTTTCCATATTCATAGGAAACTATCATCCATATTCATGCAACAAGATAAGTACCTTCAACATACAGGGGTTTAAAAAAAAAGGTTTTACTTCTTTACCGTCTTATTCAGTACCATGACACTAATTCCCAGAGCATGGATCAGGGCTGAGCTAGGGTGTCTGTAAGGCTGGGCAGCATGAGTGAGTAGAAAACACAGACCAGCCTCTGGGTGATACCTCAGTACTGGAAACATACATCCTACAATCCTGAAATTGTAACAAGGCACATGGAAACACAACTCTTATACACGGGTAGAGCATTAATTATTTCAGGATATACGATGCATGCAAGTGTCTGCCCTACACAGATCCAGGTGCATGCCTGTAAATACATGGATGTCTGGAACCCGAACTTCTAGCTCCTGCAGGTCAGTGGCAAGAGAGACACAAGGCTACTTTATGAAATGTTAGGTCAGTATCCTCAAACAAAAATACAAATAAGAAGCACAGATATCCTATTGCCATGGCAAGACTGGGGCTACCAGTACTGGTTTTTTTTTAAGGCTAGAACTGTCTAATAAAATCATTTTATGTTATATTCTTCTTCTTTTGCTGTTTGCATTTCTTTTGCTGCACAGCATCGAATGGAAAGGAACAGAGCTGAGAAATACCCGGTCCTTTTGCAGCCACTTACCCTCCATGGCCCTTGTTTTGCCTTCTCTGAGAAACAGCTTTACAAACGTGAGTTCTCCTTCAGTTTATCCTTCCTTTCTCTGCCTTCATCTCTTTCTCTTAATAAAAAAGAAAGAAATACATTACTTAATATGAACTTTACTTTGAGAGTCCTCTGCTAGAAGCATTTTACCCAAAATGTGAGACTCTCACTTGACATGAAAGCAGTTACCCCACCCCTTTTTCCAGGTGAAAAGCATGTTTAATTAACTGGTCTTCTCACCAAACAAAAATATCTTTCCCTGCCTACTGAAACAGAAGACAATAAACCTCACTAGAAGAATATTTTCATACAGTTAATGCCAGTTTAAGTTTCACTCCCTGCCTAATTTTTTTTTTCAAGGAAAAAGTAATCATCTTTCTTTCCACTCCTAGAGAAGCATTGACTCTTTCAGTGCTTTTCAGTAGGGAAAAAGGATTCATTTTCCTTGCCACTTCTCTCATCATTATTAACACAACGGTGGCAAAGCATTACAGGAGGCTAGATGGCTAAACTCATAGCTTTCTGTTGTTATTATTTGGTATAGATTTACACAGCACTTTTGCAGGCATCAGTTTAGTCTACTGATTTTTCAAAGCAGGCTGTTGTCTTCTGGGGTTCGTTCACAGAAGCCCAGGTGCCTGCACTGGGACTTTACTGAGGGAAAGGTCTGGGAACTTGCATATAGCCAGAGCATGGGGAACTACCTAAACTGATCTGGGGGGGGGAAAAGTGAGTGAGCAGGTGCCACGCCTGGGCAGTGGCAGGGATAACCTGCAGGCAGCAGCAGAGGGCTGGCAGGCTGCCTGCACCAGGAACAGCCACACTGCTCGGAGCAGATCAAGGCCCCTGAGGAGAGTGCTCACAGCACTGCCGAGGCACTCCCTCCCTCTGAACATCAAAGTAATAAGAAAATACGTTTACTCTTTGGAAGGGAATAGGGTTTTCCTTGAAATGCCAGTTGAGCCCCACGGGTTTTCCAGGTGGTTTGTGGACCACGAGCCACGCTGTCTCCCCCACGCCCCAACATAGCAAGCTGGGGCACATGTCCAACTTCCCTCCCAGATGGAACCAGTTTCATGGTCAACAGGAAGACACAGGGGGATCTGCAGTGCTGGTGGGGCTGAGGCACCTGTCACTATCACATCTGAGCCCCAGCACTGCTTGGCTGCAAGGAGACAGCCATGGCCAGCTTCAGGGCCCGCTGCGGGGAAAGAGTGGCAGGGCACCCAGCAGTAGGGAGCCCCTCCATTGTCTCTGAAAATGAAAAGGTTTCATTAAAAACTCCGGTTTTGTTTGTAACATACAACTAGGCTTTAGGGACAACTCTAACTCCTAACCATCAGTGTTACAGTGATAGCATGCTAGCCTTTGCCACCCTCATAGCAGCCTTTCATTTGTCATACCTTATACTCCTTTCTCTTTTCAAAGATAGGGCGGTTTTCCCCTTTACCTTTACATCAAAGAAAGCAAAGCTGTGTCTGTATTAATCGACTTCTGTTCCTAAGGTGCTTAAATGATCCCATGTTCCCCCTCTATCTAAGTACCTTGCTGTCTTTCATGTGTTTTATCTCTGTGATGCCCTTCTGAAGCAAGGAGCCACCTCACTCCAGATGGGTGGGAGATGAGGGGCAGAGGAGCAGTAGAGCCCAGGTCTCCCAGCCCCTGGCAGTCTCTCTGGCCCAAGCTGCTCCTTCACAGCCTGCACTGGTAGACCCAGCCCAATCAGTCTGACCTCAGGGCAGGAGAGTTTCTTCCCAGCTTCAGAAGGAGTGTTTTCCACTTGAAGCAAATGCAGTTCCAGGTAGTCTGCAGAGGCCAGCCTGCCTGTGGATAAAATGATGACAGCCAAAACCCAGCAAAAAAGTAAAGCCCAAAAGAATCCTGGAGCCCCCCCAATTCTCATTATGTTTTTTACACTTTTCTCATTTTAGTCCATTAAAAGACAGGCAAAACAGAAAAAGGTTGATATCCATTTTCATTTAGTGCATTTTGTAATATACCACTTTATTTGGTGTGAGCTGCTGGGGATGTCCACAGAAAGTACTGAGAAAGTTTATAAATATGTAAGTAAATATTTACTTCCCTTGAGAAACATTTTTTGTCACAAACTTCTGCAAAGAGAGTTTATTATTGATGAAATCAACCGTCCTGGATGTTCTAATTTAGTAGGCACACACACAAAATAGTCCTAATTGTGAATTGCCGTACAAAGGAAATTATCAGTCTTTTAAAACTTCATAGGTGTCTTTCAAGGGGGGAGAAACCAGGCAGAGGTAAAGAGGGATTAAAATAAACAATCTCTAAATCATTTTATTTCCTCTTTGATTATATACCAAGCGTTTTTTGCATGTTTGTTAGCACTAAAGCTACAGTGTGAAGCAGATCATTGATTGCAAAATTAGCTGATGATACTGCATCCAGCAAAAACTCCAGAAGAAAATAATCTGGCTTTCCAAATCCAGAGACCATTCTTAACCAAGTACTTACTTTAGAATATATTACCTAGAGTTGTCTTTAGGCAGCAAAAATGAAGTGAGAGCAATTGTGAAGGCACACCATAGTGAGAACAGACTACCTAGCACAATAGTTTAGGGTATTTTTCTATATGGCACATTGAAATGTCATGTAGAGATATCTAAGACTGTCACTGTCAGCAATACAATCATGATGCACCATGTTACCCTCTGGAGACTACTTTACCTTAATTTTTTAGCAGGATTAAATCACCCCATGCGAAGCACCACACTATCCCAGATTGCTTGTGCTAGCTCCTCTATAGTTTTACTGTTGGTATACTGACTGTACAGATTCATTATTGCTTCTAAAAGGTAGTACAGACTGATAAAACTGAAACATGCCTTATATGGATTAGCTCTCTCTCACCTGTATAGAGTATTTGAGCCTTGCTTTTCTGACTCTGCACACCTTGTGGCCTCCTCTCTGGACAGATCATACAGACATAACAGCAGCTGACAGTGAACAGAAGGCATGCTTATGCAGTGAGGAGAACATACCTGCAAAGAAACATCATGAGAGGTAATGGGAATATTATATGCAGCAGAGGAGAACAGCAGGTCTGCAGGCTGGGTCTTAGAACATCTGCCCGTTTCACAAATCAGAATTTCTTGATTAAAAGTCCTTCAACAAATATTGTACAATTGAAATGTCTTTAAATACACACCTATCACATTTTGTGCTTTCTTGGCAAAAGAAGTGGGGAAGTCCTGTCAGCAGCCCAGGCTACACAGTGTGGAAAAGCTAAGTAAACACTCTGGGAGTATAGCAGGGGTTTAGGTTAAAATATATGTTACTGCCTTGGATTACACACTTTTCTGTGTTTATTTTATGTTTCCATTTATCAGTGTATCTGTAGTGAATTCTTTGTGGCTTGGGCACACGGCAAGTGAGCAGTTCTTCCTCCCACTAATCTACAGAACTGCTTCAGTTCTTTGACAATGAGAATTACAGAGCCTTTTACTCAGGTAATTCAGACACTTCAGGATTCACATAGATTTAATGCTTCTCAGAGAAGTCATGCTACATAGGCTTGCTTGGATGAGGGTTTTGAAGGTAAAACCTCTCTTGGATAATATCATGTGTCACGGTTTAGGCTCTTGTAGGAACAAAAGACCAGGATCAGAGGGCCTTTGGAACCTCCTAAGGACAGAGAAGGCTCACTGACCACTTATGGTTCCAGGCAAAACAGACCAGGATTGCTTAACTTGGGGAAGAAAGCAAAACTTCATTTAATCTGCCGCCAAACAAAACTATAATAAACAGAAATACCCAACCAAAACCAATATAGAGTAGGGCGATGATGAAAAGTGCAACCAGCCCCTTTAGGATCTCAGTGCCTTTAGCACCTCTCCCCCTGAACGGCACAGAGGGGCAGGGAATGGGGGTTTCAGTCACTCCTCTCCCAATGGCTCCTGCCACTTGTCTCTCCTCTGAGGAGAGGGGCTCCTTGCCATGCCTCCCTGCTCCAGCACAGGGCTCCTCGCAGGCCAGGCTGCCCTGCACAGGCCATCACAACGTGCTTTCACCCCCAGGCAGCTCCTCTTTGCCTTCTCTGGGTCAGGGTCTGCAACACTCAGCTCCTCTAGCAGGGGTCTTCCCAGAGCTGCTGGCAATCATTAGTCCTACCCTTGCCCTGCATGTGGGACACGGGGAAACAGCCTGCACTCTCGCCATGGGCTGTGTGGGGGTCTCTGGCCCAGCACTCCCCTTCCTCCTCCTCCTCTGACTGCAGGGTCTGTGTGGTCATCTCCATCTTGCCTCACCCTTCCACCTCCTCCTACACACTACAAATTTCCCTTCCTAAGCAGCGATGGAAGAGGCACCAGATTGGACTGGCCGGGCCAGAGGTGGAATCAAACTCAGAGCTGGGGGAAGTTTGGGGAACAGTTTATGGGGGCAGCACTGCAGCCCCCTGCCCCTGTTACCAAGCACAGGCAGCTCCACACAAACCCATCACATCGTGCTAAATTGCCCTTCTTTCCCTTTGTCCCTGAAACTTCTAGTTTTCCATTCACTCACACAGCCCGGTTCAAGACACAAGGTTATAACCTTGTTCATTACCCTTTCTCCTGACTTGTCAGTGACTGAGGGGGGACTCTTTCTTTCTCTAGGAAAAGGAAGATTTGGCAATGTGCCCCCCCAGTGCCCATGGTAGGGAATTTACCATCAAATGCAGACCTTGTTGGATACCCCAGTTTCCATGCACAGCATAGTCTACTGACAGTACTCCTGCCAGGAGAGGTGGGGGCTTTTGATTTCTGAGTCTATGAGGCCTAAACACCAGCTCTAAAATCCATGTGTGCGCTGATCAACTTCCACTCTGCCTTTTATTCTGTAACTCTTTAGTCCTGTAAATAACAAAGCTCAGGCTGATTTTTACCTAAATCTGCTTTGTGCTTTTTTTAGGATTACATTTTTATAAAGCCTCTCCACCCCCTTTTCTTGTAATCAATAGAAAAGAATCAATATTTAAGGGTCAAGACCTTTTCCTTTTCCTGTGGCTAAGCTTTTTCCAGCCTTTTATTTTAAATAAAACCTGTATTCCCAGCCATCCGTAAAAAGGATAGGAGGGAAAAAAAGCCAACTGATTAGTGTCTCTCTTTTAGGTCTTAGGGTAATGGCTGCTTTTACCTTTCTAGTTTAATTCAGCACATTTACAAAGCATTAAATCTGTCAGTATGGCATTAACTTCTATCATGTGCATATTAATAGGAATAATAATCAAAACATCGAGTGAGTTTGGGTGTTAAAACTGGTAATATTTTCTTTAAGTGCTAGTACACATTTGGCTTGGAAGGTGCTAAATATTGCAAAGGATTTTTAAACTAAGATTTATCTCCTAGCTGTATAGAAGTGTTTTGCAGTAAACCTGCTCATTTGTACCCCAAAGGGCACGACTTTGTCATCATGCTGATGTTTTCACGGAACACATTTGTAAAACACAATTTCTAACTTTTGTCGCCTCCATTAAGAAGAATGTTGATTAAGTGGAATCAGCATGTAAGAAAATATTTAGCAGCTGTTCTCTTATTGCAAAATCGTAAATATATGGAAAAATAATCACGCAGATATTTTATGCCAATTAACAAATACTTCTTTTAATTAAAGCATGCTGAACATTACGACATCATCTTAATGTGCTGAAATTCAAAGAAAATGTAGGGATGGTGGAATTAGAGAGACAACATCTTCATCAATACATTAGAAAGGTTTTGTTAACAAGCCAGCTGAATGGGTTCAGAGGGATTCCCAGTTTGCATGAGTTTTACAATTTTCCCTCTATACATTTTGCATCATTACAGCACTCTCATTAAAAAAACAAAAACCAACAAACAGCCAAACCCAAACCAGAATGGAATGCAATAAAAAGCAGCCTCTTTGCCCTTAAATGGAACAAAGAATGGGAAAAACTGCTGCATTACTACAAATTATTCGCAGCTTCGGTGTTGCCAACCTATAACAATTGTAAACCAAGGATGTATTTTGAAATGTCCTAAATCAGGTTTTACAAATCAGCACTCTTAGTAACAGCTTTCAAACAATAAAAGAACACAGCCATGGGAATTTATATTTATGGCACAGGGTAGGTAAAATTAAACATATCTATTTCACTTATGCTGCAGAGTACTATTTTTCAGTGGTCCAAAATATTATCACTTTAACTGTATTCACTTTTTATTAGGAAAGAGGGGCATAACCCTTCAGGTTTCAACAATGTGGATAATAATTCAAGGAAAAGAAACACTCCCTGGTGAGGTTGAAAGGAATGCATGCTTCCCTCTCAGGGGCTCAGTGCTGTATCTTTAGGAAAAGCAGTATACATGCAAGAACATTGTCCTGGAACACACTAAAGGGGTTGACTGGCTTTGTCGACTGCAAAGTAGAAGCCTTTGCAGTACCCTGTACTCATATCTAATCATTTTTGCCTTGCACACACCACCTACACACCTAACACATCACTGACAATGCTTTGCTTTCCCCACTACCCTCCAAACACAATGGAAAGTTAATTGAATGTTTTATGCTTTAGCAATATCAAAGAAATGAAAAGAACGTAGGTTTCAACTGTATTTCAACAATAAGTGCATTAATTTTTACCTTTTAACTGACACTTGTACTAATTTCCTTAAATGCTCTTTTTTACTCTTTTTTGATCTGTCTGGCTTTGTCGGGTCTGATGATGAGGGCTTACTTCAAATGCAGAAAGATTAGCTCTCTTTCCTTTAATAGCACAATTATAGCTTGTGTGATGTCTAAATCATGAAAGATATCAGGGACAGACTTCTAAAGTCACATCAGTTTATTACAAAAGTGGTAGCAATCATTTTAATATCAAAATTACTCTAATTTCCTAGTGGCATTTTGGAATCGTCGGGCACGCGTACACACACACACACACACATATATAAAGATTAGTAGCCATTTACTTCTAATTTGACTTAGATGGTAGTTATAAATAACACAATGAAATTAAAAGGCTCCGTGTTACATTTCACCTCTACCCACGATGTTGTTAAGGCACTACAGGCACATTGCTACATCAAAGCAAGAACCAAGGGATCCAGTCCGACATTTTTAGATACGCCAGAATCTACATCTCATTTTTGGATTTAGTTCAACATGGGACTTAGCACTAAACACTAAAGAATAAATGTGCCTTCCTTAAAGATATGTAATATGTTTAATCCCATCAGTGCTTAGTCTACTTTTAAAATCCTGGATTTAATACACTTTACCATGAGAGGGCAAGATTAAGGTACCCTTTCTCATTCTGGATCACATCTACCTCCTCAAGTATTACCACTAGTTATATCAACGACAGCAAGAAGGGTCCCTATTCAAGATGAAGGCCTGCAAATGATGAGGTGGAATAGAAACCTAAAAGGAGAAGGAAGATTTAGCTTACACTGCAAACTGACTCACACACACTCATGGAATGGTCATTGCTGACCAAAATAGAGAGGGATATCAGATCTCAGCTAAAGGAGTAGCTATCTTCTTCAAGAATATTCCCTAAAAAGACTACACTTCTCATGAGACATAAAGATTTATAAACAATGTCTACATAACGTGCTGTGTGTGGCAGATGAAAGTGGAAGACTGTTGCAGCGATCTTTCTTCAGATACTTGAGGATGTTGTGGCTGTTAAACAGTAGTTTCAAAGGGGAATTTGGTAGTTAAATCCAGGAGTGAAAATACAAATTACTCTGGGAAGAGCAAGTACTAGCTTTGATAAATTTTAAGTTCATAACAGATAAAGTGGAACAGCTTGACCCATTGTCAGTCTATTTTAAGATGAACATTTGTTAAATTCTAATGAAAAAATGTAGCACTTAAACTTTGGCAGGAGGACAATTAGTTTTTTTTCCCTGAATTGAACAAAATCACATGGCACCGATTTTTCCTTTAACTACAAGCAATAAATATGAGCTGCAACAGACTCTAACAGCTATTGCCCATATCTACATGGATATATCATACAAAGCAAAGTTCACTTCAATTTCAGGCACACAAAATTTATGTCTACACCATAGAGCTTATCATGCATTACGCCTGCTCAAGCAGGAGCCGATTTTCTAGTGTTAAGAACAACTTGCACCTTTTTGATGTGCAGGGCTATAATCAGCCCAGCCAATCAATGCTGTCTGCACCAAGGAGCAAGAAAAAGACTGAGCAGCTATTACACACTATCAGCTAACTCCTAACCACTTCAGGCAATTCAGCCCGGGAACTTTTATCTCAATTTGCATTCATACGCATCCTTCCTTTCCGCCTGCTCCCAGCTACAAGCATTAGGATTATTTGTTTGTTTCGAATTTGCAGAGGTTGCTAGTGAAGCACAGCGATTTGGGGAAACACTGTGCCTCCAGCAGGCACTTGAGAAAGTTCAGAGGGCAAACAAGCTCCCAGTTTCCCTAGTCACAGTCAGTAGATTTACATGTTACTGTAATGAGAATGAACAATAAGCTGTCACTCATCAGCAGGTGCTATATGGGCCTGTCCACAGAGAGAAGATTTGGAAGTGGATAATCTTTGCATTCTTCGTCTCTCTGCTTTGAATACGTCGACTTAGAGGAAAATAACAGACAAAGACAGGCAGACCAAAAAGAAGCAGCAGAGGTCTGGAAAACCTCTGGAAGCAAAGCTGATAGTTAGTGTCATTTATAAGATTGAGCAAAGTGAGGTGGGGGTTGTCTGCACAAGTTTCACTTCTGTGACTGATTTTTGCACAAACCCGAGATAATTAGAGGATACACCAGCTCAGGACTCTCTGCACTGAGACAGCACGCAGTGGAATGCGTGATGTGAGTTCTTGCCTTGACCGCTGTCCTGCTATCTTACAAACACGAGGCCTAAGCCCCTGGATTCAAGTTTTAAGCTAAAGGGTCACAGAAAACATGTTATGGCACTTTATCAGGCTTGAAAGTGGACAAGCTGTCCAGGTGGAGCTAGCTAGAGTGCTGCTGCCTGAAAGTGCATTTTTCCTAGCCAGTAAGGTTCTCAAAGTCCTCCAGTGATCACCATCACACATATTCCCAGCCCAGCACAACAGGGCGCGGATACACGTAGGATGCTTACAAGCACATCAATAGACATGGTCTCTCTTTGATAACTGACACGTGTGTGCTTGAGAATAATGAGATGTACGGTTTATGCTGTTGTTGATTTGTTCTAAATGCATTAACTTACTTCTGTATTACTTCCCATTTGAAAATGAGGAATGGGGGAAAAGGTTTTGCCTTTCGAGGCTTAGCAAAAACTAACAAAAATTAACAAAACACTTGCCTTGCATTTGAAGAATTTATCAGTACTGATGGGAAATAACATTTGCTTTTACCCTGCAATGAGATCAAACTTGTTAATTGTCTTATTTAATAAATCTAATAGGAAATGAAGATAAATTTTGTTAGAGAATTTCCAGAAAGGAACTCTTAAGGTAGAAATCAGAGCATAAATGAGTCCCAAGATGAGAACTTCTGACGGGACCATAATCTGCTTTTACTAAAATCCCTTCCACTGATTTATGGTAATTATGATGAAGTACATGACCAGAAGTTTCTTTTACCTTTAGTATGTCCATACTTCGTCCTATATACTTCTGCCATTAGGATCCAGCCTACTTTTCCTTCTCCTGCCAAGCTTATTGAATTTCAATCTGTCTACATCATCTACAATTTCCTGCTGAATTAATTTCTTGTAGCCTATTTCTTGAACCTATTCAATCAGATTTTCAGTCTGTACTCCACTGAAACCTCTGTTAAAGGTTTTTCTGTTCTTCTTCAAGTTCCAGGGTAACAATCTTCTCATATCTCCTAGGACATCTCAACAGCTTTTCACATAAGTGGCCATCCTTTCCCTATGAAATCTTCTCCTCATCATTTTTTGTTACCCCAAATTCTCTTTCTCTTTATGTCTCTAAACAATGACTTCAGTGTCTCGCACACCCATCTCTGTCCACCACTGTGTGGGGTGACCTCCCACTCGTGCCTACTACGAAGGCAGCATACGGCCTTTTGTATCTAACACCTTTTCCACAATGTAATATATAAGTAAATATTTATCTGCTATGAAGATAGGGAGCAATCAAAGCTATGGTAGACAAAGGTTTTACAGTGCTTTAAATAAAATAATAAAAAATCAACTATTTGAATGAGCAAGTGAAGAAAGGTACACATAAGCCTGAATTATCCCCCCTCATAAATTCACACATGCGTGTTCCAGGGAGGGACATAAGGCAGCCCTAATTGTGTCTCGTTGAACTTGGCCATTCAGAAGGCTAACCCTTTTCTAACACAGCCCTTTTTCATACTAATAACTGTTCCAAATGATGTCTTTTCCTACCAGAGTGACATTCTGTCAGCAGTTTGGGCCTGATGAAGAAAAAAGAGAATGCACATGAGGCAATGAAGCAAAGCAGTATTGGAAAACTGGAGAACGTGATATTTGGCAGGATCCAGTGTTAATATCCTATAAACACCTTCAACGAGTGCTTCTCATTTCAAGTCAAATGCTAACAGTAAACCTTTTCTTTCAGGCCCTATTTGGTAAAGGGGCACAAGAGTCATCTACTGTAAAATGATATTGCTTTTCCAAATAGAGGTGTCAGAACATCTGATCGGTATGAGCTGCCTTTCTAGACATCCCTGGTGGCTTTGCAAAGGGATTGGTTTTATTTTGGATGGCTTGCAATCCTTTTTCTGTGTGGCATGATCTCACAGTTTTGCCATGGGTGAAGAGTCAGGGTTTTTTTTCTTAACTATGGTAGGTAATGTGGAAATAACGTAGTTCACAGAATGGGCTGAGTCCTGGTCACATCATAGATACATATATCTATATCTATATATCTATAGATATAGATATATAGATGACTTACCTTTTCTGCTTTTCTAGGGTGATTTTATCAATATTGGATCAAATCAGCTCCCACAGCAGATGAAAACAGTCGAGACCAAATCACACAGCAGCAACACTGACTTCAGTCAGATTAAACGCAAGAAGAGGAGGTCAATTTTTTTTAATTGCAAATGGCTAATTCACTGATGGCTGGAAACTGTCCATGAATAATTTATATCTCAAATATTAAACCATGGCTGCGATGAGTTACCGAGGAAAGTAAGAACCATAAACCTGCGCCTCTTCCTCTTCATAGCCTGTGCTAAGCTTTGACCTGTGTAACATCCATTTCTCAGTTGTTTTAATGATTGATCTTAAAGCATGTAAATAGCCCAGTGATTTATGAAACGTTGGTAGAGAACGGGTTTTAGCAACTTTAAGGAGAAATCACAATGTACAAATCTGAATAAAAAGAAAAGTCTCATAGGCCAGAATTGGAGCCTGGCATTTCGCTTTGCTTCACTTACAGACTGAGATGACTTTGCTTCTCTTTTTTTGGCCTACTTAGAGGAGATCAAGTGCATCCTCAGGAAATTTGCAGATGAAACCAAGCTATGTCTGAGCACAGACCTGCTTGAGGGC